>JAVIWB010003024.1:0-400479 GCA_031893035.1 Dermolepida albohirtum | reverse complement strand
CTGGTGATTAATGCTGTATTACAAAGGAATCCAATATACTTAATCAAATTCATTGACATTTTTGCACATATGTATGTAAAAAAAATTGGTTCTTGCCCTAGGTATTGAAAAAGTTGTCAACGATCTAGTATCAAACCTAGGTATGAGGAAATCAATTTGAGACAATAGCTCAGTAGAATCAATAAAATTATTAATTAATTTAAAAAGAAAACAACTTCTAGCTTTCTCTCTGCGTATACAAAGGGATTCTCTAGGTATAGTAGATTGACGAATATGTAAAACGTTAATATTGTATATATTGGGTCTGGGAAAAAGTTCGTGGCGTTTTTTCAGTAAAATTCAACTGGTCCCCGCATGGCGCGTGGACGAATTCATTTAAACCGAATATGCTCCATTATTATCGACAATGTTTCGCCATTTTTTTGGTAGATCCATGATCCCATCGGTGAAAAACTTCTGTGGTTTCTGGTCGAAAAACTGAATCAAGTAGTTTTCACAGGCTTCTTTTGAAACCAACTTAATTCCATTGAGAGAGTTCTGCAGAGATCGAAACAGATGATAGTCAGAGGGTGCTATATCCGGACTGTAAGGTGGGTGCATCAAAACTTCCCAACCAAACTCTCTCAATTTTTGACGGGTCATCAAAGAAGTGTGTGGTCGGGCGTTGTCATGATGGAAGACAACACCTTTCCTATTAATCAATTCGGGCCGTTTTCTTTCAATCGCCTGGCGTAATCTCTCTAGTTGTGCACAGTAGAGTTGAGAATCAATCGTCTAACCAGTTGGAAGTAGCTCGTAGTGGACGATTCCCCTCCAGTCCCACCATACACACAGCATCACTTTTTTTGGCGTCAATGTTGGCTTAGCGAACGCTTGTGACGGCTCACCATCCTTTATCCACGATCTTTTACGCTTCCGATTATCGTACGTAATCCATTTTTCATCTCCGGTTATTAAACGTTTCAGAAACGGCTCGATTTCATTCCGTTTCAGCAGCGCATCGCAGATGTTAATTCGGTCAATCATGTTTTTCACGCTCAACTCATGAGGAACCCATACGTCAAGCTTTTTTTGTAACCAGCTTTGTGTAAATGGTTCAAAACAGTTTTGTGGTCAATGCCTAGCTCCATGCCAATATCGACACTGCTGATATGCTTATCTTGTTGGACTTTTTCAAGAATTTCATCAGATTTTTCAGTGATTGGACGACCGGAGCGTGACTCATCTTTCACATTGAAATTTTCAGAACGAAAGCGAGCGAACCATTTCCGCGCAACAGATTTCGATAAAGTACCTTCACCGTACACAGCACAAATTTTATCACAAGCCTGCGCAGCGTTTTTCCCCTTATCATAATAATATTGCAGAATATAGCGAAATTTCTCATTATTCTTCTCCATTTTCAAGTGCGAATAACTTTCCAACCACTGCACCGATTACAATGTTTCTACGCTCAAACTAACGTTCGGAAGGTCATCTAAAAAACGAGCCGTCGGTGGTGTCGCTGTGACTTGTTGTTCTTTAGTTATCGGCAACCAATGCCATCTATCGGGAAAAACGCCACGAACTTTTTCCCAGACCCAATATAATATATATGTTTAAAATACATCGTGTTTCATAAAGAATATACGTATTACAAAGTATTATTTTGTCCAAACTATCGATCGCTGCGCCTCGGCTCGGCTATTGGAGAAACGAAATACATAACATAGCTTAGTTTATTTAATAGCCGCTAGATGTCAGTTGTCTTCTGTTTTTCTTGGTAACCGTCATATGTTTAAAATGGCTACTCGACAGCAGAAATCATTTTGTGTTCTCGAGTTTGCGAAGTGCAATTCCCTGATTACAGTACAAAGATACAGGATCTGTACGTAAAGAAAAGAGTCCTGGCCGCCCTCGTGTTTCTGAAGAAAATGTTGCATGAATTCAAACTGCTTTCCAACGTAATCCTTCAAAATCAACTCGTCGTGCCAGTTGGGAGTTACAACTGCCTACAACAACAAGTTGGCGTGTTTTGAGACTTTGGTTTGTATGAAGCCGTGCAAGTTACAGTTGTTACAAGCTCTGCGTCCTGTTGACAAACGGAAACGTGTGGCATTTCGTAACGAGATTCATGTTGCTACTGACAATGATAACACTTTCGCACAACGCATCGTGTTCAGCGATGAAGCGACTTTCTATGTTAGTAGTCTGGTAAACAAACACAATGTTCGAATTTGGGGTCTACAGAACCCACATTCAGCCATTGAACATGTACGAGATTCGCCTAAAATCAATGTGTTTTGTGCGATATCCCGATCATCTGTTTACTGCCAATTCTTCTTTGATGGAAACACGATTAATGGTCGGCAGTATCTAGCTATGTTACAAAACTGGTTATTTCCGAGGCTTCGCGAAGACAACTTCATATTTCAACAAGATGGGACACTCCTCACTGGACTCGCCAAGTGCGTGGATATCTGAATGAAACACCCAGCTGGGCTCCACAGTCACCGGATTTGACACCTCGTAACTACTTCCTGTGGTTTCGTTAAAGACAACGTTTATGTACCACCACTCCCACAGAATCTGGAAGGGTTGAAGAACCGGATCCGTACTGCCATAACATGTAACGAAGGACATGCTTGCCCGAGTATGGGAGGAATTTGAGTATCTATGTGATATTGTTCGTGTTGCTGATGGAGGACATATTGAACATCTGTAATCTGAACTTGAGAGGTTCGTAAATATGGGTGTAAAGTTTCATATTCGTATGTCTTAAAGTTTAATAAATAATTGCATTCGAAATACGTATGTTCTTTTTGAAACATCCTGTATATATATTTAATATATATATATATACATATATATTAATCAAATATAATTAAATTCTATTTCTAAAACACTCAAAATTATTTTTTCGACTTTTTCGGAATAAATAAAAATTATTAAACATAGAAATTTCCATACGACGAGAACTAGATTTTTACAAACAAATTTAACATTTTTCATTTTATAATGTTTATACACATTTTTGCGATAATTCAAACAATAAATAAACGAAGTCTAATGCATAATTCAACTCGTTCTAATGTAGTACGTATACAAAATACGAAAATTAATGTGGAAAGGGGTTATATATCAATCTTAAGTGATGAAGAAGTAAATATACTTTATCATAGTCGCACCTTTGATGATATTCAACATTCATGTTTTTTTACACTTTTGTGACTGTATCTTATTGAACGATTTTCTAAAGTTCAATAAAATAGAGAATTTATACTTTTTATTTCAATTTATTTGATTTTTTTCGGCACCTCTCAAAAATAAACACAAATAGCTAATCTTTTTTAAGCCTGCTATTATTGCCAGGGAAGTGTTTATAGAAAGACCATTTACCTGGAATTATGTAAATATATTCTCTAATTTCAGGTTAAATTTGAAAAACTAGAATTACACACAAACCGCAAAAGAAAATTAATTTCTTTCAATATGATTTATTTATAAGTTTCAAATGTTATTTAGCTTTGTAATCGTATTCCTTTATAACTTGTTTACCAGCAAGAAGTTTCATATTTTGTTTATTTACAATACAACGAACACCATGGCGTATTATCAGTATACAAGAAATAACATCTTTGTATGATAATTATTCCTTAAATTTATAGATAAGAGCATTACATTTCATGTACATGTACTCACAACACGCTTATATATACATACGTCGTCGATAAACTTTGATAAGCCGAAACTTTTAACTCCCTGGGCGTTATCGAGTGACATGAAACATGCCTGGTATATAGGGGGACTCGGATGATTCATCCATCATCCAAAACATCCAGTTATTCTTGGCTTTTAAATCGTGCAACACAGAGACAGCCGACTAAATCTGGATTAGTGCATTTTTCTACACATTCAGATAGGCATACGCATTCTTGTTTGTGAAAGATTGAGCGTATGAATATCGTAGGTATATTTTCTAGTTCAGATCGAAACAGACTTTTTCTTTTACATGTTTTGGCACACGTGACTGTTATTTTGCCTTTGTTTAATATGTGTATAATATTGACTAAAGAGAAATGTTTCTGTATCTTTAAGATGTCCTTGAAGCCGATTTATGTGCATTTACGTATACAGTGGTTTTCATATAAAATGGACCGCTTCTGAAAACTGGATATAACATTTGCTATTATAGTTCGTTTTAAGATATTTTAATTTGATTAAGTAGCTAGGTGGGTACTTTTATAGCACCCCCTGCGATGAGGGCTTAATGAAACGTAAACACATCTAAGACGGAGCTGTTCTTTACTTTAATAGTCAGAGTGGTATTAAAGTAATAAATAGTAGAAGTAGCAAAATATAAATTGTAGGGTGAGAAGGCATATAAAGACTGTTTCAAATTTCGCGTTTTTTTTAAAGAATAAATAAAACACATAATTTGCATTCACTTTCAAAAACTATTTATTGGTAATTGAAGTATTAGTTCTGATATTTATATGCGAAAAATATCTGCCAAATGGCCTCATCTTGCAGCTCCGCAGACGTCCACTCTTTTGTTAAAATTTTCAATGACATTTTTACATAATTGAGGCTCTATCTCACTAATGACACGAATAATTTCATTTTTCAAAGCAGGAATTGATTGTGAATTGTTTTTATAAACCTGACTTTTCACATAATCCCAAAGAAAATAATCTAACGGTGTCAAAACACATGATCTTGGTGGTCAATTAACATCACCGTTTCTTGAGATTACACGTCCAGGAAATTTTTCTCTCAATAAATCAATTGATTCGTGTGCAAAGTGTAGCGTAGCGCCATCCTGTTGAAACCACATATCCTCTAGATCAATATTTATTAATTCAGGCCACAAAAATTCGGTTATCATCCGACGATACCGATCACCATTGACAGTTACAGCTTCACCAGCGGCATTTTCAAAGAAGTAAGGTCCTATTACACTACCTGACCATAATGCACACCAAACAGTAACTCGTTTAGATTTCTCATGAATAATTCGTGGATTTTCTTCATCACACATACGGCAATTTTGTTTATTAACATAGCCACCAAGCTCAAAATGTGCCTCATCGGAAAACATTTTTTTTTGAGAAAAATCAGCTGGTTGTTCATTGGTGAAACTGACAAATGAACGACGTTTTAAATGATCTATTGGCTTCAGTTCCTGCGTTATTTGAACCTTATATGCCTTCAGAGCTAAATTCTTGTGTAAAATACGCCATGTTGTTGATCCTCTAAGTCCAAGTTGTTGTGAACGTCGTCTAATGGACGTTTCAGAATCTTCAGCAACATTTTCACGAACAAAACCAATATTTTCTCGTAAACGACCACTACGACTGTATTTTACACTTTTTTGATCTTCCACGCAACCGGTCTCTTGAAATTTTTTAATAATTCGACCAATAGTGCTTTCAAATGGACGATTATCTAAACCATAAAATTCACGTAATTTTCTATAAACTCTTTTCACAGAACGCTGATTTTCATAAAATAATTCAACAATTTGATCGCGTTGTTGTACCGTGTACGAAGCCATTTTTATAAATGTCATACATCACACTTTTTAGATGCCCACATACCCAGACAAATTCAGTGCGCCATCTGTATTTTATTTATTCTTAAAAACAACCGCGCAATTTGAAACACCTTTATACCTTTCACATTAAAAGTGCAAAGATCGTTACATAAAAATAGCAGTTTTTCCCTGAAAAGAGCACAAGCTGTCGAATCATACTTCACCCTTGAATCACACCCTTAAATGAATCAGATATTAGATCGATTTTTATTTATTTACGACATATTTAACGTCACCGTCAAATCATACCCTTAAATGGTCCTGCAGAAATTAGGTCAACTTTATTTATTCACGACATGTTTACAACGTACAAGTACCTAAAGCAAATATGAAATGTATCGTTAAAATTATTTTCGTACAGGCAAAAGGTAAATATACGTATTTAGATACACATATGTATTTAAATAATTAACTGATCTGGCCTTTATTTGATGAAAATCGATAACAAAATTAAACACAAAACTCACTTGTGTGATTTTTACATAATATCTTTATTAAAAAACAATTGTTTCGCCAACACTGTGACTTCAGTTACTCTTTTTTAATAAATCAGACAATTGAGTGTTTGTGTTTAATGTTTTTTACATATGTATTAGTCTAGCACATTATAAATATTTTAACACGCCCATTATTCGACCTTGAATTCCAGAGTAAAGTTTTCTATTTTGCTTTGGGGGAATTCATAAGAAAACATTGCGGCTAGTAGACAACACTGTACATGTGTGTGTAGAAAAGCTTGTAGCATCTTCAGGCTTTCGAATTGAAGTTGAAACATAAACAAAGAGCACGAAATAGAATGGTTAATTGCTTTGGATTTATTTTAAATTGTATCTAATTAGTCATAAGTATAATAATAATAATACATATGCTTAACAGATATAAAATCCTATTAGAGGACAATACAATGTTAAATAAAATATGCAATGCTGCAAACTTACATACAAAACAAAATATACATAGAATTAAATACAAATTAATATAATTATACCAGATTTTTAGTAATTACACGTCATACATATGTACCCACAAGCATATAAAAATGCACGTACCCTCATAGTGCCCTGATTAAGCATTGGTGGTGGAAGAATATAGTTCATATCCATAGCCATAAGTTCTTAAAATAGTCACATATTCTATACACACACGATCTAGTCAGTACAAAGGGTACTAGGAAAGTTTTGCAATACAGCTTTGTTTATTTAATTTTTTCAAAGTAATTTCCTTTACACTAAATACACCTCTCCATCCTCAGAAACCAATCTTTAAACCAGTTCTGCCAAGTTTCACTAGGGAGTAAAGCACACTCGTTGTCCCAAGCACGCAAAAGGTCCTCATCACTGGAAAACCGCCTTCCCTTTACCTTCATTTTCTGGACTGTAGGGAGGCTGCTCGAGAAGTTTCAATCCTGTCGTGGTCAAATATTCGGTGCAGACTTTGGCGCGGTGAGCTGGAGCATTATCATGATGGAGGAACCAGGTGTCCATTCTTGACTTTGGCTGCAGGTTCTTCATAGATCCAATGACTGGCACTGTTCAGTATACTGCTTAGTTGTGACTGTCTTTTGTGTATCCAAAACGACGCGTTCCACAATTCCACTCGATTTGAATAATACAGCTATCATTTTCTTCTTTACAGATCGGGATTTTCTGACAACTACGGGTGTGTCCTGATCACCAAAGACACAAACTTTATTTTGAGCTTTTGTCGGCACATCGTAATAATACAGCCAAGTCTCGTCACCTGTCACGATGTTGTTCACATACTGAGATTATCCCTTATTAAATTTTTTAGCATCGTCCGGCACCAAGTCACACGTCGTGTCATCTTCTTTTCAGTCAGTCGATGCGGCACCCAGAGATAACAAAGTTTCTTCACGTGCAAATTATCATGCAGAATCGAACGAATTTCTGGTGCATTTAGGCCTGAAGTACCCTCTATCTGTTGGTGGGTCACTCGCCTGTCCTCGCCAAGCATTTTCCTCATAATAGTAACGTTTTCCTCCGTAACCGACGTTCGTGGCCTTCCCGGCTTCTCAGCATCCTCCACAGTTAAATTTCCTCTTTGGAATTCTCTATACCATGCGATGTGGACAAACATCACCTAGTGCAAGAGTCATTTCTTCGAAGCATTGGTCTATGTTTAAACCACGCACGAAACTATAACGCAAAATAGCCCTTACCTCATTTCGTGTCCACGATGCCATCGCAAGCCCTTTACACTCTCACTACTAATGAATAACGGAGCCCATCGACATGGCGCGGCGACTACTATGCACGTATGAAGATGTCTCAACATGCAGAAACAAGCAGCTTCCTACGATTCATTGTTGCGCTATATTGCAAACTTTCCTAGTGCCCTTTGTACATTTGTCCATGGAGGTTGCAAACCAAAAGTATTTGCAAGTCTAGTTGCTTGCTCGGGAGCTAAAAAGTTTAACTTTAACAGAATTTCAAGTATGTCAATTCTATTGTGAACAGGATAAAGAAATTTTAGGTCATTGTTGTATCTACGGAGTTCTAATGGTTCAATGTTAAAGACAGTCAATAGATTAATATGACTAGTCACGAGGAGGATAGTTCCTAGACTGATGAAAGAAAAGGTGGTTTACAAAGCGTCTTTGCACTAATTCCAACTCATGGATGTTATAAAGAGGTGACAATACCAACGACACATATTCAAATTTGGACCTAACAAAGGAAAAATAGAGTGGTAGTAGTATTGTCAATTGATGAGGCGTACCTGGTGGTTCCAATTATGAAATCCAAAGTTTCTAATGCGGCATTACATATCTCAAATCCTTAATAATTTGGCGTTTTTCAAGATAAAAATTGTTCAAAATGTAATTAAAGTGAATTGAGGAACTTCTGCGAGTGAACATGAAATATTTACATTTAGAAATGTTCATGTGAAGTCTTTTATCAGTGCGCCATGTTCGAATAGCATCCAACTGGTTTTCGTAGTAACAGAAATTTTTCTGGCACGGACGCGATTTATTTCTGCGGCGATTTCGGGTGCTGTCAGTCCCCTATTCCATCTACTCGGCCATTTTATACGCTTATCGTCGGCGTGAGATGTTATTCGCTTACGACTTGAACATGGCGGATTTCTTAAACTGCCCATGCGTTGATATCACCGTATGATATCACTAAGAGTCGGTTTATTAACATGTGTCTTTTCGGAAATTTAACGCACTGAATAACCTTCTTGATGAAAAGTAATAATTATGAACGTTTTTCTAAACTTATTGCTTTTCACATAAAAAATACAGTCTTATCAGTGATGCGCACGCTAGCAAGTTTATTTGAAAACTAATGGTTTTTGATACACAAGATTTTTTGGGGTGAGTGCAGGTAAGTTTCGCAAGCTCTTGCTTGCAATATTATCTCAAAAATAATCGTATTTATGCCGGTATGGATTATGCCAGGAATTACGGCAGTGAGTCATAAAATTTAATAGTTATTTTGTAGGTGCTCTAATAGGTATATTTGCCTGCAATTGGTTATAAATCTCGGACCTAATGTAAGAGTTCACTAAATTTAACCAGCTGTCCGAACTAATATGGACGGTAGTGTTCATATTAAAATAATAAAAGTTGTATCATAAAATAAATTAAAAAAATTTTTCAGTTTTTCAGTTTTCCTTTAATAAATACTTCTTCCCTCACATTGTATGGGTGTATCCAACATTAAAAAAATATCACCCACACCTATACATTCCCTGCTAGTTTATTACATGTCGCTCCAAAGAAACAATAGCCGACCGTAAATCTTAGAAATACATATGTCGCCGTCTAACGAGTCGTGACATTTTGTTGTTACAAGCCCCCCCCCCCTCTTGGATCCCCTCTTCCTCTATTAGTCTGTTGGATTTCCTTTCGCAAAAGTCGTTAAAAGATCAAGTGGGCTCGCTTGCTTGCCTTTTTATAATGAAGTACAACACGGTCTCTCAGTTTTTAACCAATAAACATCAAGTGGGAAAAGTCGAAGAACAATTAAAAGTTGTTTGAAACGGTCGACCTTGCACCAAATGTTTACCTCTATCTGTATCTCGCAGTAGGCCTTTAAAAGTGAAAAAAAAGCATGGAGAATATGACAAGCCGGTAATTTTTTTTCAATACCGTGTTTCCTGTTTTTCTCACGCAATCGATTCAGCGAAGAATTCATATTGTAATGGCATTTTTTTGGAGTGTAATCAGTGAGGTTAAATTGATGCAAATCAAGCTATTATCGATGTTTTAACATAATTTGTTATATCTAAAGTTAATTACATATGTATAATGCTTAGTTCCGGTTGGTTATTCGCCTTATCAATTGGAACATAGGTTGTATTTGGCGTGGCGGGCAACTTACTTTCTTTTAAATAATTAATAATAGTAGGTCGTTACTTGGTGGTGTTCTATATTTAATAAATAAAACAATAAAAAACTTATACGAGGGGCGCTCAATGTATTCACGGTATCAAAAAGAAAGACGCAAAAACAATTGAATTTAGTTTTATTTTTCTACATAATCCTCCATGATTTCAATGCATTTATTACATCTCGAAATTAACTTTTCAATATCCTGAACTTTTCTCCTAGTTTGAGCTCTTTGTTGTCGGAAAATCGTTTCTTACGAAGGTTTTCTTTTTCAAATTAGAAAATTAATAGTATTCACTAGGGACTAGGTCCAGACTATAGGGTACACGGTGGGTGGTTAATTTTTCGAAACTAGTATCTCACACAGCAGCCTTGAAAACGTATGCTGTGTCAATTGGAGCGTTGCCCTGAAGAAGCAACACACTGCAGGTCAGTTTACGCTGCCTTTTTTTACCTTTACACCTTCCAAAAATAAGAATTTTATTACTGCACGATATTCAATTTTTTCCATTGTAAAAAAATACTGTGGCACATCAACTTTGAACACCTGTAATATGAATGAGAAAATATAAAATGAGAACACTTCAGAAAAATAAAACGACGAACCTAATAGCGCCATCTCTGATCGAACGACAAATAATAATGGTATATGATACACTTGGAGTTAAAACGAACAGCGACAGAGCGCAATCTCTACATAATCACACGGACCGACTGCAGAATAGATAGATATTTGACGTTAGTAAGGCAACGCTCTTCACCAAGGCACCAACGTAGTAGTAAGCGTACCACTAGACAGACGTCAGACGATCTTCAGCGTTAGTAAGTGACAGACCAGCTCCAGAAGGTGAAAGGGAGACATCGTTGAAACGTCGAGGGAACGGTCCTGCTCAGGACACAACCCACACGCGGCTTAGAACCCGAGAAAATACAGTATATATATATATATATATATATATATATATATACATATATACATATATATACATATATACATATATATACATATGTATGTGTATCGAACGGAGGTTTTATACGTTGAATACATATTTGTTATTACTTAAAATACCTGAAGAATTTGCATGGCCTTGCATTTGTTACATATTTACCTAAATGTATAAATAAGTTATACATACTTGAAAAAATTTCCATTTATTACTAATACATAAACGACTTAAGTAAATACTTTTAATAAGTCAAATTACATAAGCACATTAAAAAATAAAATAAAAAAATTCAAAATTGTTTACGGCATTTCTAGAACACGTGCGTTGAAATATAAATAAATAAAAAAAAATAAAAAGGATGTTCTGAATAAATTCACAAAGTTAAAGGCAGTTTTTAAAAGTTATTTTGTATTTAGACTAAAGAAATGTAAAAAAGAGTTAGAAAAATGTAGGATAATTCAAATAAAATTAAGTTTTAATTTTTCTAAACACCATTAAAATCAGCTGCGTAAGTATAAATTTTAAATGACATTTAACATTTAATCACTAAGGTTGATATATAACCCCTTTCCACATTAACTTTTGTAATGCTGTATGCGCATTTCGACAACTAAGTTGTCATCATCAGCAGATAATTGCAAAGTGTCGCACCTGGTAAACCACGGCGAAAAATACCTGTACGAAAACAAACTCCGTACGCAATCCGCACCGTAGAGAACCAAAATGTACACTGGAGTACACAAGGAGTGTACATTTTGGTCAGTCAAGAAACGGTGATGTTAATTGGCCACCAAGATCATGTGATTTGACACCGTTAGACTATTTTCTTTGGGGTTATGTGAAAAGTCAAGTTTATAAAAACAATCCACAATCAATTCTTGCTTTGAAAGATGAAATTATTCGTTTCATTGGTGAGATAGAGCCCCAATTATGTCAAAATGTCATTGAAAATTTTAACAAAAGAGTGGACGTCTGTGGAGCTGCAAGAGGAGGCCATTTGGCAGATATTGTTTTCCGCATATAAATGTCATAACTGATACTTCAATTACCAATAAAAAGTTTTTGAAAGTGAATGTAAATTATGTGCTTTATTTATTCTTTAAAAAAATCGCGAAATTTGAAACACATTTACATACTTGATCCAAACTCTTGGAAAATATTTATTTGTTTCTCATCATAGAACTTACCATCGAATTGGAAACTAGTTTGGGACATCCATAGGGTTGTCAGTAGCACATATTCATTTGATCAATAAGGTTGATATATAACCCCTTTCCACATTAACTTTGTAAATTCTGTATACGCATTTCGACAACCAAGTTGTCATCATCAGCAGATAATTTTCAAAGTGTCGCACCTGGCAAAACACGGCGAAAAACAACCGCACGAAAATCAAACTCCGTACGCGATCCACAGTGTACATCTTGGTTTTGAACGGTGTGGATCGCGTACGGAGTTTGTTTTCGTGCGGTTGTTTTTCGCCTTGTTTTGCCAGGTGCGACACTTTGAAAATTATCTGCTGATGATGACAACTTGGTTGTCGAAATGCGTATACAGAATTTACAAAGTTAATGTGGAAAGGGGTTATATATCAACCTTATTGATCAAGTCAATCAACCACAGGCTCCATCAAATTCAACTACATATTCATTTACTTTTTCCGGTTAGAAGAAACAATTTCTTTATAAAAATGAGATTGAAAAGGAAATTAAATTTATAAAGAAGAATTGTGGAAAGGGATTAAACTTAATTGATTAATTTAATCAACCACAGTCTCTAAAATTTGCGTATTAAATGATTTAACTTAAGATGACAAGTGACAATATTTTTCTTCAAAAGCATCATTAATATTTTTCACTGCCGCCAACTTTAGATTAAATCATGCTACTTCAAATAACAATTTTATGGAAGGCACGGTATATTCACAATAGTTCGAACGTTAATGGGTGGCTATCGAAAGAACGCCATAATTACACTACCGGTCATATTTATTTGCCCAACCCTTAGTTTTAGCCAAAATTATTAAACTATCAAATGTGTACTGAAAATTTATTTATTGTACCAATACAATAGTGTAAAATAAACATAAAATAGTTACATTTTCTTATATAAAAACTTTATCATTAATTATTATTAAATGTTGCTCTCATCAATGTGCCCACCTTTTTTTGTTATAGTTGCGGCACATAACCGCGGCATCCTTTCAATTAATTTTTGCAGTGTATCTTCTGTAATTTGTGCCCAGGTTTCTTGAAGTTGTTCCCACAGTACAGTGGTGGATGATAGAGCACGTTCTCGAACTTTCCGGTCCAATTCTTCCCACAGAAGCTCTATTGGGTTCAGATCAGGGCTTTGAGCTGGCCATACCATTATAGAGATTTGCCCTTGCTCTTCTAGTTGACGCAAGTAATCGCCACACAATCTAGAAATGTGTTTCGGATCGTTGTCCTGTTGAAATACAAAGTTTTCGCCAAGAATCCTTAGTCCTGAAGGAACAGCGTTATTTTCTAAAATTTCCTTGTAGCCTTCTTTTCTTAGGATTCCCTCAATTTTGACGAGATCGCCTACAGATCTTCCACCAAAACACCCCCAAATCATTACTGAACCTCCTCCATGTTTTACGGTAGGCGCAATACATTCTGGCACTACTCTTTCTCCTGTGGATCTTCTTACGAATATTCGCCTTTTACTACCGAAAAGTTCAAACTTCGATTCGTCTGTCCACAACACATTATTCCACTGATCAATCGTCCAGTTCTTATGTTCTTTAGCCCAATTTAATCGTTTTATCTTGTTTTGCTTTCGTAGTAGTGGTTTTCGCAGAGCAGTTCTTCCGTATAAACCCCCTTGTCTTAATCTTCTCTGTACCGTGGACACACTAATTGGTTTAGCACGCGCTCTATTCATTTCAGCAGCAATTTCTGGTGGTGTTTTTCGTCTATCGCGTCTACTTATCCGTATTAGATGCCGGTCATCTGCAGGTGTCGTCGCTTTGCGTCGTCCAGATCTTCTTTTGTTGGAAAATGTACCACTTTTTTCAAATTTTTTAACGTTATAATCAACGGTTTTTATTTTTGCAATTTCGTGATTACTTTTACCCGTACGATGATAAGCAATTATCATAGCACGCACTTCAACAGATAATTTCTTCGTCTTCGGCATTGCATTAAAATATTCACAATAACTCTCTATTTCACTGTTTTCGCAACAAAAGATGAACGATGACTGACATAAAATTTATTTTCCTTTTTGAATAACACATCCTAATAATGTAATTAGTTAGTTACTGTAGGGATTAGTCTATATAATATTTATGGTATTTTTCCAATTTATGACACCTTTACGATATATCATAAACAATTTAAGATTTTCGTAGAAATTCATATGGAATTACTTCCACTAATAATATTGTTGAGTAATTATAATACAGATTTTTCGAAAGATAATCCGTATTTCAGGAAACACATAAAATTGGGGTGGGCAAATAAATATGACCGGTAGTGTATGTTTAAAAATTTCTGTAAAGAAATGGAAGAATTAAATTAAATTCTCTACAAAACGGAAAGAAGGGTCTTATATTGACAAAAATATTTCCTCCAGTTGTACGCATGTATAATATACACGATTCATTTTGACGCTCGGGATTGTTCGAAATACTGTCATTATAGGAGATAAAGACAGATAGTTTACAACGTCGTTTGTCCACGGAGTTTCTTCGATTTCGTAAGCCGATACGTATGTACATACATACATTTTAATACACGATGTATGTTTTAGGTGTCGTTAACCTTTCGAAAAAGATTATCTGTTTGAAAATAAATTATGAAACCGTTTGGAATACGGGCGATAATTATGATTCAAATTCTGTCTAAATGCATACTTTTGCCTTGCATTTGATAACTCGTGGAAATTTACAATTAAGAGTTAAATATGCAAAATAAATCAAATATATCAATTTTATATTCTAGATGCCAAATCAGGTGATTGTAAAAAGAAGTCACATGGGAAACTGTAAATATTTTAATTTATTCCTGGTCATATCTTGCAGCGGATTCTATTTTAAAAAAAAATAACGCTAAATCTATTAAAATTAACACGGTTCTCGAATATGAAAAATACTTCAAATTTCTTGTATAAATATCTCATAATTTTTTACGAGAGTTTTTTAAAAACCTTATTACCGAAATGGCTTAGAAGAAAGGGTTTTCCAATAAGGACTTGACAACTTTTTTTCAAAATAAAATGCAAACCATTTGAGATATTTCAAAAACTTTATTATCACGTTGAAGTACAATCAAAACATTTATGAATGGAACTCGACTTCGTTCATATGGCCACCGTGGACACGTTTGCAGCGGTCGATTCGTTGAACCCAATTTTCGATGACTCGGCCACGCAATTCGGCCGAAACGGCTGCTATTTCGCGTTCAATGTTGGCTCTGAGCTCTTCCAACGTTGTCGGCTTGTTGGCATAGACCAATGACTTGACGTAGCCCCAAAGAAAAAAGTGTAGAGGCGTTAACGAGGCGGCCAATCGACTGCTCCATTTCTTGAGATAACACGCTCATCAAACTTACTCTTCAATAAATCGATTGTAACGTGTGCTGTGCGGCTTGTGGCACCGTCCTGCTGAAACCACATGTTGTCCAAGTCCATATCTTCCAATTCGGGCCAAAAATAATCGGTAACCATGGCGCGATAACGATTACTATTCACAGTAACGTGACGATCATTATCGTCGACGAAAAAATATGGCCCTATGACGCCGCCGGCATGCAAACCGCACCAGTTATTTTTTGTGAATGAAGTGGTGTTTCATGAAGCACATATGGATTTTCACCCGACCAATAACGCATATTTTGCTTATTGACGAACCCATTGAGCCAAAAATGAGCTTCGTCCCTGAAAATGATTTTGCGATGAAATTGATCATCTTGGCGCATCTTTTCCAGAGCCCAATCGGAGAACGTACGTCGCTTCAAATGGTCCATCGGCTTCAATTCTTGAGTCAGCTTGATCTTGTATGGGTGTAAACCAAGATCCTTACGCAAAATTCGCCATAAAGTGGTCTGGGCGATGCCCAACTCTTGAGAACGCCGTGGAATTGACTGATTTGGATCATTTGCTACGGACGTTTCAACGGCAGCGGTATTTTCGACACTTCGACCAACCCGTTGTCTCACTGGCACGACAACATCACACAACGAATATGTAGACTCAAATTTTTGCACTAAACTTGTTACTGCCTGTCTACTAGGGCGAGAATTACGACCGAAAATCGGAGTTAACGCTCTTAAAGTAGCGGTCACCGACTCCGAATTTCTGTAGTAAATTTTTATAATTTGCAGACGTTGTTCGTTCGTGTACTTTACCATGATGAAAATGTTAAGTTTACTGAATAAATTGACAGTGACAGTTCGATGATTAGTGAAAGGGTGCGTTCACAAATTGAATTAAAAGTTGTCAAGTCCCTATTGGAAAACCCTTTATAATAATAATAACATTAATAATAATAATAATAATAATAATAATAATAATAATAATAATAATATTTATTAACCACCAGACAGAGTACTCCTATAGGGTATACAAACCAAAAATTACAATTACATTGATAATACATATAAAAAAAATCAAAAACAAAAAAAAATTAATAACAAAATAATAGAACTGAATGTAAGTTAAATAAATCAAATTAAATCCAATCAAACACCGCGATGATGCAGTTGATTGAAATTCCTAGCCGCGTGCATAAGTGGAGCCCTAAACAGAATGTTGGTTCTTGGCGTTCCCATTGCCAAAGGATCACCGAACCTCGACTCCAGGCGTGGAACCGCAAAACCTACGCCAGCCAACAGCTCTGGCGCATCAATTCTCCCCGAAATCAAGCCAGACATAACCGTAGCACTGACACTCCGCCTCCGTTCTGCCAAGGACTCAAAGCCATGACTAGGTAGAAGTTCCCCATAGTCAGTGTCGTGTCCCAGATAAAAACCATTTTTTTTTAATGATAAGTATTTCAAAAAGTTTCTGTGCACTCATTCCACGGCATCAATCTGATTATCGTAAATAGGGTACCACACCACTGCAGCATACTCCAGCTTACTACGCACTAATGCACGAAATATATTGGAAATATTCGAAAGAAAATTTATTTGGATATAGTTTTTGCTAAGGGTTTTGTTTCAAACCCATTACATTAAACGAGGCTATTGTATTTTAAAACTATTAAATTTAGGGATGAATCTTTAGACATTATTAAACCATGTACCAGGTTGTTCTATAAGTCTTGTCGTTCGATAAGAAAAATACGATTTTATGGCTTGAAATACATTTTATTATTCAATATAACCTCCATAAACTTCAGTACAGTTGTTTCAGTAATTTTCTAATTTATGAATTCCATTCCTGAAGTGAGAATCCGGAAGGCTGTTGAAATACACTTCCACGGCTGTTATTTCTTTCTCGCTCGATGAAAATCGCTTTCCACGCACGAATTTTTTGATATGTGAGAACAGCCAGAAGTCAGAAGGAGCTAAATGTGGCGAATAGGGTGGATGTTGCAATAATTCACGGATTTTTGCGATGGTTTTTTTGAACTGTGTGAGGAGGTGCGTTGTCCTGATGAAAATAATTTCATTCTTGTGTAAACCAAGTCTTTTCTTTCGAATTTTTACGCTTTGATTGCTTATATCGCCTCTTGTAATATTTCTATGCATGCATTCCGTTCGCACACTCAAAATGGCGCAAGAGAACGGTCAATTTTAAATAGATTAACGAAATTTAGTATTTGAAGTTATAGAATTGATGTAGCAATTTTGTTTCCTCGACGAAGCCATTTAGGCTGTTATGGATAAGTGAACGGATTGACGGGTTGCTAATAATTGTCGACCTTTAACAAGAATGATTTAGAGTCAAGAAGAGCTGTTAGAACGCCAGAAACCATTGAAACAATCAATGCTGCCCATTCAACAAAGTCCACAGCGTTTTGCACAGCAACATGCTGTAAGGGAACAGTCAATTTTAAGTCAATTAGCGCAATTTGTTATTTGAAGCTGACAGCACTGATGTAGCAATTTTGTTCGCCTGACAATGGCATTTAGTCTGTTATGGAAAAGTGAACGGGTTAATGGGTTGCTGAAAAGACGTGTTATAAAAACTATCGACGTTTAACAAGAATTAATTTATGTGTATTTTTAGAAGTATAGCTAGAATGCCAGAAACAATTCAAACAGTCAATGCTGCCCATTCAAGAAAGTCCACAGCTTTCTGCACAGTATCATGCTGTACGATTGTGTTTTCCAGGTTGCAATCTCTATTCCTGAGTATTCAATAATTTTAGATCTCTTTTAATAGATTCAAACAGCATTTTCCTTCTCTTTAAATACTGGATTTTTCAATTTAAGTTCACTCTATTTATTTTCAATTCAGAAAGTCCAAGAATCTGTCGAAACAATTTACGCTTTTACAGTTTCATCATTGTGGAAATTTTTGATGATTTTATCAGACTAGATCTTAGATTTTCATTCAAGAAAGTCCACAGCTTTCTGCACAGTATCATGCTTTACGATTGTGTTTTCCAGGCTGCAATCTCTATTCCTGAGTATTCAATAATTTTAGATCTCTTTTAATAGATTCAAACAGCATTTTCCTTCTCTTTAAATACTGGATTTTTCAATTTAAGTTCACTCTATTTATTTTCAATTCAGAAAGTCCAAGAATCTGTCGAAACAATTTACGCTCTTACAGTTTCATCATTGTGGAAATTTTTGATGATTTTATCAGACTAGTTCTTAAATTTTCATTAACATATTTTTGCATAATACTTAAATATATTGCTTTACCAGTTTGGAGGTTGTCCATGAACAAAATTCGTTTTGCATCCCAAAAAAACTGCACTGAAAGAAATATAGAGTGTGTGTTTTGGCTTTCGTACGGAATTTGTTTCGTGCGGGTTTTTGCCGTAGTTTTCCAGGTGCGACACTGTTTAATTATCTGATGATCATGACAACTTAGTTGTCGAAATACGTATACAGAATACGAAAATTAATGTGGAAAGTTCATCCTTAAGTGATTGAAAAAAATACTATATGTTTGTTGTAAGAGCCGACCGGCCGCCTTCATATATGCAACTGCATCTGTTACAAATAATAACATTTTTTTCTTTACTTTTATTGTGCTTTTCACCCCATAACAATTGCAAACACGAAGTTACGTAATGTGATTTAGTTCCTGCATTAGTGCTTTCGACTCTCCTAGATGAAAGTAGGTGTGTAGACAGTGCGTGTCGCTGTTCATCACCCCAACCAAAACATTTGCAATATTGCGTTCTTTAACATCAGTAGTTTCACCTACTGTGTTCTCTTTTTCGTTTCTAACTTCAGAGAAGTAAGTCTTTGTCGGTCATATGGTTGAATTCAATCTGGTAATAGATCGTGCATAAAATTAAGAGAGGAACGTACATTACAACTTCTTGTTAGAATAATATTGTATTATGGCGATCGTTTAATGTATCGACTTGGGATTTGTTTTAGATTTTTTTCTTATTTGATTAAGTCGCCATCTTCACTTTATTTTACGATTAATTAGAAAGACGAAAATCGAGTTAATACTCTCAGCACCTAGTCGAGGTAGGACAATTTTAATCATTGCATTTTACAATAGCTTAAATTTGCTATTTTTCCTCCCTTTTCTACGTTGCCGTTAGAACTTTTACTTATGGTCTAAAAGCGTGACCTTATTAAAGAGTATTTTACCATCTGACACGAAAAGTAGTGTTAATTGCACCTTATTGTAGCTACCTTTCCAAAGGTTCACTTAGACATAGAATTTCCATCTTCGAAAACTGCCATTAGGAATGTACGAAGCAATTTCGGGTCTGTTATTTCATTCTGAGGCAAAGGGAGTGAGATCTAGACATGGATCCAGTACCGTTTGTACTTACATCTTTTGTATTTTATAGTATACATATATATTTTTTGTTCATTAGACCGCAGAAATTGTCATTGAGCTTATATTCACTTAGTGTTTTACGTAATTATTGGTTAAACAACGGCTAATTAGTGAATTTTGTACATATGTCTAAGTAATTTTATATTTTTATATTTATCTATACATATAGGTGGGGACAATTAGTTTTTTGTTCCAGTTTACTTAGATATTTTCTTGAATTCATATCTATTCTGTACAGTTTCTTTTTTAGTCTTATTAAATTTTCTACATGTCTGATTATAGTGTATGCCGAAAGTAATTAATGAATACAATTAATCCATAAAATTTACTGTGAATTAAGAATTTTTTGTCTCTCTACAGATTAATTATTAGTAACTTCAGTTCTCCATAAGTTTTTTATTTAACAAAAAGGGAAACTCGTTTTACGACAAACGCCGAACGTATTTTGTGGATTCCCTTCAGTATTGGCAAATGGTTTTCAGGGTTTCAATACTGTGGCGCCTATTTTTTTTAATATACACTTACACGGAACCCACCCTCTACTCTCCGAGTTTTTTTAAGGTAATTTTAGCACCCTGAAGGTCAGAAAAAAGATCGTTTAAAGTAAGAATATGAGTATTTATTTATTGTACTATTAATCGCAGTGAACTGGGCGTTATAACCTCTTCATATTAACCGTAAATCTTCCTATTGTTAATAAGGGATAGGTGATAGTGGATAGGACATTGAGAATTTTATACCCGGTGCCGAGGATTATCGCCAACACAATAGAGAAGATATTAGAACAAATAATTACATATTTTCTTTATTTAATATACAGTAAATTCAATATATGTGTGTATATATATGTATATGTTCGAACAAAAGTTCTCGCTGTTGTATGAGTAATATATTCTCGGGCTCTCCGCGATGTTGACTAGAAGTTCTCGAAAGAATCGGTGCCTCGACGTTTCAATGACATCTCAATCATTTTTTCAGGAGTTGTTTCGTAACGAAGCGTCAAGCTGAAACGTCCAGAGGTCATTGCTTCGATAACTTCTGTCAAACATTGCGGAGAGACCGAGAATATGTTACTCATATGTATATATTGGGTCTGGGAAAAAGTTCGTGGCGTTTTTTCAGTAAAATTCAACTGGTCCCCGCATGGCGCGTGGACGAATTCATTTAAACCGAATATGCTCCATTATTATCGACAATGTTTCGCCATTTTTTTGGTAGATCCATGATCCCATTGGTGAAAAACTTCTGTGGTTTCTGGTCGAAAAACTGAATCAAGTAGTTTTCACAGGCTTCTTTTGAAACCAACTTAATTCCATTGAGAGAGTTCTGCAGAGATCGAAACAGATGATAGTCAGAGGGTGCTATATCCGGACTGTAAGGTGGGTGCATCAAAACTTCCCAACCAAACTCTCTCAATTTTTGACGGGTCATCAAAGAAGTGTGTGGTCGGGCGTTGTCATGATGGAAGACAACACCTTTCCTATTAATCAATTCGGGCCGTTTTCTTTCAATCGCCTGGCGTAATCTCTCTAGTTGTGCACAGTAGAGTTGAGAATCAATCGTCTGACCAGTTGGAAGTAGCTCGTAGTGGACGATTCCCCTCCAGTCCCATCATACACACAGCATCACTTTTTTTGGCGTCAATGTTGGCTTAGCGAACGCTTGTGACGGCTCACCATCCTTTATCCACGATCTTTTACGCTTCCGATTATCGTACGTAATCCATTTTTCATCTCCGGTTATTAAACGTTTCAGAAACGGCTCGATTTCATTCCGTTTCAGCAGCGCATCGCAGATGTTAATTCGGTCCATCATGTTTTTCACGCTCAACTCATGAGGAACCCATACGTCAAGCTTTTTTTTGTAACCAGCTTTGTGTAAATGGTTCAAAACAGTTTTGTGGTCAATGCCTAGCTCCATGCCAATATCGACACTGCTGATATGCTTATCTTGTTGGACTTTTTCAAGAATTTCATCAGATTTTTCAGTGATTGGACGACCGGAGCGTGACTCATCTTTCACACTGAAATTTCCAGAACGAAAGCGAGCGAACCATTTCCGCGCAACAGATTTCGATAAAGTACCTTCACCGTACACAGCACAAATTTTATCACAAGCCTGCGCAGCGTTCTTCCCCTTATCATAATAATATTGCAGAATATAGCGAAATTTCTCATTATTCTTCTCCATTTTCAAGTGCGAATAACTTTCCAACCACTGCACCGATTACAATGTTTCTACGCTCAAACTAACGTTCGGAAGGTCATCTAAAAAACGAGCCGTCGGTGGTGTCGCTGTGACTTGTTGTTCTTTAGTTATCGGCAACCAATGCCATCTATCGGGAAAAACGCCACGAACTTTTTCCCAGACCCAATATATATATATATATATATATATATATATATATATATATATATATAAATTATAGGTGGATCTAATTCAGTTCCAAGATACTGTGAAGCTCTAGTATCTTGAAATCTACAAACTTTTATCTTTAGGAAAGATTGGCGTAAATTAAAATGTATTTATTATTAATAATTTGTATAAATAGGCAGTACAAATTATCAGCTTGGAAAAGTGAATTGTCTGAAGTTGCCCATACATTGATTCAAGGAAATATTTATACCACGACTTTAATATATAAAAATAACAACAAAGGGTAAATGATTTTAGAAAGTGTCGTGAATTTCTCACCTTTTTTTACCCCCAATTATGTAAACAAAAAATTTTAAATAGGTTCAGAAACAGCCTGTATATCCAACTCATACTGTACATAAGTAGTATGTACATGGAAGCGCGTTCATTAACCCCATCATATACCGACTTAATAATAGGACAAATATCGTTCAGATGTGCAATATTCAACCTCATTTTGTAACCGACATGATCAACGATTGATGAATAAAGAAATGAAATCACAGAGTCATCAGAAATAACTACTGCGGTAATAACGAAAAGACTGAAAAAGTATTACAACAATCGCAATTAATTCAAATGAAATTTGTAGAATCCGATTATGTTTGTGTATTGTATGTTGGAAAGTTTATGAACTCATTAGTGACTTCTATTGAGAATTCATTTAATAATAGCTTGTTGTTGGTCATTGATTGTTACTTTATTTTCTTGTTCCTTTTCATTGGGTATATTGTCGTCTTACAGGAGTACAATCATTTGAAATTATTGCTTTGGATTTTAAAAGTAGATTTGAATTTCTAATGCATATCTAAGGTAATGGTTTCTAAAACGTATTTAGCCTATCATCTCTTTCTAGAGAATAGAATTATTTAGCGTTCTTTTCAGGAAATTCTTTTTTTCTAGTTTGATTAGGTATTCGGAGATCCTCGAGTTTCATTTCTTTTAATACGGATTATAACGCCCAGGTCACTGTTATTGATAGTGTAATAAATAAAAGCCTGTGCTCTTATTTTAAATGATCCTTTGCTTAACCTTCGGTGTGCTAAAACTAGGTCAAGAAGAAAAAGTTTGGGAGTAGGAAGAGATTCCCTTTGAGTATAGATTTTAAAAAAAATAGACGCCACAGTATCGAAACCCTGAAAGCCGTTTAGTAATACCGAAGCAAGGGTTTCCACGAAATACATTCGGCAATACTAATAAACTTGTGGAGAACCGAAGGTACTAACTATTTTGCAGTGAGATAAAAAAGTACTTAATTCACAGTGAGTACTATAGGTTTATTGTGTTTATTTTTGCAGTTCATGTAGTATGCAATTTAAACCAAAGAAAGTTACTGTAGACTTTGAGAAAGCAATTCATATGACTGTAAAGAAAATTTGATCTGATATTGTTATTGTTGGGTCTAGATTTCATTTAAGTCAGTCTTGGTGGAGAAAAATCCAACAATTAGGGTTAGTCCCTGAATATAAGAATAAGGAGTTTGAAATTGGAAGGTGGTTGAAATACACATTTGGAATTCAATATTTGAACCCAAATGAAGTAGCTGATTGTTACGTCGAAGATTTGGTTGCTATTCAGCCGATTGACCCAAGAGTAGCAAAATACTCCGATTATTTGGTTGACACATACATCGATAAAGAAGCTTTGTTTCCACCTGAACTTTGGGCTTCAAGATCATCAAGTATAGCTCGTACTACGAATGGATGCGAATCTTTTCATTCGCATTTCAATTCCAGTTTTTACACTAGCCATCCTTCTTTGTACATATTTGTAGAAACATTGTTGGAATTTCAAGTAGATGTAAATATTAAAATAAACAGTGTTCAAGTTATGAATAAACCAAATTCCAACATGGCAAAAAAAGTCTTTTCTAAATAATATGTTAAATGTATACAATGAAAATAAAATTAATAAACTGCTGTTTGTAAAACAAGTTTCCCATTTTGGCAATCACTAATTACGGTATTGTGCAAATTAATGGAATCATGACTATTTTTTTTTAGTTTTCTGCATGTGGCAACATTGCTAGGTCAGTTCTGACAGTAGTTTTAGTCAAAAAACATAACCTATATCACTGGGAACACATTACACAGTTATTCAGTGCGTTTTAGAGAGTTTGTTCACATATACTCTTTCAAAGTTCAAAATTCGATTTATATTGTGCTTTTACCGGTTGTTCGCGATGTGGATATCACGCCCAGAAAACGTGAGAAGATTGTGACATTAAGTGAGCACACTTCAATGACACAGAGAGATAATGCTCAGGAATGTGTTGTTAGTCAAGGAGCAGTAAGCAAGATCCTAAAGCAAAAAAAGAATACCCGAATATTTGAAGTGAAAGGAGCGGGAAAATGTGGGAGAAAAAGGAAGATGACACCCCGGGATGTCACTTTTTTTGGGCAGACATAGCAAGCTAAACCCAAGAAAAACTAATTTTGAACTACAAAAAGACTTAGCCGACGCTGGAGTGAAAGTGCATGACTCGACAGTTCGTAGGAGACCTTTAGAGTCTGGAAGAAAAGCCATTCGACAGCAGAAGAAGCAACTCCTCACTCAACGAATGATGAAGCAGATGCTTATTTGGGCCAAGAAATATGCCGGATGGAATGAGAAAGACTGGAGAAAGGTGTTGTTCTCAGACGAGTCCCATTTTTTTGGTGCAGGGGCAACGATCAAAATTCGTGAGAAAAAGTGGAGATAAAAAACTCACTGCAGCTCATATCGATCAGACTGTCAAAAATCCTGTAAAGAAGATGTTTTGGGGATGTTTTTCGTACATGGGGACTGGATCGCTGGCGCCTATAGAACACGTGATGAACAGCCAGAAATACAAAGAGCTACTGGATAAGTATTTGGGAAAAGATCTAAAGAAATGTGAGCCAAACGGAGGTGCAATTTTCCAACAGGACTCAGCTCCATGCCACAAATCGGAGGTTATGGTCAAATATTTCAAGGAAAAAGGAATAACTCTCCTCGACTGGCCTGGCAATTCTCCAGACTTAAACCCAATTGAAAATCTGTGGGCCATTTGTAAGGCTAGGTTACATAAAATGGACTGTACAACGAAGACAAAATTGATAGAAGCAGTAATTCAGGTGTGGTTTCGGAACGAGAAAATAAAGGAAAACTGTCAAAAATTAATAGATTCCATGCCGAAAAGAGTTCAGACTGTCATCGCAGCCAAAAGAGGGCATATCTCTTATTAAATTATTACTAATTTACAATTTTATACCATCTCATCGTGATTATATGACAAATAAACGGTTTTCTTAGTTATATTGTGTTTGATTCCATTAATTTGCACAATACTGTACTTGTAAATACATCTGCATCAAGAACAAATGTTTTTTATCTTATATATAAGGAAAATAAAATTAAATCATTACAGTATTTTGTTTTAATTAAAAACGACCCAAATTACATATGGCCGTGGTGGGTTAGTGTGATCATTCAGCCCAACTTACATGTTTACCTTTTCTAATGGCCTGACCATCGGCCCAAGTTACATCTGCCCACCAAATTCTAGGCAATTCTTTATGGACACATAACTTGATCATGGAAGTAGTATATTTACAGGTATTTCAGGATACACGTACTTATAGGGCTGATACTAAATTTTTAAAAACAATATTTTAAATATAATCACCAGATTTCTTTATATACGGGGGTGGCTTGAAAAGTTTTCTAATCACATAAAAAAGAAGTTAAATCCAAATAATTTTCATCGAATTATCAATAATACCACCGTGTATCTTTCATAATATTGACCAGGTGCATAAAATACCAGCGCGAATTAATAAATCTTTCATCTCGCGCGTTTATAACTTCGCGGCAAATAAATCAATTTAGTACATGTATGTATGAACGTGCATCCTCTTCTGCAGACAGGAACTCAATTAGTAATATGCGCAGAATTATTATTAGTTAGATAGATGTCTTAAGATCCGACAGTCATTGGTCTTTTTTTTTGTTAGTGCATACTATAGCCTGCAGAGTAGGAAGCTTCGCCAAATAACTGTAAATTTATTCTATTTCAATTTAAAGTGAACGACCTTAGCATGACTAGTTTTGTGTATTGCCCGAGGGTTCCTAACGACTTAGTTTGAGAAGTATTCCATCTATTAACAATCATTGATTTTATATGTTGGTTATATAATATTACTTTTTCTTCTAAAAAGTGTATAAACGAAATGATTTTTTTTAATCACTAAGGTTGATATATGTATAACCCCTTTCCACATTAACTTTCGTAATTCTGTAAACGCATTTCGACAACTAAGTTGTCATCATCAGCAGATAATTGCAAAGTGTCGCATCTGGTAAACCACGGCGAAAAATACCTGTACGAAAACAAACTCCGTACGCGATTTGTACCATTGAGAACCAAAATGTACACTGTATGTTCGTTTCACAAGATTTTTAAAATTGTTTTATTTAAACTAGGATGAATGACATTGAAAAAGGAACACGGACACGACCGATAAGTACCTGCATGTGATTTATTACAGTGTTCCTCTTTTTCTGACATTAAGCAGACCTAAAAGTGACGTCTAAGTCGGGCCAGTGTCACCCCTCACCATATGGCTTTTATTCTTTAAAATGTACATACTTTCATACGTGTCTAATTCACGATAATTACACACGTTCTTTATCAAATGTAAACAATCCATGTTAACACTATGATTATTTTCATATGCCTCGCTATACTTGATTTTTCTGGTCGGTTGAATTTTATGTGCGCAAGATGTTCTTTATACCGGGTTTCGATCGATCGTTTTGTTTGGCCAATGTATTGTTTACTGAAATCTAAACATTTAATTCCGTAGATTCCCGACTTTTTATTTTCTTCGATTTTGTCTTTTGCATTTCCTAAAAGGGTTTTGATTGAATTAGTGGACCTAAAAGTGACTTGAAAACCGCACCCTAAAAGTGACTTGAAAACCGCACTCTTTAAAAATACTATTTCAATTTTTTGTCACACGATGATAAGGTAAACATACAAACTGCTTGTCCAGATTGCTCTGAGGTGATAGACATGTGGTATCACGGATTGTTTTTTTTATGTTAGCCTTTCTAATTAATCCATTGATTATTTCCGAATCAAAACCATTGTATCTCGCGATATTCTTAATGAAGTTCAATTCTCTTTCATATCTTACATTTGTTAGTGGGAAATTAATCAAACGATTAATAAAAAAATTGAATGAAGCCATCTATGATTTGAGTCCGCCGTGATGAATCTATCTTTTCGGAAAATATCAATTTCTATTTTGAGATTATTCCTAATAACTAAGGTATCCAAAAAAGGCAACTTGTCATTGTTTTCTTTTTCTACTGTAAATTTAATTGTCGGAAATTTTGAATTTAACTGTTTGACGAAATCATCCAAGCTGCATTTCTGTGTATTGAAAATCGCGAAAATATCATCGACATACCTAATCCAGATTCTTGGAAAATATTTAGCTTTATGTTTTAATTCAATTTCAAAGTTACTCATAAATAAGTCCGCTATGAATGGAGAAAGACAATTGCCCATTGCAGTTCCCTGTTTTTGTTCATAAAACTTCCCTTCGCATCTGTGCTGGTATGCTAGGGAGCGTTGTCTTGGTGAAACAGAATCTTTTTCTTTGCCATTCCTGGCCGTTCAGCACGAATATCAACATTTAATTTTTGTAGAAGTTCTGCATAATATTGTCCGTTTATTGTGGCACCTTTCTGAAGGTAATCAGTGAGCAAAATGCCCTTTGAATCCCAAAAAATTGATGCCATCACCTTGTTTGCCGATAAAGTGGTTTTCGCTTTCTTTGGAGGTATAGAACCACGTTCTAACCATTGTTTCGACTGTTGTTTAGTTTCGGGTGTACTGTAGTGTATCCAAGTTTCATCGCAAGTAACAAATCGCCTACAAAAGTCAACCGGATTCCGCTTATAAAGGTCCAAACACTCATTGGAAATGCGCAAACGGGTGAACTTTTGATCGGTCGTAAGCAATCGCGGCACCCATCTTGCCGAAAGCTTGCAAAGGCCCAATTCTTTCGTTAAAATGTGGTGTACGCGTTCTGTTGAAATGTTTACCATGTTTGCTATCTCTCTCACTTTGAGTCGTCGATCTTGCGTAATAATATTATGGATTTTTATAATCATTTCCTTAGAAGTCACGATTTTGGGTGCTCCAGAGCGCGCTTCATCAACACAGCTTGTTCTACCACGTTTAAATTCATTTACCCATCTACTTATTGTGGCGGATGATGGAGGAGATTCACCTAATGTTTCCCGTAACTCATCTTTTATTTCGGTAGCTTTCATACCCTTAATTACGAAGTATTTAATCACCGCACGATACTCTGCTTTTTCCATTTTAACAAATCGACGTGTTGCTTCTTTTTTAATCAGCTGTCAAAAATAAACTAATTAACCGATTTATCTAAATATCGGAATGTAAACATATAAATAGGCAACCTAAATTACAGTGCATTTGTTTTACCAATTAGAGCGCCACCTATGTGTCATTCTCACTACTTGTGAAACTATCCTCGTATAGGGTTAACAGTTTGTTTATTTGAGAAATATATACATTTATCTTTTCGCAAGATTGCAATAATATGTAATTGAAATATATTATGCATCATAACAGAGACCTGGGCTAATTTAATAACCAAATACTGTATACGTTGAGACCAAATTACCCATTCCTAACGCGTAATAATTGGCCGAATTATAAGCTAGTACGTATGTATTAAGAACGCGAAATTTGTACCTGATTAAATTAGATATGTAAATCGGGACAATTGCTAAATAAATTACATTTGAATGATCTCACATAAAATATATAAATTAATCATTTAAAAGTAATATTAATTGTTATAATACCAACAATAGAATCGTATATGTACAAGCGAGAATAAGTATTTAAATTTCTGAACTTAATTTTATTATTTTATTTATTATCATCATTTTCTTTATTTTTTAAATACAGTTCACGAATTACTTTGTTTTTCTTATTGTGGACATTTTAATTTAAAATTGTCAGTAATGAATAATTGTTATTATTTAGTTAATTTATGACACTCACTTGTACACACCGATACCACTAAAAAGGTTAAATTGTGAAATAAATTTTTTGAATAGCTTCTATGGTTGCTGTTATTTACGTTTAGAATTCGGGAATTATTTCTACTGTACCCTTTATATTTCTTGTTCTTTTTTTAGTCGCCTTTTTCAATACATATTTAGTTAAAAAACTTATATTCTTTTTAATAGCTTTTGTGGAACTGCTGAAATATAAATATTGGGTTGGCAACTAAGTACTTTCAGTTTTGTAGTATAAAATAAATCACTTTTTTTTAAACAAAGAATAGTTTTTAATCAATTATATATTTTCCATTTTGCTCAATTGACCTTTTGCCAATCAAAACATTTATGCATGATTCCGCGCTCATAAAATTTCTGGTCCTTATCAGCAAAAAACTGAACCAGGTGCGACGTTTGAAGGTCATCGTCATTTGTGAAAGTTTTACCATTCCACACAACTCTGCAAACTCCTGCTATAAATGGTAATCAGATGGTGCTAGATCAGGGCTGTATGGGGGATGTGGCATCACTTCCCAGGCATAGACCAATAGTTTCCCACGTAGTTGCCAAAGATGTATGAGGCCTTACATTATCTTGCACGAAAACTAGGCCTTTCCATTTGACGACTGGTCCATTTTTCTTTGATTGCTTCATCCAGTTTTATTAATTGATCGTTTGGTTCCTTGGAAGCAGCTGCAAAAAACACAACACCTTTGCAATCCCACCAAACTGACAGCATGATCTTTTTTGGATGCAATTCAGCTTTCGATGTGGTTTGAGCTGGTTTATCGTGTTTGCTCCATGATCGTTTTCGAAAAAGTATGTTACTGTACAGGCCGTTTTTCATCACCAGTGATGATTCTTTTTAAGAAAGGGTCGGTTTCATTTCATCTAAGGTGCATATCGCAAAAGTTGATTCTTTGTGTTAAATGAATTTCTTTCAATTCGTAAGGTACCCAAATATCAAGCTTCTTAACTAGCCCAAGACATTTTAAATGTTTTTCAATTGTTGTGTGCGATACATGTAGCCTCTCCGCAACCTCTCGAACAGTTATATGACGATCCTCTTCAACTATGACTTTGATTTGGTCATCATCAACTTCAGTAGGCCGCCCAGAACGTTGCTCATCTTTGAAGGAAAAATCTCCAGAACGGAATTTTTTATACCTATTCTGACACGTGCGCTCTGTTAAGCAATTAGCACCATAAACTTCACATATCTTTTTGTGAGCCGCAGCAGCTTTCTTTCCTTTACGGAAATAAAATAGTAAAATATTTTTGAAAATGTTCGTTTCTGCACTCCGTTTAAAATTAACCCACAACTAATAGCTTTAATAAAAATCACGCACTACTTGCTTCTGAAGTTACGTTAATGTGACTAGTATCACGCGACAAACGGTAAAGTACAGCACTAACATACGTTATACAAAAAATAAAGCAACGCTTTCTATCAGTAAAAACCGAAAGTACTTAAAAGTTGCCAACCCAATATAACTTCGTTGTTTGTATAAATAACTCATTTATAAAAAGAAAATACGGTATTCTTTTTGACGACTTTGGCTTTCCATTTATAGTTAATTACATCACGTTTTTACAATACAAAAAGCATTTTATTAATTTCGTAAATATCAAATATAAATATGTTTATATTTAACAACAATTCGCAGCGTTAATTAAATTCTTAATAATCTTGAAAGGCCGGTGCTTTTTTATTTATATTTATGTATGTATTTTTAAATGCGTACATTATCAACGTTGATTAATCTCAATAATCATTTACGTATATAACGTATAATTTAAAAACATTTTCTAATGATATGAAATAATATTTATTTATAAAATGTAAACGGTTAAAAGTTGGCAATTAACAGGTACATTATAAATTACCTGTTTTATGTTTATAAACACGCTCAAGTAAGGTAAAAGGTTAATTTACAAATAGGAAATTCAGCGAGGTTGCTACATCCTGATTTATGTTCGATCATCTAAAGATTAAAAATAACTACTACAACATACTGTCAAACAATAAAGTAATGAAACATTTACAGACTTAAAAATACTTGAATATTTCATATATTAAATTGAATTATTTAGTTCTTGAAGATTGTGACACAGAGAGATTGTGATTACTTATAAACAGGATTAAAACATTGGTAAATTTATCGATTACCAATAATTCTACTAATTGCCCATCTGTGCGTACTTGTATTGAGCAGAGAACGAACGAAAATAAGTAGTGATTAATTATTGGACAAAAAGACTTTCATATGCGCCACCAAAATCATTTTACGATACTTGCCCAGAGTTACAAATTTTTCTAGTGTTTTTTTTGTGAATAATTTTTATTCAAAAACATAAATAGCGAACCCCATTCCATATCAATTCGTATTCTGTACACTTATTTCTACAACTAAGCTGTCATCATCGGCAGATGATTAATTACCGTGTCACATCTGGATCAGTGTGTATTTGGTGTGCAATACGAATCTGTATGGGTTTTACCGCGGATCCATGTGCGACACTGTGATTAATTATCTGCTGATGATGACAACTTAGTTGTCGAACATTGACGTGGAAAGGGGTTTAAGTTTTTTAATTAATTCAATCAGATACAGTCTTCATTAAAATTTACCTTGAATAATTTTCCCGTACTTGGTATCTTGCATTACCAATCTATCAACGATTTCCGTACCGATCCATGCCGAGTGGGTTAAAATTTTGAAGGACAGTTTAGAGCTTGTTTTTTCTACCCATCAATTTTCTGTCAAACCTGGTTTTAGTGAAAGGTCACAAGCTCTGTTTACGTCTCAATGGATTGGGGCTGCATGTTTTCATCTGGCGTTGGAGAGTTTTTGTTTGTGAACCAAACTCTCGATAAAATTTTAATACCCTTTTCCAAGAGTGTCTTTGAACACTTTTCCACGCGTTCTTAGACACAAGTTAACATAACTAGACGCGATACAATATGCCACCCTATCTTGTTCGTACGTACCCAATACTGACAAAAAATTTCATATCTAAACTATGATCTGCCGATTCAAATAGCGTGTTGGAGAAAATGTGTATCTCCTTATGTTTTGCATATTTTACATTTCGCAATATTATGCACGTTATATGTAAATAACTAAATGAAATGTTGAATTTTTGAAGCCTAAACATTAATAGCACATACCATCACGACAGAATTTTACAGTATTCTCTATTAAAAATGAAATTATTTCTGTAAGGACGGATTAAGGGTTAATTGTGCCATACACATTTTCGTAATACAAACTGTATTAAATAACTGAAACTATGAATGCGGTTTAAAACATTTTTGAAACGTTCACATTATCTATATAAAGGAAAAAACGCGAAAAATTCACATTCCCGACTAGAGAAAGCGTTTGAAATTGTTACCTACATCGTTGGAAAATTTAGGTTAAGAAAGGCGGCGATATAATCTATTTTTACTTATTCCACGCTATCGTAAACAAGTAAGCAGTTTTTTTTGAATTAGCCTTCATTGTTTCTTTAAATGTATTTAATAGTTTTCAAGTTGTACCTCACAAACGCCATTTTTGAAACAGAGAGCCTTTACTGTAACAGTCAAGAAATAAAGTATCAAGGTAGTTATTGTTTTATTAAATAAACAAATTAAATTATTTAAAGGTTAATGCAAACATATGCATATTTAATATAACATAATTACATACAGTCAGTCACAAAAGTTTTCGTATTCGTATATATCGTTACAAGATATTTCTCTATTGTAAGCCATATATTCAGAACGAATTTGGTGAATCCTCTACATTGCATTACGTATTTGTGAAAAATAAGCATTTTATGTTTTACAAGCATGAGTTGTAAAAGTAAACACAAGTCTGGTAATACGTGCGAGTTAACAACATTACACAAAGAAAAAAAAAACCCTTAGGCCAAAAAACCAAACTGCTGAAACTAAACGTCCAAAAATTTTGAATGATGAGGACTGTTACAAGTGCAGTGAGTTAAAATTCATGGATAAGTTCACTGTAGATAGCCGTACAGATGGAATTTGATACTGAAAAGAAAACATAAAGAGAATTTTAAGAAAAACTGGTTATACCGGAAGAGTATCACTTGGACGACCTTCTATGAAGCGTTGTTAATATTGTATTGTGTACTATTGTAAAACATAGACCATATAGGTAAGTATAAATGTCGCTAATGAAAGGTTTTTACTCTTCCGCTATATCCGACTTTTCTTTAAGTTCCCTTTATGTTTTCTTAATGTACTCTTTTCGCAGTATCAAATTCCATCCGTTCGGCTATCCTCAGTGCACTTATCCATGAATTACAACTCATAGCTCATTTAGAATCTTTGGACGTCTATTTCTTTGTACAATTTTAATAGTTCAGGATATTTTGCATATTTTTTCCCAGTCACCACTGCGCAATACGCTTTTTCGATAAAGCCTATTTTGCCTAAGGGTTTTTTCTTTGTGTAGTGTTGTTAATTCGCGCATATTGCAAGACACGTTTTCTTCATTTTGGCTTTCGGTCTGGTGCCACGTTTCGATAATTCTGCTACCGACGTTACGTCAAGACACTTGTATGGGACATCTTCAGAGCTTAACGGGACATCTTCAGAGCTTAACTGTTTGTCAGCATAAATCAACGACTTAACATAGCCTCATAAAAAATAATCCAGAGGCGTTAAATCGCACGAACGAGGGGGCCAGTGAACAGGACCACTTCTGGAAATAAAGTTGTCACCAAATTGATTTTGCAATAAATCGATTGTTAAGCGCGCTGTATGGCAAGTTGCGCCGCCTTGTTGGAACCAAATGTCGTCGATGTTTAGCTGATTAATTTTTGGAAACAAAAATTCAGTCAGCATGGTTCGATAGCGCTCGCCATTCACCGTAACGGCAGCTCCTTCCTCATTTCGATAGAAACAAGGACCAATGATGCCGCCAGCGTGTAAACCGCACCAAACAGTCAATTTTAATGGATGTAATGATGATTCGTTAACGGCTTGAGGATTGTCTTCGCTCCAAATACGGCAATTTTGCTTATTGACTTAACCATTTAGCCAGAAATGAGCTTCATCACTAAACACAATTCTTTGATAAAAATGCATGCTCATCTTCGGCCAGTTTCAAATGAGCCCAATCAGCAAAAATGCGACGCAAACGATAGTCGTTTGACTTCAATTCTTGCACAAGCTGTATTTTATAGGCACGTAAGCCAAGATCCAGACGTAAAAGTTTCCACGTAGTCGATGGACAAAGGCCAACAAGTTGAAAACGACAACGAATCGACATTTCGGCGTCTTCTTCAATACAGCATTATTCTCTTCGGTACGCACATTTCTTTGTCTTGTTGACGGTTTTGAATCGAGAAGAGTAAAATGAGTGCGAAAACGATCAATAACTGCACGAATTGCTTGCTAACTAGGCCGATTATGTTAACCGTAAAATGGACGAAGTGCTCTATGAACTTCGCGAACAGATTCATTTTTTCATGATGACTTGCCAAACCTTACTGAACAGAAATGTCAACACAGTTTGACAGTATCATCTGTCAAACTATAGTTATCGATATCGATAGTTCCCATGCAGCTTAAAAAACACCCATTATTTTTTCCGTAATCAATGTACAAAACAACTATCAAAATCACTGATTATATTTTAAACAATTTTTCCATCGCAGACTTGTGTTATTATTTTTTAATTTATTTAATCTGCCTTATAATTTTACAAACGTGTTAGAATGTTCGAAATAAAATGAACAGTGATGTATATACTTTTTTATTTTTATCCTTTATTTCTTTTTTTAACTAAATTTTCCAAGAAAAGTTCTTTAAAATTACAAAATATTCATATAATATTTCTCTTTAGAAAAAAAAATAAACTTAAAATATTCTATTGGCCATTTTGCAAATTCTAAACTTTAATCTGAAATGTGTTCTTAGATGCTAAGCGATAAAGCAGTCGTAGAAAGTGGGCCCCGAACATAGCGGGCGCAATAGTCATCATGTCTTGACATTTAATGGAAGCGTTGGCTCTGCAAAGGTCACGTTCTTGTTGCTTAGGCAATACAAAGTGGGACCAATGCAGACAGAAGAAGATGTAATGGCCTTGCGCTGTGTAATCGGCCAAGCGAACAGACTAAAAAAGAACGTTTTTCAAAGGTAGTGGGAGATTATTAAGTTGTCGATATCGAATGAATTATCAGCAAAGTGAATTTTAAGAATTTTAATTTATTACTAATTGAGGAAAATTTTTAGATTTACGATCATTTCTTATAATTAAGGTTTTTTTTTTATCAAGAATTTAGTATTATTGGGTTTTATTTTTTGTTTGCAAACTATTGAAAATGAGCTTGAAAAGGTTACCAAGTGTTTCAATTTATTAAACACGTTCTAAATTTGTAAGACTAATTGATTGGTAATATTTGGTATCTATTAACTGCGTACGTACATATATACATTAGATACACCTTTACAATAGAAAAAGTTTAACATTTATATCATTTATAGTCTAGTAAAGGTCTCAGTTATGATAAATAATATACAATACTGTGCAAAAGAAAGAAGTACCTTCTTGAATTTTACAGGAAACTATTATAAAAGGATAAATAATAATTTTACACACCTTGAAATTTTTTTGAATGTAAAGGGTGTTTCAAATTTCGCAGTTTTTTTAAAGAATAAATAAAACACATAATTTGCATTCACTGTCAAAAACTTTTTATTGGTAATTGAAGTATCAGTTATGACATTTATATGCGAAAAATAATATCTGCCAAATGGCCTACTTTTGCAGCTCCACAGACGTCCACTCTTTTGCTAAAATTTTCAATGACATTTTGACATAAGTGAGGCTCTATCTCACCAATAACACGAATAATTTCATCTTTCAAAGCAGGAATCGATTGTGGATTGTTTTTATAAGCCTAACTTTTCACATAATGACAAAAGAAAATAGTCTAACGGTGTCAAATCACATGATCTTGGTGGCCAATTAACATCACCGTTTCTTGAGATTACATGTCCAGGAAATTTTTCTCTCAATAAATCAATTGATTCGTGTGCAAAGTGAGGTGTAGCGTCATCCTGTTGAAACCACATATCCTCTAGATCAATATTCATTAATTCAGGCCATAAAAATTTGGTTATCATCCGACGATATCGATTACCATTGACAGTTACAGCTTCACCAGCAGCATTTTCAAAGAAGTAAGGTCCAATTACACCACCTGATCATAATGCACACCAAACAGTAACTCGTGCATAGGTTTCTCATGTATAATTCGTGGATTTTCCTCGCCCTAGATACGACAATTTTGTTTATTAACATAATCACCAAGTTCAAAATGTGCCTCATCGGAATACATTATTTTTTGAGAAAGATCAGCTGGTTGTTCATTGATGAAATTGACAAATGAACGACGTTTTAAATGATCTAATGGCTTCAGTTCCTGTGTTATTTGAACCTTATATGCCTTCAAAGCTAAATCGCCAGATTGTTGTTATGAACGTTGTCTAATGTACATTTCAGAATCTTCAGCAACACTTTCACGAACCAAACCAATATTTTCTTGTGAACGACCACTACGACTGTATTTTTCACTTTTTTGATCTTCCACTTGAAATTTTGTTATAATTCGACCAATAGTGCTTTCAGATGGACGATTGTGTAAACCATAAAATTCACGTAATTTTCTAAAAACTCTTTTCACAGAATGCTGATTTTCATAAAATAATTCAACAATTTGAACGCGTTGTTGTACCGTGTACGAAGCCATTTTTATAAATGTCATACATCACACTTTTAAATGCCCACATACCCAGACAAATTCAGTGCGCCATCTATATTTTATTTATTATTAAAAAAAAACCGTGCAATTTGAAATACCCTTTAATATATAGTACTGTGCAAAAGAAAGAAGCACCTTCTTGAATTTTACAAGAAACTATTGTAAAAGGATAAATAACACCACGGCGAAACCAAAATGTACACTGTGTACATTTTGGTTCTCAACGGTACAGATCGCGTACGGAGTTTGTTTTCGTACAGGTATTTTTCGTCGTGGTTACCAGGTGCGACACTTTGCAATTATCTGCTGATGATGACAACTTAGTTGTCGAAATGCGTATACAGAATTACGAAAGTTAATGTGGAAAGAGGTTACATATCAACCCTAGTGATTAAATGTAGTTATTTAACTTAACGGTGAAATGTCTCAAGGTTTAATAATTAGTTGTTTAAAGTTCGTCAAGAAATATTGTAAATCCTATCTAAAAACTTATCTCAGATGAAATATAGAAACAGTCCGCGAAATGTCTTTTAATTATTATTTTTAATTAACATTTTGTGTACGTAGTGTACCCACAATGATATACTACTAGAATTTTTTAAACAAATAAAGCTGCATGATTTCTAAACAAATATCTACACACTTAGACAAGAATTTTAATGTATGAATTATGTAACAATACTACAGATTTATTTACTTTTTTATTCTACTTTGCTTTCACGTATTGTACTACTGTATTTGTAATTCTGTTGTAAGTAATAGGCACCGGTTTCATATTTTACACATATTTTCAAATTTAATTTTACCGCGTAAAATAAGTTCAGAAATTTTGTAGATTGTAATTTGGGCTTGGGGTCAGTTCAGAAATTTTTGTCTCTCTTTTCGAAACATAGTATAACTAATCATCGATTAGAATACAGTGTAATCCGCATATAATAGATTCGGGGAGACAAAGAGATATGGTTCATTATAGCCGAGTGTTTATCTCATGCGATGAAACGAAAACATACATGCTTCCATAATTAAAAAACTGCATTTTATTGCTAAACAGGGACATAATATATTTATGCATTAATAAAATTGCACAGAAATATTGTGTGTTAATGTAATATTTTCATGACACAATTAGTACAAGCATGTTTGTACATATGAAAAACATTATTTCTGAAAAAGTCGGTTATTTTACTTTGTATAGGTTTTTTTCTAATGTAATTGTTCTGCAAAATAAGTTTAAGTTTATTTAATTTTAAAATCACTTCAGTGCTGTTCTCTTGCTGTAGAAAATAATGTTGTAGGGTTTGTACGCAGTTAAAAGCCTCTTCTGTAGTTACCTCAGTCTCTGTATCATCGGTATCATCATTCTCTTCAATATCCTCAACTTCTTCCTCAAGTGTTTGATTTACCAAGTCTGTATCAGGTAGTTATTCTCTTATAGCAACATTATTATCGACATTCACGAAATCGTCAAAATCCTTTAAAACCATTAATTTGTTTATTCTTATCAGCTCTGCCAATGGAAGGTCATCCATGACGAAAACAATTATGAATCGTTTCCGTAGAAACTTGATCCCATGCAAGGCTTAATAAATTTACAGCTTCCAAAATAGTAATGCTTTTGTTAATGATGGTAGATCCTTCCGTAATCTCCATGATTTTCATCAACATTTGTTTTCTGTAAAGTTGTTTCAAACTCCAAATAACACCCTGATCCATGGGCTGTAGAACTGATGTTACATTAGGTGGTAAGAAATGAAGCTTTATGTTATGAAGTCTGATTTCCGGATGAGCTGAACAATTATCCACTAGCAATAAGATTTTTCGATTTTTTTTATGAGCTCTTTGTCCCACTTTTGTAAATAATCTTCAAAAATCAGTGAAGTCATCCAAGCTTTCCCATTCCAAGAATAGTCCACGGGAAGACTCTTAACGTTTTTGAAACACCGAGGATTTTGAAATTTTCCTGAAATAACAGAGAATGTATTCGTAACACTTGAACTACATTATTGAACAGCAAGACCAATCTAAAAATTACAGTGTTACATTTATGAACTCTGGAACTTACCTATAGTGAGTAATTTTCGTTTTTCGATTCCAGAAGCATTAGCTCAAATCATAGCTGTGATACGTTCTTTGGACATTTTTCCCCCACTACATGTTTCACCTTTTAACTTGTGCGTTTTATCGGGCAACGTTTTATGAAAGATCCCGGTTTCGTCGGCATTGAATATGTTATCCTCTGTATAGTCATTACTTATCAAAGGCCAAACACAGGTCAACCAGTCATCTGTTACATTTCTATCCACTGAAGCCAACTCACCGCATATTTTTCCAAACACAATGTTATGCCTTTTTTTAAAGCGGTCAATCCATCCAGAGCTACATGTGAAGTCCTCGCCGATTAACTTTCCAAATTCTTCTGCCTTAATTTGTAACATTGACCCATTCGCTGGAAAATAGTTTGCAATTTTTTGTTGAAACCACTTGAATAACATTTCGTCGACCTTAGGGTGTGAAGGCAAACGCATTTTTTTTCTTTTAGTTGTTAATTTTCCAATCATCGCGATTCTTCCAAATATTTGACACAGTGGATTTTCTTAACCCCATTTTTAAACACAGACTTGCCTGTGAAGTTCCTTTTCCAATATCACTTATTATTTCCCATTTTTCATGTAGGGTAAAAGCCCGTTTCACCCTTTTATCCATATTTTTCAGAAGCTTAGAGACAAATACGACACATCGAATAATATATACAGAACAACTGCAAGCGCTCGAATAAAAACTTGTTTGCTTATTGCATCAGTCCACTACAAGCAAGGTTCCATTATAACGAGTACATCTTGTCCGAGGATTTTACGTGTGTTTAATCCGGGACTTTAAAATTCGTTCATTACACGCGAGTTTTCATTATAAGCGAGTTCATTATAGATGGATTATACTGTATCTATCTGAATATGCGTGAATTTAGATGAGGCATGAATATTTATTGTTATTTTATCCATCCTGTAAGAAACAGACGCCGAAAAATAAAGCTATTAAAGTTTCTATCTATTTAATAAAAATCGGATATTAGAATTGTATTCTACATTCGCAAAATTGCATTTAATAGATAATACGTAATAAAGCATCAGTCTTTTTACATGTTTCAAAAGACATGCTAAACACTAATCAGGTCAGCTACGTACATACATAGGAAGAATTAACATATGGTAATTTCGAAATCGTAGTGCTGTCCAAGTATGTAGGCACAATAAATGTATTATATATTCATATACGAATGAAAAATGAAGTGTGTAAATCTTATTTATAATAGTTGATAGTGACTCACAAGTGATTAAACATGTTTATATGTATATAAAAAAAGAATTACCAACAAACAACACAATCTCTTTTATTACTATATGTATGTGTGCTGCATTTATTAATGTATGTATATACATAACTATATATATATATATATATATATATATATATATATATGTATGAATTAAAGAAGGCAATTTTAAATGTTTCTTTTTTACGAAAGCAACATGTCTACAAGATGCAAGCAGAAGCTGTTACTCAATGAACACTATTTGTTTTATTTTCACAATCTTGACACGTACCAATCTACGTACGTACATACGTATGTATATCTGTCGTATGTATGTCTGTTTGTATAACTTTTTTGTTTCAATAAAGGCACGCTTGGCATATCTATAATTACATAAATAAAATTCACATTTTCAATGGTATAGTCAGTCAAGAAAGTTTACGCACATCCAGCGGAAATTGAAGATTATAAAACGCATTTGTTGCATCCACAGAAAAACTTCAAACTTGCCAAATCACAAAATTTAATCACTGAAGGTTGATATATAATCCCTTTCCACATTAAATTTCATATTCAAAAAATGCAAAATATCCAAGCAATATGGTTAAAAACATTGTGACGAATTTGTTTTTATACGCCTAAAACTAAAGCGACTTAAAAAGATATAATAACACGTACATTACCGGTCATATTTATTTGCCCACCCCAATTTTATGTGTTTCCTGAAATACGGATTATCTTTCGAAAAATCTGTATTATAATTACTCAACAATATTATTAGTGGAAGTAATTCCATATGAATTTATACGAAAATCTTAAATTGTTTATGATATATCGTAAAGGTGTCATAAATTGGAAAAATACCATAAATATTATATAGGCTAATCCCTACAGTATTAACAGTTTTACCTGCATTTCTGAGTGTAAAGTGCTTGCGATGGCATCGTGGTCACGAAATGAGATAAGAGAAGTTTTGTGTTATAATTTCGTGCGTGGTTTAAACATAAAACCAGTGCTTCGAAGAAATTACTCTTGCACTAGGTGATGCTTGTCCACATTGCACAAGGATATTCAGATGGTATAGAGAATTCCAAAGAAGAAGTTTAACTGTGGAGGATGCTGAGAGACCGGGAAGGCCACGAACGTCAGTTACGGAGAAAAACGTTACTGCTATGAGAAAAATACTTGGCGAGGACAGGCGAGTGACCTACCAACAGATAGAGGGTACTTCAGGCCTAAGCGCACCAGCAATTCGTTCGATTCTGCGTGTTCATTTGCACGTGAAGAAATTTTGTCTCTCTGGGTGCTGCATCAACTGATTGAATAGCAGATGACACGACGTGTGACTTGGTGCCGGAAGATGCTAAAAAAGTTTAATAAAGGACAATCTCGGTATGTGAACAACATAGTGACAGGTTACGAGACTTAGCTGTACTATTACGATGTGCCGACCAAAGCTCAAAACAAAGTTTGGGTCTTTGATGATGAGGACACACCCGTAGTTGTCAGAAAATCCCGATCTGTAAAGAAGAAAATGATAGCTGTATTTTTCAAATCGAGTGGAATTGTGGAACGCGTCGTTTTGGACACACAGAAGACAGTCACAGCTAAGTGGTAGACTGAACAGTGCCTGCCTAAAGCTATTGGATCTATGAAGAACCTGCGGTCAAAGTTAAGAATGGACACCTGGTTTCTCCATCACGATAATGCTCCAGCTCACCGCGCCAAAGTCTGCACCGAATATTTGACCACGACAGGATTGAAACTTCTCGAGCAGCCTCCCTACAGTCCAGATCTTGCTCCCTACGACTTTGCACTGTTCCCGCATGTGAAAATGAAGCTAAAGTGTAGGCGGTTTTCCAGTGATGAGGACCTTCTGCGTGCTTGGGACAACGAGTGTGCTTTACTCCCTAGTGAAACTTGGCAGAACTGGTTTAAAGATTGGTTTCGGAGGATGGAGAGGTGTATTGAGCGTAGAGAAAATTAATTTGAAAGAATTAAATAAACAAAGCCGCGGTGGAACAAAAGCAGTGTACGAAATCGTTACAGGTAGCGAAAGTTGGATTTGTTGTTACGAGCCAGAAAGTATGTGACAATCGGTACAATGTGTCTTCGAAGACGAAGAAAAACTCACAAACGTGAGACGGACGAAACTCTGGCAAGAAAATGATGATTTCTTATTTCGAACATACCTCTCATCTTGCTTCTATTCCGCTAGAGGATCCTCGCACAGTCAATGCTGAATGGTATACAACCATTTCTTTACCAACTGTAGAGGAAATTAATTTGAAAAAATTAAATAAACAAAGCTGTATTGCAAAACTTTCCTAGTACTCTTGGTATTTATGAACGCTTTCGATCAGGTTGCTTTATGACCAACATATTACGAATCCAAATTAACCAAGTTGAATTTGATGGAGCCTGTGGTTGATTGACTTGATCAATAAGGTTGATATATAACCCCTTTCCACAATTAACTATTTGTAAATTCTGTATACGCATTTCGACAACCAAGTTGTCGGTTGGTTGAAAACCAAGATGTGGTTTTCAACGGTGCGGATCGCGTACGGAGTTTATTTTTCGTACAATTTTTTCGCTGTGTTTTACCAGGTGCGACACTTTGAAATTATCTGCTGATGATGACAACTTGGTTGTCGAAATGCGTATACAGAATTTACAAATAGTTAATTGTGGAAAGGGGTTATATATCAACCTTATTGATCAAATTAACCAAGATCAAATGCATGTGTAATTAAAATAATTAAAATTTCATTAGGTGATAAAAAATTAATAATACACTTTACCAGACCGTATACTAATCAAATTTCGCTACAACAAATATATCGTTTTTTCATGTCGTTGGCTTTTGACACATTTGCTTCCATGCCAAAAAATTATTACTGAAATGTATGCGAAAAGGTTGTCGCACCAAGTTTCGCCAAGCGTAAAATAGCACGTTTAATATTTACGCATTACCGAAAAAGAAATTCTAGTCACCTACATTATGTCTATTATAAATAATAAAAATAAAAAAAAATGTTTTTGTAGTCTATGCGAGTTCGACCTAGTAAATTTGGTGAACAAAAAGCCTTTGTTGCTGGCATAATAGTATAATTTTCGTATTCACGTTTTTTTGTCGCCAAAAGATAATTATGAAATTACAATAACGTGTAATTTGCAAAGCGCGAATAATAGATTCGAGTAAAAATAAAATTATGATTATTACGGACACTTTTATGCCCTGGTTGAAGGATGAAGTAACTATTTAATCGTATAATTGAGGCAAACTCAGTGCCGTTTCATTTTGCTATATCAGTGTTATGTTCCTGCATGTTAGTGTGTATTCTAAATCACCAAAGCCCGTATTACTTACCTTATAAAACCCTTAGTTACTTCTAGTGCTGAAGCTAGCCAGTGTAACTCTGAGAGTCAGGGGAGGTTTCTATTAGAAATCTCTTAGAAGGGGGCGCCACAGCATTGAATTCCCTAGGTGGTTATTTACAAATACTGAAGCACGTGGATACTAATTACATATGTTGGGTAGACTTTTTTTTGCAATAATTACATACATTTATTTCATATTGCAGTTTCTTCCTCTCATTAATCTTAAATCTGCCAACAATGACTTGTGTACTAATACTAAGTAATAAATTAGTAACAAATAATGCAGATAAGAGTCTCTAGTAGGGTAAGGCCATCCAGTAAGTACGACTATAAAACTAATTGGTGACGATTGTAAAGATATATGCACTTTTTGAACACCATTTTCAAATACCAATAATCCTAAACCGAACATAAACAAATTTCGAATGGAAAGGAGGAGGAACCAAGACATAATTGTGAACACACTCCACAGTGTGAAAAAGGCAGTTCTTTTGGATTGAAGGTGGATGCTCAACTTCTTCGGAAGACACGCATTGAATTACCAACTGTGCTTTGTAAATTTTGTTTCTGTATTCCCTCCATTACGCGAAGTGTGGATGTTGCTGAGGCAATGTGTATACCATGCCGTCTCTGTTCACTCCAGGCTTGGGTATGGTGTGATGTTTTGGGTCAGTAGAAGCAGAAAGAATTTTCCGAATACAAAAATCATTATTTTTTCCACATTTCCTTAGAATTTTTGCCTCGTGGATTCCATTAGAAAACTTTAATTACTTGACTGTGTTCTCTTCTCAAAGTTTGCCTCAGTCATCCTGATATCATTTTTTCTATTTCGTCTTGATTGTTACCAAAGTAACAAAATGAACTTTTTCTAAATTATAACTCATTGAACTCAGACAATAGAAGTTTTCGTTGCATAATATTTATAAAAATGAATATCTAAAGATTCATAATTTATTAATATTCCAAAGAAATTTATATTTCGCATCTAAAAATTCGACTTTATTTCAAAAAGCAACCTGTTTAAGTTTGTCACCCATCTAATTTACAATATAATAAACTACAACCGTCTTATCAATGTAATTTTAGCCAATCTTAAAAAAGTAAAATAGGCAATCAATATGCGTAATGTAAATAATGTCTAATGAAACTTTGAGGTCGTATTATGAAATCTACATGCAATAAATATCAAACATGCAAAGGTAGAAATATTTTGGTATGCAATACATTGTTTAACCTTACCGACGTCATTTAACATTGCGAAATATTTAAGAATTGATGGGCTTCTCTTCCTAGATCGTCGTTCAAGCGAAATAAACCATGCCGTGGCCTATTATTTGAATTTAGAGTAGCAAAAATATACTGCGAAATGTAGTGCAAAAATAATGAGGATGTTTCTAGAGAGCAAGTTATGTTTGCGCTTTTACATGTGTTTAGTCTCATTAGTAATTTAATTTGTTCGTTTCCAAAAGCAAATATATTATAACTTTGCATAATACGCAGGAAGAAATAAAACGTTTGAAGTATATATTTGAAAATTATTTATTAATAATTGTTATATTATAATACGAGGATAATTAGAAAAAAAAATCTGTGTAGCCATGATAAAAACAACTTCTTGTGCGTTGCCTAGTAACGTTCAATAAAGACATTTTTCTACTAATGTGTCAAATTTCATTTGAATTCGTTATTTACTTGGCTTATGGTAAAAGTTCATATCAAGACAGTCACAAAAAAGTGTAAAAAATAAGATAGTACAAACATATATATAAAATGAGGACAGACATTGTATAAATCTAGATAAAAATCAGTTTTAAGTCAAGATTTTGGAGCCACCAAACGGCTTCAGGTACGGCTTTTACGAATCTTCTTGTGTGTCAAGGATTGGTCAACGACCACGTTCGTACGCCCTGTGTAGAATTGTTTGGTTCTCCACGCCTCAGTCCCATCTAGGATTTGAGCCTCATGTCCCACTTGCGTAGCATGTGTCTGCATCTACAATGACTCGTTCGCACTCTATTGAGAGATATCCTTCTCTGGCGCGGTAGATGAAATCTGTGCGAAGGCTGTTGGCTATCCAACAAGGGTTGCTACTCTTCCGAAACGCAGTCTCGCCATTCAACCATCCGTGAATCCGCGGCATCAAAGCCTTCTCCTTCAGTTGGATCTAAAGCCGGCTTGTTCTACAGGCAAGGATTACACAATCACCACACCGATTCTATTGTATATGAATTCGTTAACTTTCTGTAACAGAATTCTCTTAAAACTATTCACGAACGAATGATTGCTATGTGTAGAGACAAATTTCCATCAAAATCATCCTAAGCGATGAAGCACATTTTCACCTTGATGGCTTTGTTAATCGCCAAAATTGCCGCTTTCGTAGTTCTGAGAACCCACATGTGATTGTCGAAAAACAAATGCATCCACAACGTGTCACTGTTTGGAGTGGATTTTGGCCTGGAGGCATAATTGGACCACATTTTTTTAAAATGAGGCTGGCCAAGCAGTGACTGTTACTGGTGCTCGATATCGCGACATGATAACACAGTTCTTTCTACCGAAATTGGATGATATTGATGTTGCCAATATGTGGTTTCAACAAGACGGTGCCAGATGCCATACAGCCTGTGAAACAATTCAATTACTGCATGAGACATTTCCAGGTCGTATACTCTCTCGTTTCGGTGGTCAGAATTGGCCCCCCGATCGTGTGATTTAACACCATTAGATTTCTTTTTATGGGGTTATTTGAAATCACAGGTCTATGTCAACAAGCCCACAACCACACGTGCATTAAAGGAGGAGAATCAACGCTGCATCAAAGAAATTCAGCCACATTTATGCATAATGGTCATGGAAAATTTCGACAAACGAGTGCGTATGTGCATGCAAAGCCGTGGAGGCCATTTGCCCGATGTGTTATACCATAAATAACCCTCTGTTATGTAGTTTATAATTCAATAAAAAAAATAACAATCAAAAGACTAAAAACTGTGTTTTCTATTTAATTTAGATCTTGCGTTAATTTTGGGACACCTTTATATTTTAAATTCTTATTTCCTTTCCCATTTTTTCTTTTTTCATGTCTCTGTCCCTGTTGCTATTTCGCGTCTCCCTTAAAAAGAATCGCTAAATTAAGAGATTACAGTTCCTACTAAAGTTACGTAACATAACTTCTTTTAAATTGAGCCTTAATATATAAAATTAACTTTTAATCCTATAATTTAAGTTTAAAATTATTACTTTCTTAGAATTTTCATATGAAATAAATACCTGTTTCATTTTCCGGTGAAATTAAAACCTTGGCGCAATGTAATTTATATTATAGTTAGAAAGAACAATTAACTATTATTAACTTGTCTATCCGTCATTCCAAATAATTTTTATTAATTGAAAAATGTATTGTTCTATTATGCAATTGAATATATATAGAAATCGTGATTTTATAATAATCACCGATTATAGGGCGTGCCAACCTTTCCAATTGAAAGGTTCTTTCTGTATCTCGTACTACAAGATTTTATCATTTAGTTTGTTGTGGTTATTCTGTTAGTGAAAAAGTAAATCTGGATTGCAAAACTAGTTTCGAAACATAATTCTGTTATCTTTAATTAACCCATTATGTGTATACTGGTGGCATATAAATATAGAACACTGAAAACAATCTTTTGTTTTGGTTTGAATTTTAAAAAAAGTTTATCTAACTAGCTTTTATATTATTTTTTTATTTAGAGAATTATATTCTTTTTTATTTGCCCAAAGAATGTTTCTCGTACGAATAAAAAACTAATCGCTAATTTAAATTTTATTCGTCTACTATATATCTCCTTATTTCTTTAGATATCCCAATATTGAGAACATTTGGCAGCATGAATCATTCCAAATTACTCTATAAACTCGAACTTTATGGAGTTTGAGGCACAGCTGTGGAGCGACTCTCTTCGTATTTGTATGATAGAACGGCGCGTACGAAATTAATCTTCTGACGCTATCTGCTCATAAGTTACACAGAACAGAATAAATAACGTAACAGCTGGTGCCTTCCTATTTAAGAAATATTTGAAAGTATGCTAACATTTCTGTGATTGTGCATGTACAATACAAATTCTAAAAGAAATGCAAAAGATTATTTGAAAACAAAAATTAAATTTTTGTTTCATCTATATCGTCACAGGTTTATATAAAAGCAGATGATATTGTTCATATATAAGCAGATGATATCGTAATATCGTTCTGAGTTTCAAGATTGCCATTCCATCACGAAAATTATATCTTGCTCGTTTGGTGTCTTCATATAGTTTAGGATCATTTTAGGTAATCTAAATTTGATCTACAACAACAATAAACACTATTTCACGATAGCAACATTAATAGATTTCTTACGTGAACTATTTAGATTAATAGCAAAATGGAAGAAGAACGTTGTTTTCCTTCCACTTTGTCCAGTCGAGATAAAAATATTTATTTGCAAATAAGAAATATGTGTGTATACACATTTAGCGGCACATGCAGATCTCTCTTAAGAATTGATATACATACATGTGAAGTTACAACCATTACGCAGACATTATGGGTATGTCTATAATGTCACTATACTATATATATAAATAAATAAATAAATATGTACATATATATATATATATATATATATATATATATATATATATATATATATATGTATATCAATTCTTGAGAGAGATCTGCATGTGCCGCTAAATGTATATACACATATTACATACTATATATATGCTATAGTGATTAAAACCAAGAAATATTATCGTTTTCTATGTAAATATTTTTATTTTATTTGAATAAATTTATTAAAAGTTTTGAGGCCTTTTATTTAGAAGCAGAAGCATACTTTTAAAAGACGAATAATACACTATTTTATTCTCTTTTTTGGGGGAAATTCGCCCGTGAAACTAATCTTTTATCCACAACCGGCGCACAAACTAATCAAACCAGATTAACGTTAACGATAATGTATTAAGAAAATCATTTTGCTTAATGCAGAATCCACACCATTGATTTTCTCAATTTTCTGACGATTAGGCATTTTAAAAAATGAAGATTTCTCTCAAAAATATCTTTTTGCACAGAAATAAAACGATAACGAATTGATAAAGGAAATAAGAAAAAGATACAAAATTTATACATTCCCAAGTATAAAAGTGGCTTGCGTTGCTTCTTTGTTAAGGTTAAAGGATCCATTTCTTAGGACAGATAGTTATATTCGATTGATATTTATTCAATAAATTTACTTTTTTAATTTAAAATATTAAATTTTATCATATACAAGGTGATGAATAAATCGACGGAGGATATCGAACTCACCTGAATTTTGTGTTTTAAACTTGTACTTTTAAACAAGCCTATAATTAATCTGATACAGATTTATAATTTTCATTTAATTGTAAAAGTCCTATTTTAATTGTTTAATGAAGTATTTGAATATTCACATTGCTTCACCAAGAGCCTACTACAGAAATAGTTAATAAAAATTTCTCTGCTCCACATAAAATAATTCCTAGATCAGGCGCGGTTTTATCTGTATAATTCAGCAACTCATTTCCATGCCTTTATTTATATAATGTTAATGATACCTTTTAAGCGAGCGATAAAATTTTAAACATATTATTATATAAATTCCTTCTGTAATGAATACTTCTGTTAATATATTCTGCAGACAGTTTCATTGGCATACATATGTATGGGGATCAATTAACATTCAAACACATTTTCTCAATATATTACAGACAAAATCACATCCTCTCTTCTACTTGCTAAGCACAACATGCTCTTTGGCGTATCTATAGGCGTAACGCGGTCTTGATTTTGTGTTATTTCCTTCGGTCACGTGATTCTGTTAGAATTCTGAGCCCATTTCTTCGGTGGAATCGTTCGAATGAGATCGAACTTGAAATATATACAGTCAGTCACGAAAACGTTCGTACGTGAATGTTGAATATCATCAGTAGCGAACATCCGGCTATGATAAAAGCACATTTATTTCCATTTAACAACGTTGAAAAGACTGAAAACTTAACAACAATATGGAAACTGTTATTATTTATAGCCACAAAAGAATTTGCTAAATATTCTAATATTGAATGTCATAAAAGTTTTCATACACTTTATTTTTATATTTCTCTATTGTAAGGCATAAATTTAGAAAGAATTCGGTAAATGCCCTTCATAGCATCACGTTTTTGTTAAAAATAAACCTTTGACGCTTTTACAAAGATGAGTTGACAAAGTAAACATGTATCTGATAGTATGCACGAGTTAACAACGCGTGTTCTGCAGTGGAGATTGAAAAAGAAAATATTCAAAATCTCGCATTTGTATTCATCGGTCCACAATACTTTCTTCCAGTCTTCTATGGTCCAATTTTGGTGATCGCGTGTCCACTTTACACGTTTTTGCCTGTTTTGCTTGCGTAGAAGCGGCTTCTGCACTGCAATTCGTCCATGAAGACCGGCTTCTTTTAATCACCGTTTAGATGTGGAAACACTTGTGAGTTATCGACGAACAGCATTCATTTCTGCTACGATTTCTGGGGCTCTTTTTCGTCTATCTCTAGCTTGTTACCACCATTGCAAGATCTTCTGCTGAGGTTGTTGCCCTTGGCCTGCCTTTTCGAGTTCTGCTCAACACACTTCCGCATTCGCGGTGTTTTTTGATGATATAATCCACGGTAGACTGATTTAATTTAAGTTCTGTGGCAATTTCGCGGTTGCTTTTGCCAATTTTATGGTATGAGATTATAAACGATCGTGTTTCTACACTCAATTCTTTTCGTTTAGGCGTTTCTAACAGATTGAACTTCTTCAAAACGCTCGATGTTATCACTATGAGCACCTCAACAAAACTATCTGCAATTTTGCTAAAATACCCAAGTATAAATACTTAATATCGGGTTGGCAACTAAGTACTTTCGGTTTTTATTAATAGAGAGCGTTGCTTTATTTTTTGTATAACGTATGTTAGTGCTGTACTTTACCGTTTGTCGCGTGATATTAGTCACATTGACGTAACTTCAGAAGCAAGTAGTGCGTGATTTTTATTAAAGCTATTAGTTGTGGGTTAATTTTAAATGGAGTGCAGAAACGAACATTTTCGACACATTTTACTATTTTATTTCCGTAAAGGAAAGAAAGCTGCTGCGGCTCACAAAAAGATATGTGAAGTTTATGGTGCTAATTGCTTGACAGAGCGCACGTGTCAGAATTGGTATAAAAAATTCCGTTCTGGAGATTTTTCATTCAAAGATGAACAACGTTCTGGTCGGCCTACTGAAGTTGATGATGACCAAATCAAAGTCATAATTGAAGAGGATCGTCATATAACTGTTCGAGAGGTTGCGGAGAGGCTACATGTATCGCAAACAACAATTGAAAAACATTTAAAATGTCTTGGGCTAGTTAAGAAGCTTGATATTTGGGTACCTCACGAATTGAAAGAAATTTATTTAACACAAAGAATCAACTTTTCCGATATGCACCTTAGACGAAATGAAACCGACCCTTTCTTAAAAAGAATCATCACTGGTGATGAAAAATGGGTCCTGTAAGTAACATAGTTCGAAAACGATCATGGAGCAAACACGATAAACCAGCTCAAACCACATCGAAAGCTGAATTGCATCCAAAAAAGATCATGCTGTCAGTTTGGTGGGATTAAAAAGGTATTGTGTTTTTTGAGCTGCTTCCAAGGAACGAAACGATCAATTCTGATGTTTACTGTCAACAATTAATAAAACTGGATGAAGCAATCAAAGAAAAACAGCCAGAATTGTCAAATCGGAAAGGTGTAGTTTACCACCAAGATAATGCAAGGCCTCACACATCTTTGGCAACTCGTGGGAAACTATTGGAGCTTGGCTGGGAAGTGATGCCACATCTCCCATACAGCCCTGATCTAGCACCATCTGATTACCATTTATTTCGAAGTTTGCAGAATTCTTTGAATGGTAAAACTTTCACAAATGACGATGACCTTCACTCGCACCTGGTTCAGTTTTTTGCTGATAAGGACCAGAAATTTTATGAGCGCGGAATCATGCAGCTGAAAGAAAGATGGCAAAAGGTCTTTAAGCAAAATGGAAAATATATAATCGATTAAAAACTATTCTTTGTTTAAAAAAAAGTGTTTTATTTTATACTACAAAACCGAAAGTACTTAGTTGCCAACCCATTAGTTTACAACACCCTACCTTGAAATAAAATCATAACAATCGAAAATTCCTAAGAATTGAGAGATCTAATACCTTAAGTGCAATTATTCTACCTGGAGTTTTATTAGGCTATTATCATTCATTGTGAATAATAGGGTAATCGCATTATTATTTTTGAATAAGCTTTTATAGATTTTTATATTTACTATGAAACTATATCTTACTACAGGAACAAATTTTATAATTACAACTTTTCTATAGAAACTGTAATGAAACAAGGGTGGCCAAATACTTATGAGCGATAGTATTTATTGAAGATAACAAAAACAATTTAAAATTTTAGTTAGTAAAAAGTATTTTATTATTAAATTTAAAATGTAAATTTCGTTGTCTCCATATATTAAATTAGAAAATTTCGAAATAAAGCAATCTGAAGAGTGCAAAAATAAAATCGAATTAAAAATTGCTATAACAACAATTTTAAACCAAATTTTATTCAATTTGGGAAAAATATCACTTAATTTGATGTAATTAATCCTCTACAACCTCCACCATAATCTTGTCTTCTTCATATAATGGATTGGCAAACTCTGATCCCAAAACATTTTTTAATGGAACCTCTCTGAGTTCCTCAGCTTCCTCGACCTTTAAAAACGCAAAATAAGTCACTTAAAAATTAAGAAATAAAACTGAATTATTTACAGTTTGCATGCTAGCACTTGATGTTGATGCTATTTGTCCATACATGGGATTGTCAAAGGCTTTGTCTAAAGAAACGACCGATCCACCTATCGATGTTACTCCATCATCCTTGTTCTCGAATCTGGCGAAAACAAATGGTTTTGTAGGTCTTCTCAGTCCACTTCTGAACGGAATTCTAAACGAGCTAGAATACATTTTTTTTTCAGCTTGTATTGCATGATGAATATATTCGATTGTTTAACCTTGGTATGATGGTGGTGTTTTGCAATGGTCCTGCGTATACGAAAAGCATAACTCCAAATAACAAGGCGACCAGGAAAAATGTGCTAAATACGATGATCAATGCGTTAGCTAGGGTTTTTCCTGGTGCTATTGGGAAACCGGAAAAATTTGCTTTTATACTTTTGATATGCCAAGCCTTGAGGTCTGTAAATAATTTATTTTAAGTTTGCCAAAAAATTTTATTGTATTTTAGATTAGTGCTTTTAAAACTTATAGGGCTCAGTAACGGGCGTTAAAAGTTTCCTATAACAGAGAAGGTCTGTTTTGATTACCTTTTCTATTAAAAAACTTTGTAAGCGAAACACGAAATGAGTTTATAGTCTTGATAATAGAGATCAAACCACAAAATTTTCCAATCAAGTTCTGCCGTAAAATAATAACAATAATATTGTCTTTATTGTCCAACAAGGATACAATGCATGGACAAAATTAGTACATGTATTAACATAAATTAAATAAATTGCAGGTCATTAACAGATTCCAATAAGCACACAAATAAAACGAATACAAATTCAAAAATATATATTGTTTTATGGAAACTTTGAAAGCCCTTTGTAAATGAAATAAAACATAAATAAATATTTTAAACAAACTTATTTTGAACAGCGAACTGTTCAGTATATGGAGATACACGTGCATATATTTCTACAATAAAAATAATAACAGCCCAAGATTCGATTCCCATAGCATGCAAGACGTCATAGTGAATTCAGACAACGTAAAGACCTTTCAAAAAAAATGTCCAATTCTGTCAATCTAACGGGTCTTCCAATAGGGACTTCCGAACTTTGACAGTTGATAGCGGCTATATTGTTGAAACTACGTCTGGCGTTCCGTGCACTTCGCCCATTTTGCAGTCGTCATAACCGTCCTAGCGAGAGGACTATTCGCAGTGTGGTGGATAAATTTGAGTCCACTAGTTCAGTAAACAATAAACCAACACCTATGCTACGACGAAACGCAAGATCTGCCAAAAACATTGCCGCTGTCTGTGAGAGTGTACAGGAGAATCTGAGGCAGTCGATTTCGCGTCACTCACTTGGCGAATTTTACACTTGGGCCTGCACCCGTACAATATTCAACTGACTCAGGAGCTGAAGGTAAACGACTATAGACAACGACGTGTGTTCGCTGAATGGACCATGGAGCAGTTGGAAACTGACCCTAATTTTCATAAAAAAATCATCTTCAGCAGTGAGGCCCATTTCTGAATGAATGAGGACATCAACAAACAAAATTGTCGAATTTGGAACAATACCAATCCACATAAAATCCAAGAGCGTCCAATACACCCCGAAAAAGTCACTGTTTGGTGTGGATTTTGGGCTGGCGACATCATCAGTCCATATTTCTTTGAGAACGACGTTAGCCAGGCCATCACCGTCAACGTCGAGCGCTATAGGTCGATGATTACCAGCTTCTTTTGGCCTGAATTGGATGATATGGACACCAACGACATGTGGTTTCAACAGGACGGCTCTACGTGCCACACAGCTCATGCCACATTGAACATTCTGCACAAGCGATTTGAGGGTATGGTCATCTCACGTGGAGGTGATGCGAACTGGCCACCGAGATCGTGCGATTTGACCCAGTTAGACTTTATCTTACGTGGTTTTCTTAAGTCGCAGGTCTATGCGAATAAGCCACAAACCACAGCGGTCCTCAAAGCCAACATAACCCAGACCATCGGTCAATTCAGCCTCATTTATGCGCCAGAGTAATGGAAAATTGGACATTTCGGATGCGCGCCACCCAGCGAAGCCGCGGCGGATATTTACACGATGTTATATTTCATACACAATGGCATCGATATCTCACACACACTTAGTTTGATTTAAATTTAAAGATGGGAAGCGCTTAATGAAAGACCCGTTACAAATCTATATTTTGATTAATAAATACAACCAAGGTTGATGGTTGTATTGCAAATTTTCTGTACGTATACTAAAATGAGAAAAAGCAGACAATTCGTTTATACAAGGAAAATATCTTCGAAGTCCATAGAACTTTATTACAGATCATTTATACATGCCACAAATAAACAAATGAAAAAATAATATCAATTTTCGCTTACCCTTTTTTACGCTCTCATAGAATTTTTTCGCATGAGCTATACTGTCTCCAGTAAATTGTCCTTTATCTGTCATTGTGATTTGGTATGTATTTTTGTTTAGTAATATGTTTACGTAGTAGGCGTCTGCTGTTTGATCTTCAGTGAACTTCTCAAAAAATTTTTCTGCATTAAAATTCCATTCAGCTACTACTAAAATAACTGACCCTGCAATATTTTTAGTTAAATGTTATATAATTTATTTACGTTAGTCTGGAAGTACTTTTTTTAAAGACGACTGCAAATTTTTATATTTTTTTTTGAGTTGTGTAAAATATAAAATTCTAACAATATGTTAAAAGAAACTATTCTTTGTTACGTATTGCTTAGATATAAGGAGAAAGTGTAATCATAAATTAATGAATAAATTATTGTAATAGTAAGTGTTCAACAAGTTATAAATTCAATTCCAACTGTATATTTAAAAGTTTCTATTAATACCAAATATAGAAGACAGGAAAATGCAGAAAGATAGTAGTAGTCGACATTATTACGTGGGTAAGGTGAAAAGTTCTCGGCCTGACAATGAAAGACTGCAATTTAAATTTTAAAAATGATTTTATTTTTCTACATAACCTCCCTTGAGTTCAACACACTTGGTCCAGCGTTTTTCTAACATCAATATTCCTTACCGGAAGTGAGAGTCTCGAAGGCTGTCAAAATATTCTTCTACGGTCCTTTCAACTTCTTCGTTGGACGTGAATCGCTTTCCAGAAACAAATTTTTTCAAATTTGGGAATAGATGGAAGTCTGAGGGTGCCAAATCAGGAGAATAGGAAGGATGACCGAGCAAATCGTACCCCAAATCTCGCAATTTTCCCATCGGCAATGCACCCTTGTGTGCGGGTGCGTTGTCCTGATGAAAAATGATTTTTTTTCTTCAAACCAGGCCTCTTCTCGCCAATTTTGGCATCCAGCTGGTCAAGAAGGTTAGAGTAATATGCGCCTGTAATTGTTCGGCCTTTTTCAAGGTAATCAATTAACAAGATTCCTTTTGCATCCCAAAACACGCTGGCCATGACTTTTCCGGCAGATGCGATCGACTTCGCTTTCTTTGGCGCTGAACCACCGGCTTCCACCCACCGCTTCGACTGCTATTTCGTTTCTGGCGTGTAGTGGTGGACCCATGTCTCATCTATGGTGACAAATCGCCGCACAAAATCGGTCGGATTCTTGTTAAATCGGTCCAAAGAATGCTCCGAAAATCGTTTGCGCATTTACTTTTGATCGACATTCAGCAAATGCGGCACCCATCTTGCGCAGAGCTTTCTCATTTCTAATTCTTTGTGAAAAATGTTTCGCACCCTTTCTTCCGATATCCCCACAGCCTCAGCTACCTCACTCACTTTCACTCGCCTATCGTCCAACACAATATCATGTACTTTTTCGATGATTTCTGGTGTGGTTGCAGTTTTTGGCCGTCCTTCACGTGGGTCATCTTCGAGGGACGTACGACCACGTTTAAATTCAGCTGCTCACTGTTTAACGGTTGACATCGAAGGAGCATAGTCCCCGTACACTTTTGTCAACTTCGGATGAATTTCCATAGGGGTTAAACCATTCAAAACAAAGAATCTTATAACAGCACGATATTCAAGTTTATCCATTTAAAAAATAACACGCACGACGTCTACTACAAAAATTCTTGCAAACAAACTACTTAAGAGAACAAGTTTTCATATGAACTAAAGACACATGCAACCACGCAGGAAACATAAATTTCTGTTAATTGTAACGCCATCTCTGTGTCAGGCCGAGAACTTTTCACCTTGCCCACGTAGAAGAGGCAAATATCTAATGATTAAATGAATATAAAAGTTATAGAAAAATGGTATTCAATGGTATACCAAATTTAGACTATTATTAAAGTATAGATTAAAAAAATTTTGTGAAACTTTGACGACATATTGTTAAGGCAATTGCCAAGAAGGCACCCTGACAACAAATTACTAGACCGAATTATGTCTATGTGTTATGAATACCAGGTAGTTGCTAGTTTGCTTTTTATTGATTTGAAAGCAATGCATAAATTAATAAATCGCAATATTGAAAGTTTTGTTAAAAATAAAAATATATGAAACTGAAAATAACGCTAACCTACATATACATCTAGAGAAGTGTACAAATGAATGCCAATAATAGTTAACATGAAAGGAACCATTAGTCAAAGTCGGTGTTTAAGTTCTCTTGAAAAAATGAGAATTAATAATGATAGTAGAGGAGCAGGATAGATAGACGTTACCATAAAACCTATTCCACAGAAACTTTTCAGACCTATTATTATTTTTGTCTTTATGGAATCTGTTTGCTTCTTTTGAAGTTTTTTGAAGTTGACCTTACTTGACTTTCTTAGCTTCTATGCAATCTTAAATTCGTCTTAAAAATAGACCTCTCCGAACATTTTTCACAATATGCTATCTACACTGTATATTATTTAGTAAACATCTCTCTACAACTTCTAATTTATTGAACGGTTATTTTGTGAACGTGGACTATTTATAGCTTAAATTTTCTATATCATAAATAACTTACACTTACCACAAAATAAAGTACAATGTCCATATACATAAACTGGATCCGAGCAAACAACTTTTCTCCAAAACTCTTTCATGTTGCAAATGTAATTATACAACTGTGGAGTATGGCATGTATGTGTAGAACTCACCCTTCCATATTTCGGATAAGAAAATTCCGAACAGCCTTGCACATAACTGTCTGGATAAGACCATTCGTACGTTGACACATCTTCACCTCTAATCTTGATCGATTCCTCCTGCAGACGAAATGGACTTTGAACGACACTGTAAGTGGCGTTTTCTGGAAATACAACGTCATCTTCGCAGGGTAGTCTTTCAGCGTCCGGAATCGCTTTATTTTCGTTCTTCCAACATTGTGGATCTAAATAGTCTCTCTGTTGTATATCGTCTCTGACCATTACACCTTCAGTTGCAAAATTCACCGAGAAAATGTTAAGCTTTTGCTAATTACTTGTGATTATCATTTAGGTAGAGGACATGCTTATAATGTGTACATAATATAAAAAGATAAAATGGCGGAAATAGTTTATAGAAACAAAGAAAAATTTTCACAGCCTGATATTATATTATTATTTAGGTAGTAAAAAGTCAATTTCTGTTAATCGAAACAATTGTCATCCGCTTCGACATACTTTATTAACGATTAACAAGTGCTTAAATACAATTTTGTAGTAGAAGAGACAATATCTATTAGGAAGTAAATCTGAGAAGTAGAAAAAATAATAGAGAGATATTACTATTTTCAAGACGGGATGAAAATGTACAATAAATGACACGCTTTTTAAATCCTAAATATCATAGATAAATAAATAAAAAAAGAAACCCTGAGTTGAATTGGTTCTCCGAAATTGTCTTGCCATCCTAATCGGATGAAAACGATCATGTTGGATGTTAAAAAATAAGCGCGTCCACTTGTTAAACTAATAAGCAACACCGTGTATACTTAAGACATGCGCCAACTTGTTAAATTAATAAGGCAATGCCCTCTATACTTGAGACATGCACACCTAATATGTAAGACTCGAATACCCGATCTGAAACTAATCGAAAGAATAAACACAAATATTTCAAAACAACAAAAGAAAACCACACAATAACGCTAATAAACTCACGAAGGAGGTAATTAAACAAATGGGATTTTAAACTAATCTATAAATACCCAAAACCGAAAATAATTCACGGGGACGCACATGAAATTTGACATCGATATATAAATATTCGAAACGAAAATAAAAATTATGAAACACGTGGGTGGAAAAGAAAAATTGTTCCGCTTAACAATAGTCAGATAAAAGTCAATTAAAATGTAAATTCATGATCGGTAAATTAACAAAACTATAGAGATACCTGAGGGATAACATGGTTATAACGTATGCAAACAATATAAACATTTATGGGAAAGTTATAGGTAATAATGCAATTACGAGAACAACTAAACGTAAGATATATAATGGGATGTAAAGAAAGGTTCTAAACTACAAGTATGGCCAAATAAATGTGGGTGGAATAGAAAAATTGTTACGCTTAACAATAGCCAGATAAAAGTCAATTAAATTATAAATTTAAAAATACTTTCAAAGCTAAACAGTTAATTCTAGGTTACATAATATAATTGGATGATGTTTGCAGATCAAAAGAAAACAAAATTGACATGGGCAATACGACTGAATCAGTTGATATGGGAATAATACAAGTAAAGAAGGTATTACACAAACACGGTTAAATGGAAAAGATTGTGTAGAACTATGATTAACAAAAGGAATAAATTATTAAATACAGACTATTTTACACCAGGTAATTACATGAAGTTTACACTATAGTAATATAAATCCGTATCTGTTTGGTAGACAAAAACGTTAACATAGATCATCAAGAAATGTTCAGAAATAAAGTAGAAGTGACAAACCTAACAAATTATAAACGAAATAATGAAACAGATCACCAAACAAATAACGAGAACTTCATAATTTTAATTATTATACCTACAAGTATCGGAATCCTCGGACAAAGTGATGTCAGTTTGATCGCGCAGTTCCACATTCCCTGTTATCGGGAGGTATATAGTATTTGTTGTTATTTTCTTTATAGAAGTTAGACATATTTCCTTGAATTCCTCCGGAAAGTAGAATCCAGTACAGTTATGTAAATAGTCGCCAGTAACCCAGTTTGCTTTATTGTCGGCGTTGGTATCACATATCCACGTTTTTTCCCCTGCGTAAATACCTGAAATTACATTTTTTTCCTTTTGTTTAAACAGAATCTAATATTGATGACATAATGCTAAAATTCTTGTTAAATTTGTTATCTTATTATGGAAAATGATACTTGTTTACGTTTTTTTTTGTATGTGTAATGTTATTTAATATTAGTGTGTTAGTGTTAGCTATCAATATACGAGGGGTGTTTCCAATATTCTGGGAATTGATGCTATAATTAAATAACGCAGAACTTATATGCAATGTTATTGATGCCAGACAAGTCTTAACATGTTTATGCAACTATCTAGTGCAACATTGTTCAGTCTGATTCAGGTATTCGACTGAAGTAGACGTGTTTTAGAAGCACTGTTTTTGCAACCATGGGACACGCGGCAAAATCTCAAAGAGCGATAATTTTCTTTTTTGTGGAAAGAAGATGTGGAAACGTCAGAAATTATTAGTCGTCTGCAAGGAGTATTTGGTGAATCTGCAGAATCCAAAAGGACTGTTTATCGGTGGATCGATTGTTTTAAAACCAGTAGAACATCACTAGAAGACGATCAACGCAGCGGGCGGCCAAGCACGTCGGTAAATGAAAGAAACATTATTGCCGTCGAAAACCTACTGAAAGACGACAGGCGAATGACTATTCGTCAAATTAGTGTACACCTAGGGATAGGTACACGGCAATTTCATGACATCTTGCATGATTGTTTGGCCGTTAGCAAGGTTTCGGCGCGCTGGGTGCCAAGGCTGTTGGGACCAGAACAGAAGAAACTCAATACGTCCGATACATGTCGTCAACTTCAAGAGCTGTTAGCGGTGATGAATTTTGGCAACGAATAATAACCACTGACTAAATGTGGATTCCTTATTTCAATCCTGAGACGAAAAGTCAATCCAAAGAATGGTGCAAACCTGAAGAAGGGCCTCCACTTAAGGCGCGTGCAGTTCCGTCTGTTGGAAAGGTAATGCTTACTGTATTCTGGGATTGCGAAGGGATTATTTTTATAGATTATCTGCCGAGAGGTACTACAATTAATGCAGAATATTATTCAAATTTATTATCTGGATCACTGTGACAGGCACTAGTCAAAAAAACGGCCTGGAAAGTTGAATAAGCGTCCGTTATTGCAACAGGATAATGCAAGACCACACACCGCAAGAAAAACGAAGGATGTTTTGAACGAGTTACGATGGGAATTGCTGCTGCACCTACCTTATTCCCCGGATCTTGCACCCAGTGATTACCATCTGTTCCCAGATTTGAAAAAACCCTTACGGGGTGTTCGATTTGAAAGTTTAACTGACGTAAAACGTGCCATAAATAGGTGGATCGACAAGACACCGAAAAACTTCTTTGAGGACGACTTAAAAAAAATAGTTTATCGTTGGGATAAATGTATTCAGCATTCAACATTGTAATATTGACGAAAATTAACAAAATTATAAAAATTATATGTAATTCCCAGAACTTTGGAAACATCCCTCGTATTAGTGCAACCATCGAAGAAAGACCAATCAATCTGAGGTAGATCCGAATATAATTTTATGAAGTTAGTTGTTTCCTATAGTTATACCTATTAGTATTTTCTGGAAAAAGACGATATCTAGATGTGAACTCATATGTAACATTGATCTATAACGCAAAATAACGGTCCTTAGTGACAAAGCTATCAGAATCATGTCCAATTTCGAAATCACAATCCCTATTTGAAAATATAAAATCCAACAGTCGGTTATTCCTGTTCGTGACATCGTTAAATTGAAATAGATTTACAGACGTTATGCAAGCAAAAGTTACAAGTTCGCATCGGATTCCCCATTTAACAAAACTTATAAATAAATAAATAAACTTAATATTGAAATCCCTTACAAATAATTGCTAATAATTACTATTTACAGAATGTTTTATTACGATACGAAATTCTTTTAGATATATTTAAGTTATTTAAATGTCAATTATATTATGCTTGCATATTTGAGACAATAAATTACCTATTATTATTATTATGATTACGTTACTTCTTTGCTATAACCAAAAATTTTTTAATGACACAAAATAGCGAATAAAATAAATAGACAACAAATATAACTGAATGAAAATTATATTATTTTCTGCTACTCCATCGTTTATTAAACTCACAGAAATTAATTAAAAATTTCTGTGCTGGAGAAGGACTCGAACCTCTATCTGCCGTTTTCTAGACGACTGCTTTACCAATTAATCTACCAGGCAGTGTAACTTCGAGTCCTTTAACACACCATAAATCGCATTACGGAACAGATCTAATATTTTTTTAAAATCCGCAGTTCGGTTATTATAATGTTGGTACAGTCGTCTAGAAAACGGCAGATAGAGGTTCGAGTCCTTCTCCAGCGCAGAAATTTTTAATTAATTTCTGTGTATTTAATTAACGATGGAATAGCAGAAAATAATATAATTTTCATTAAGTTTCCCATCGTGAAAACTTAATTATATGTTTATATATAATTATTGACAAATATAACTGAAATTTGGTGTACGTTTCTAGGAAAAATGTTGGATACTCAAGACGATTTTGACATTGTACTACAGATAATCTCTCTCGACTTTACATGGTTTTATTGAACGCCCCTTGTAGACATATCTACTTTTAGTTTCGGAAAATAATTTATTGAATCATATTTATAATCGCTTGCAGAATAAAGTCTTTACTGTTAAAAATGTGTTTACAATTTTGATTAATCAATTCCCTTTGAAAAGATAAATATTTCTAGCATTAGATTGTTTATAATTTGTATTTTTATACACTGTTATTTATGGCAATACATAATTCAATTCGTTTTTAAAAATGTTCATCAAGTTTTAAGCCAAGCAATATTTATAAAGAAACCTTCAACACTTCTAAATATAATTAAATTCAACTGGGAAGTGTAGATCATAACATGTAAATAGCAGGTGTTTTACTAGCGGTACACTACGAAGGTGATTCTAATTTGACCTACATTTTATTTTTTATCGTCGATGCAAACAACAAATTAATATTTAATATATATGTGTATATGTATATATATATAATTATGTATATATATGTGTATATACATAATTTCTATAAGTAACAAATCCCCTTTAAGACACACTTGTTCCCATCGCTCCGGTAGCTCCTGTATTCCCGTCGAAAAAATTTCTTTCAGTTGACAACGCAGTAAATTTTGCACCGCATCCTTTACTTCCTCATTTTTTGACGCAAATCACTTGCTTCCCAAGAAATTTTTGAGTGGTCCAAAGAGATGGTGATCACTTGGCTCCAAGTCAGGACTATATGGGAGGCGAAGCAGTACTTCCCAACCCAATTTAGCCAATGTATTGTTCGTTAGGTGGGCTGCGTGTAGGCAAGTGTTTTCGTGTAGGAGAAGTTGCTTAAGAGACCGTGCGTTTTTATTCCTATTGCCAGTTTAACATCTCCAAGACTACTGTGCCTACTTACGATAATAAGCTGTATTAATCGTTCTTCTTTCTTCGGCAAAATCGATGTAAATCGATAGCGTCCCAGAATACAGTCGTTATAATTTTGCCAGCCGATGGTTGTGTATTGAATTTTTTGGACGAAATTCAACTTAAGTGGCGACTATGCCGCGCTGACATTCTTGCTTTCTGGGACATAACGATGTACCCAGATCGTCAGTCATCGCCTTCATACTAGTAGCAAATTGCTTTCATATTCGTAACAAAGCCGGAATTCTCTGCAAACCTGAAGTCGTTTCTGTTGTTGTTCCGAGAAAAGTTGTTTTGGAATCCACCTGGCACTAACTTTACTAAATTTGAGTTTGTCGTGGACAATAGTGTATCGTACTACCAACATTTTACAGTCAGAGCAATTTCCTTTTCAGATATTCGCTTATTGCTCCGGATCAGCAGATTAACTTTTAAAATTGTTGATTCACAGCATTCACGACCATCCTGGAAGGATTTGCACCATTCAAAGACTGTTTTGAGTGATAAACATTCTTCTCCAAAATGTTTATGCAAGTCTTTGATGAATATCTGTCGCTTTTACACCTTCATTGAAAAGAAATTTAATAATTATACGTTGTGCAATAGAATTTGACATGTATTTTTCCATGATACAATCAATTTGAATGGCATCATGTCATTTTCCAAAAATTTGCCGAACAACTCCATGATGAATTGACAAGAGGATTTTTTTAACAAAACACGTCTCAAACTGCGCGAAGATCAGTAACATACAATATTTAAGTGAGCTTTATGAGGATCGCATTATTAGTCGGCCACCTAGGTTAGCCGACTTAACCCCACATTGTTAATACAACTGACAGTACCGACACAATCAAGTTGCAGTTGTTTATGACGTTAGCTAACATGCCTACTTCGATGAATATAAAACTTCTGTGCAGTAACTCTTCTATTGTGTTCAGAAAAAAATATAATGCAGGTTAAATTTGAATTGCCCTCGTATGCTACTAAATAGACGGCAAACTATTGTTTTTGCTTTCCATTAATATTATTTAATATTATATCCGGGGTCATGGCATTAATTTATATTTTACGACTTAAAGACAAATAAAATTATTTCTTTGAATAAATTTAGCACAGAAACCACATATAAAATTGAATAAAAATGCCTAAAATTATATACTCTTACTTTTTTTTTACTGTTTATTATCTAGCTTTTAAATAAGGTAAATTACGCTTTGGAGAAAGTTTAGCAAATTAACCTTTGTATATGCATATGTTTAGCGATTCGTAAAAATGTTTTAAAAATTGTAATTACTTTTAATTAATCAAATAAGTAGTAAATGTAGTAGGTAACCTTTCTACCAAACGTATTAACATAAATTAAAATTAAATACTGCCACATTTCAAAATAATAAAGCTATCTACACTTACATAAAAATATAAAAGAGTTTAAATTTACCTTTTATAAAATGTATCCATGTATAAACAATTAAGAACCTCGTACATATTTTAATTAGGCAATACATTCTCTTCACAAACTAAAACTTATGAGGAGGTACTTTTTTCGAACATACACGTATGTATATGAGCGTCAGTGTATCAATTCTACCGAATACATAAACAAGAAATTTAATATTTTCGATATGGTGGGCGTCAATTCTGACGATGATTTATAATGTTTCCAATTTTTGCTTCCCAATATATTGCATTGGCTTTCTATGTTTATTGATGGTTAAATCAGACTACACTCACTATCGTTTCAAAGAGTCCTCCCATTTATAAGTTTGACAAATTATTTTTTTTTAAATATAACGTTACACAAATAAAAATAAAATATCAATTATATCACGAAGTTAGATTGGAAAATCTAAAATGTACAAAACAATAATGTAGAAATATATATACAATAATAATACGAGCCGTGTTTTTAAGTAAGGGCCGTTTCGTTGTATACACTAATAGGTGGTGCGCGCGTCGCAACAAGTGCTTGCGTCGTGTGCCGGCATTCTTTGGGAACAATTGTGCTCAGTTGCAGCTGTGTATATAACTTGTACGGTCTGTTGTGTGTCTTTAAAATGTTCAATATTACCGAATCGCTCGCCACCACCATAAATGCGGTAGCCTACGGCCAAACTGCGAAAGCTACGCAGAGCGTTTCATAACCAAATACGCGGCACCCCGATAGAGAATTTTGCTACTCCATGACAATGTAAGGCCTCACACCGCAGCTCAGATCCGAGCTTTATTCGACCCTTTTAGCTGAGAAGTTTTGGATCACACCTACAGCCACGACTTTGTACCGAGCGATTTCCATCTTTCACCTCAAACATCATCCCGGCAGCAACCACTACAACGATGACGAGGACGTGAAAACAGCCGTTGTCAACTTGGACTGACAGACACGAGAGGGCATTAAGAGTAACGAAGAACAATAAAATGTATTTAATCGAATACTACAAAGAGCGGTTGAAAATTGTATTTGTAACATCATCTTGTAAAATCCTACACATTATAGGTAAAACAAATACACTTCATATAGTATCACATTGAAAATAATTTCGTAGATATTAATAAATCATATTTAATGTAATTATATTATAATAACTTTGGCGAGCAAGATTCCCTTTCAGAGCTACCCTGAAGACTACAATAGACGGACTGCCGAAACGTTAGAACACCATAATTCTACAAACGATGAAAATAACCCAATTAACTACTCCACCATTTCGTATAGTCATGAAATCATTACTTCAGCAGTTAATTCATGTGTTACTTTTTAAATGAAACACAGTATATATGATATTGCTTTTGTGCAATTTTAAATAAGACTGATTTTATAGTTGCTATACATTTAACAAATATATTCTGTAACACCTAAAACATTGAGAGAGCAATACGTAGAAAAGCTCTGAATCCAGAAAAGGCAAACAATTCTGAGGTTATCATTCCAAACAATGATTCCCTATATGCCTGGATGATTCGTACAATTTTTTTTCAAATCTAACGCAGTGCTGGCTATGCTAAATCAACCAACTTAATCTTTCTTGATAATGCATGCGTTCGTCTCGCCTTTCTTTCTCCATTCGCAAACGATGACCTTGCAATGTTAAGTCAGGCGTTTGAATTTTTAACGTTCAAGGTTTCTTCGCTTCTATTACGGACGATGTACGAAGCCTTAAAAGAACACAGCCAAGAGAAAAAGGCTAATTGATGGACAGTGAGGACGCCTCGATAATTGACGCGTACACATAACAATAGAATGAAACAAATGATGGATCGAAATTGAAAAAAAAATGGGAAAAACTTTTATAGAAAGATGGCCGTACACGTCAAGGTTGAAAAACAATGATGAAATTTACGTGTGATGTGTTTTCGAATTGAAAATTACGTTTTAAAATGCAGTAGCTATAGTGTAAGCAGTTAAATGGAAAAATTAATGAGTATGATGCGGTGAAATGAAAACAACAATAAGAACTTGACAAATGTGTATTACATAAACACATTAAAATTGATTTATTAAACGAATTCTAAACACAAACACAATGAGGAGAGAGATTGTTTTCAAATCAATGGCGCATAATGTTCTTTAAACTGAATCGTTTAAAGATGTTTGTTGGAATATTACCTATTAACCTATTAACTAATAGGAAGAGATCGGCTTGAAGTTTCTATTGTGTGAGGTTTACCCATAACAATTCACCTTTGACTTATGTACAATCATCTAGTTAATTTAAATATTTGATATTCACGTAAGACCTTATACGCTGCCAACTTGCTGTAAATAATAAATTTTTACATCACGTGAGTATACGAACAGTAACATTGATGTAAAGCAAACTAAAAAGCAGACAGAATATCAGAATATTTCAAAAATATAATCTTGCAAAAAATTTGACAATAGAATATACGAGGGTGGTCCCTGAAGTATCAGATCCAACAAAGAAAACACAAAAATTTTGGAAAGAAATACATTTATTTTTGAACATAATCTCCTTTCAACTCCATAAACTTTTCCCAGCGATGTTCAATAAGTTCGATACCCTTTTTATGATTAGAACTGTCTTGGTCCCCATAATAGCCATTAACTGCCGACATCACTTCTTCATCGTTGAAAAATCTTTGACCACTGAGCCATTTTTTCAAGTTTGGTAACAGAAAATAATCCGGCGAATAGGGTGCATGAGGTAGCAATTCAGGCCACGACGGAACAATATTATTAATATTCGTTAGATCATATGTGGGCAACCACCGGCCCGCGGGCCGAGTTCGGCCCGCTGTGAAATTTGATCCGGCCCGCGAGACATTGTCGTATTATTTCATGTCTGATATCTATCGTTAAAAATTATGAACACTACTTTAAAATGCACTACATTTAAACGCGGCCCGCAAACCTATTTGCACATTAAAGTTTGGCCCACAACATGTCAAAGGTTGCCCATACCTGCGTTAGATGAAATTGACCGAAGTGTAAGATTGAAAATGTACGACGAGTGACAGATCGCAAAAGAGGATGGAACGAAGACAGATTAGATGAAGGAAAATGGAATAAAAATAGAAATCACGGGACTAGAATAATCGCTCCACAGCATAAGAGGTAGCACGATTACAGTCTTTGTCCATGAGCCAGAATGAGAAGCTTCCTAAGATTAACAAGCATTATGAAGATATTCAAGAAGATGAAATATATAACTTCATTTTTAATTTTTGAAAGGAACCTATGAATTAAATGCGAAGTGAGAATGGAAAAAATGAAGATCTGGAAAAAAATGGAGGGAAAAATTGAAGAAGACAGTGGAAAATAAAGATAAAAAATTGAAAGAAGTAAGGTTGCACCAGCATAGCAAGAAATTTGTAAAAAAAAACAACAAAAAAATAACTCCGCTCTCACGGTCTTATATTGCATTGGTTGTGTGTATAAAATGTTTTTTTACTTCTAAGGCAATGGAAAATATGAGGGCTGTTCTCTTCCAGTTAAATTTTGTAAAGTAATACCTCTACTTTATTCTCCTCCACAATAAATACATTTTTGCATCCACAAATGTCGAACTTCAAAACATTTACGCCATTTTTAAATGCGTCAACAGCTTCTTGGACTAATATAAAACGTACCTTATTCTTTGGAAGTGGAAACAAAAAAATCATTATGTGTTAGGTCTAGACTATATCACCAATAATTCGTAATTCCAACGTTTTGGGCTAGAACATTTGAGTATTTAATTGTTCGAACAGAAATGCGAGACCGAGCGTTACCATAATGTAAGATGATTCTTTCTCTAGGACGATTTTCATGGACACTTTACAAACTCTGAGGCAAACAAAGTGTACAATTTCACATTGGCTGTTAGAATACTCCAGCATTTCAGTGGAAACGTATCCTTCAATCTCAAAAATCGTAGCAATCAACTTTTTATTTCAGTATTTCTCTTGAATAATTTATTTTGGAATCAACTCATTTTTAAAGATCCAAACGGCCAATTCTTGCATTTTTCTACAGGTTCGATTTTTCGTTAAACAAGAAAAAATTGTTTTACATTATATAACAATTGGTGCCTAATTTAAAATACAAGTGTATTGATGTCATAATGGTGTATACTTGAATTGTGTCCCTGTTATTATTTTTATACTGCTGATGATGACAGCTTATTTGTAAAAAAACGTATTCAAATTGAAAAACTACATTGAGGTGATCTTATTTTTAAAACAGCCTTTTATTTTTATTCTTAATTGCTTTCAATTTAATATACTGTATCTCTCGTTTTAAAAGATTCTCCACAGTTTATTTTTCACACTTATGATAAACAAACGCGAAAAAAGTCACCAGTAAATTGACTTGGCATTGAGTTTAGAGCTAATCACAGCAAACTATTATATAATCAAATTAAAATCTTATTTATTTCTTGTCAAGATTGATTAGTTACACCTTGCCATTTTAACCAATTAAGCACGGAAAATTGATTAGAATCGAACGAATCTTTCTTTCGTTTAGCTGTGTAAAAAATTACACAGAATTAGAAAAAAAAGTTTACCCTGAAGAACTCCGAATGTAACTAAATTAAAGTTTTCGTTTAATAGTAATTAGGTAAATATTTAATTATCTTCATCTATATTATGAAAGGATTTAAAAAACGCGGATTTATAATAATTATTTGTGAAGTTGTTTCTTTTTATAATATAATTTTTCTACGATTTGAAAAAATAAGCCGGATTTTACTTTTTCTTTCTTTTTAGTGAAATATAAAAATACAATTTGCAAAAACTTCCGAAAAGGTGAGTTCGAAAATTATTCGAAATTTCTTCTTTTTCGTTGATCGAATGATTTATTACTGTGTTTATAATTTGAATAATAACAATAACCTTTGTTACTATGCTAACTTTAATGTTCAAGTATATACTACGTCAATAAATTCTTACAATACATATAAACTAAAAGTATGCGAGTGGACAATTCATTTTAAAAGAATTCACTAACGCTATATAGGGCCTCCTTATGTAGTTCAATATAGACTGGAGAATTTCATACAATATTACAGAACTTATTCTCTTGTTTGGTGTGCATATTGTCAATGTCTTGGATTAGTTTAAGTTTATATTTATTTTTAAATAATGGGCGTCCCAAAATTAACGCAAGATTTGAATTTGTCGCCATTTGTGCAGTAAAGTGTTGGCAATCCTTAAAAAAAACAATTCGACAGCTGACAGTTTAGGGTTAGTAAAAATGGATCGTTACAAGATAGAACAACATGTCTTCATTATTGAACAATATTTCAAAAATAATGAATGCTTGGCGGCCGCTGTTCGAAAATTTCATACAAAAAATGGTCGGAATAGTGTTTTAACTTCGTCAATTGAGATTAATTGAAAAATTCCGGGAGACAGGATCCGTTGGAGACACCTGACACACTGGTCGTCCAAAAACAAAACGTTCAAATGTCAATATCAACGCAGTGCGTGAGAGTGTCGGTGACAATCCAGGAGCCCCAATTCGGCGCCATGGACAATAATTGAAAATTTCAAGAAGCTCTCTACAGCGTATACTCACTAAAGGTATGTATCTCCATGCTTACAAAATTCAATTAATAACACATGGATCAATAAGTCCCGAGACTAACCCATAGATGGCGCTCGTAGTAAACCAGTAACCACGTCTTTCTAGAGTACTAACCTTTGCTTGAAACGTGTCAAAATTTTAAGTCGATCGGACCAGAAACAGCTGAGTTATCGAGGTTGGAGTAAAGTCGTTTTGTAGTTTGTTTAAACAATGGAAAAAACCGAGTTTCGTGTTCTGATAAAACATTGTTTTTTAATGGGTAGAAACACCACGCAAGCAAAACAATGGATTAAAAAATGTTACCCGGACTCTTGTCCATCAAAACCAACGATTTGTCGGTGGTTTGCCGAGTTTAAACGTGGTCGTACCGACACAAATGACGCGGAACGCTCGGGTAGACCTGTGGAAGCCGTTACACCGGAAAATGTGAGTGAAGTGACAAAAATTATAATGAAAGATCGTAAAGTGAAGCTCCGTGAGATTGCTGAGATGACACAGATATCATATGGAAGTGTATTTACTATCCTTCATGAAAAATTGAGCATGAAAAAGGTTTTTTCCAAGTGGGTGCCGCGATTGCTCTCGATGGAACAAAAACAGCAACGAGTCGATGATTCAGAAAGCTGTTTATCGCTATTTACTCGCAACAAAAAAGATTTCTTGCGTCGTTACGTGACCATGGACGAAACATGGATACATCACTACACTCCAGAGTCGAAGCGGCAGTCATCTGAGTGGCGCACAGCTGGCGAAAGCCGTCCGAAACGTTCGAAAACGCAGCAGTCAGCTGGCAAAGTCCTGGCGTCAGTTTTTTGGGATACACATGGCGTGATTTTCATTGACTACCTCGAAAAAGGTAAATCGATCAACAGTGATTATTATATTGACTTACTGGTGCTTTTGAAGGAGGAAATCGCAAAAAAACGACCGCACATGCAGAGAAAAAAAATCCTTTTTCACCAAGACAATGCACCCTGCCACAAGTCGATGAAAACAATGGCAAAATTGAACGAATTGGGTTTTGATCTGCTTCCCCACCCCCCATATTCGCCAGATTTAGCCCCCAGTGACTACTGGCTCTTTGCTGATCTTAAAAAAATGCTCCAGGGAAAAAGATTTGGCTCAAATGAGGAGGTCATCGCTGAAACTGAAGCTTATTTTGAAGCGAAAGATAAATTTTTTTATAAACATGGTATTGAAAAATTGGAAAAGCGTTGGAACCATTGTATTACCCTAAAAGGTGATTATGTTGATGAATAAAAAAAAATTTTGCAAAAAAAATGTTGTTTTCATTGTTAGTCTCGGGACTTATTGATCCATGTGTTACAACAACTGAAGTCTAATGACCATGCACAACATAGAGAGTCCGTTGAATGGATTATTGAACATCAACAAATAGATGCTGATTTTCCGAGCAAAATCATCCTAAGCGATGAAGCACATTTTCACCTTGATGGCTTTGTTAATCGCCAAAGTTGCCGCTTTTGGGGGTTCTGAGAACCCTCATGTGATTGTCGAAAAACGAATGTATCCACAACGTGTCACTGTTTGGTATGGATTTTGGGCTGGAGGCATAATTGGACCATACTTTTTTGAAAATGAGGCTGGTCAAACAGTGACTGTTACTGGTGCTCGATATCGCGACATGATAACACAGTTCTTTCTGCCGAAATTGGATGATATTCATGTTGCCAATATGTGGTTTCAACAAGACGGTGTTACATACCATACAGCCCGTGAAACAATTCAATTACTGCATGAGACATTTCCAGGTCGTGTACTCTCTCGTTTCGGTGATCAGAATTGGCACCCTAGATCGTGTGATTTAACACCATTAGATTCCTTTTTATGGGGTTATTTGAAATCACAGGTTTATGTCAGCAAGCCCGCAACCACCCGTGCATTAAAGGAGGAGATCCAACGCTGCATCAACGAAATTCAGCCACATTTATGCATAATGATCATGGAAAATTTCGACAAACGAGTGCGTATGTGTATGCAAAGCCATGGAGGCCATTTGTGTTATTCCTTAAATAACCCTAGTCTAAGTACTTTATGATTCAATAAAAAAATAACAATCAGAAGACTAAAAACTGTTTTCTATTTAATTCAAATCTTGCGTTAATTTTGGGACACCTTTATATACAATCAAACCTCATATATATACTTGCTAAATTCAATATTTTACATTATTTGAAGAGATGAAATTGCAAATTGTTGTCTTCATTACTCTGCTTTCCAATTTATTGGAAAGCGCCTTCTTCGCAGTCATGCTTTTGATATAACTAAATAAAAATTCCCCTTTCTTTTTCGCTATTCTATTCTAATTTTTAATCTTCCACGCATCCTATCGAGTTTCGTTCGGTATTGTTTACTAGAGCTTTCCATTATCTTCTATTTCTTGCCAGTCTTCTTACATTACTCCCTATTAGATTAACTTATTGAATCTCTCTGTCTATGATTCTTCACCGCGTGTGCACTGATCCACCTTCTACCGGTAGTGTTGTAATTTGTCGTCTTTAACAATAGTTGTTCTGGATTTTCTTAGTGTATGCCCTATCAACTTATAAATCTATATTATTGTATATTCGTGTGAAATAGTTGCCAAAAGTGACATTAGCATTGGTAATGTCTATACAGTTGCACATACGGGCTTTATATTTCGAAAAATATATTCCTTGGTATATTTCAGCAAGAACTGGATCTTGTGGAATTTTTTAGTGACTTTTATATCGATATAAAACGGTGGAATGTTTTGTTAGACTATATTCGATGATAAGGCTTTGGTGCATCACTACATTCTTGCATCAAAGCGCTCCAGTATGGAGTTATTTAAAAAATAAATATTATCAAGTGAAAGACAAAACTCAATTGTCGACTGGTAAATGTCCACTGAACGTTTTCTAGGGATTTAAAGGGTGCAGTGCTTACTGATTTGTGTAATTATTGATCGGCTATTAAGTCAATAGTATGTGAATGTGTTACTCTTTCAAAAAAATGTCAGACTGCGTTGTACTGCACTAGCACAACAAACTCTCACAAATTTTCAATGGCGAATTCTTGAACATTCAGCTTATAGCCAAGTCTTATCATCTTACCGATGTATCATATATTTGGGCTACTGAAAGAGACTTCATAATGGTAGAAGTTTAGAAGCGGTGTCCAGGTGAAGAAATTCAGGTGAATTGTCTTCATATTCGCTCGGTTACTTTTTATTATGCTATATTCTACATTTGGTAAATCTTAGATACAACACCACCTGCTTGCGTCAAAGCGTTCCACGATGGAATAACATTTAGCAAATAAAGATTATCAAATAAAAGACAATACTCTATTATCGACAGGCAAACATTTTGTAACCATTTTTTAGAGATTCCAAAGGCGTAGTGCTTATTTATCTTCATGAGCAATGGATGATCGATCATTGCCGGTTACTAAGTCAAAACTATGTAAATCCCAATCCTCAGTGTGTTGCTCCTTCAAAACAATGGTAATTTTGATGGAGCCTGTGGTTGATTCACTTGATCACTGAAGGTTGATATATAACCCCTTTCCACATTAATTTTCGTATTCTGTATACGTATTTCGACAACTAAGTTGTCATCATCAGCAGATAATTAAAAAGAGTGTACATTCTGGTTTTCAACGGTACGGATCGCGTACGGAGTTTGTTTTCGTACGGGTATTTTTTTGCCGTAGTTTTCCAGGTGCGACACTTTTTAATTATCTGCTGATGATGACAACTTAGTTGTCGAAATACGTATACAAAATACGAAAATTAATATGGCAAGGGGTTATATATGAACCTTCAGTGATCAACTTCAAAACAATGTCAGGCCGTATCCTGCCACATTAACACTACAAATTATCACAAATTTTCAATAGGAAATGTTGAACATCCAGTTAAGTCAAGTCTTATCATCTTACCACTATATCACATATTTAGGCCACTACTAAAAGATACTTTAATATGGCAAAAGTTTAGGAGCGGTATCCAGGTGAAGAAATTCATGTGAATTGTCTTCATATTCACTCCGTTACTTTCCATTGTGTTATATTCAACGTATGATAAGTCTTAGATGTGACACTACCTATTTATGTTAAAGCGTTCATTCTACTATGGAGTGACATTCAAGATATGAAGATTATTAAGTGAAAGGCAAAACTCGATTGTCGACAGTCAAATGTTTTTTGACCACTTTTTAGGAATTCCAAAAGCATAGTTATTGATCTTCATGAGCAATGCATGAACGATCATTGCCGGTTACTAAGTCAAAACTATGTGAATTCCAATCCTCAGCGTGTTACTCTTTCAAAGCACTAGCACATCAAACTCCCGTAAATTTTCATTGGAAAATTCTTGAACTTCCAGCTCATAGCCAGGTCTTGTCATTTTACGACTACGAGGATAGTTTGACAAGTAGTAAGAATGACACATAGGTGACGCTCTAATTGGTAAAACAAATGCACTATAATTTAGGTTGCCTATTTATATGTTTACATTCTGATATTTAGATACATCGGTTGATTAGTTTATTTTTGACAGCTGATTGAAAAAGAAGCAACACGTCGTTTTGTTAAAATGGAAAAAGCAGAGTATCGTGCGGTGATTAAATACTTCGTAATTAAGGGTATGAAAGCTACCGAAATAAAAGATGAGTTACGGGAAACATTAGGTGAATGTGCTCCATCATCCGCCACAATAAGTAGATGGGTAAATGAATTTAAACGTGGTAGAACAAGATGTGTTGATGAAGCGCGCTCTGGAGCACCCAAGATCGTGACTTCTAAGGAAATTATTATAAAAATCCTTAGAGTTGGGCCTTTGCAAGCTTTCGGCAAGATGGGTGCCGCGATTGCTTACGACCGATCAAAAGTTAACTCGTTTGCGCATTTCTAATGAGTGTTTGGACCTTTATAAGCGGAATACGGTTGACTTTTGTATGCGATTTGTTACTTGCGATGACACTTGGATACACTACAGTACACCCGAAACTAAACAACAGTCAAAACTATGGTTAGAACGTGGTTCTGCACCTCCAAAGAAAGCGAAAACCACTTTATCAGCAAACAAGGTGATGGCATCAATTTTTTGGGATTCAAAAGGCATTTTGCTCATTGATTACCTTCAGAAAGGTGCCACAATAAACGGACAATATTATGCAGAACTTCTACAAAAATTAAATGTTGGGATTCGTGCTAAACGGCCAGGAATGGCAAAGAAAAAGATTTTGGTACACCAAGACAACGCTCCCTCGCATACCAGCACAGTTGCGATGTCCAAAATCCACGAGTTGCATTTCCAATTAGTACCGCATGCGTCTTATTCGCCGGATCTAGCCCCTTCCGACTTCCACCTTTTTCCAAAATTGAAAAGGGCACTAGGTGGAACGAAATTTTCGTCTAACGACGAGCTTATCATCTTCGTAAATGAGTATTTTGCAAGCCTTCCGGGATCGCATTTTAGAGATGGCATAAGGGTATTGGAGCACCGTTGGAATAAATGTATTGCTCTTTTAGGAGAATATATTGAAAAATAAAGATTATTTTGTATTTAAAAAATTCGTTTTTCTGTTCCATTCTCATTACTTGTCAAACCACCCTCGTATATTATATATTTGGGCCACTGAAGAAGACTTTATGATCGTAGAGGTTTAGGAGTAGTATGTTGGTGAAGAAATGTGTGTATTGTATTCAATTGTATTCGTATTCGCTTCGTTACGTTATATAGTATTAGCATTAAAACATGTTCCAATTCGATAGCAACAATATATGAAACGTTGAAAAAACATTCATGCTATTATTCCAATTTTTACGCAATAAATTCGCTTTTAAAAAGTCTCCTTCGTATTCGAATCACCCTCGTAGAAAAGCAAAGCAAATTCAACCATTTTAGTTAAAGCCGTCTTCCTATTTTGTATGCATTGCGCCAATACAAACCAAACAAAACCTTGACAAAATCGAACATATCAATAACATTCGTGAAATATTCTCTTGGAATTCCGACCACATATGCGTAGACTCATACAGATATATTTATATCCTTAAAATGTGCGTGCAATGCTCGTAATTCCTAAAACGTGCTTAACCATGTAATGTCCTAAATAAGTAAGCTATATAATGCGACTAAACTATCTGAAGGTACCGGCCTCTGTAAACGATAAACAACATATATCATCACTTTTAATGTGCCCTTCGGCAAAGTGGCTCGCATTGTTGTAATTCAATGAATTTTATGCGTTTCAATTTACGTTCCTGTTGCGTCAATAAGCTGAGTGGTGCAGAAACCTGTTTACTATGGCTCCATGAGAAAAAAATTTTAAAGACTTTTCATATAAGTAACATTGAACGATAAGAACTTCTAGGAATAGCGCTTAAATTACTTTCAATAAGTTATAATTAATTTAGATTATTAGATAAAGTAATGGTCTAGTAAAACACTTCCACTTTTATTTGCATGATTTGCTTTACGTATCATTTTAGTATGCGATTATAATTTAAATAATGCAAAGTTAAAGCTAAACGTTGGAGGCCAAAATTACAAATATAAAACTAGTTTATAATCGGTGTTTGCAATTTTTATCATTACTATACAAAGGGTACTAGGAAAGTTTTGCAATATGGCGCAACAATGAATCGTAGGAAGCTGCTTGTTGCTGCATGTTGAGACATGTTCATACGTGCATAGTAACCGTCGCGCCATGTCGATGGGCTCAGTTATTCACTAGCAGTGAGAAAGCAAAATGCTTGCGATAGCATCGTGGTCACAAAATAAGGTAAGGTCAGTTTTGCGTTATAATTTCGTGCGTGGTTTAAACATAGACCAGTGCTTCGAAGAAATGACTCTTGCACTAGGTTATGTTTGTCCACATCGCACAACGATATTCAGGTGGTATAGAGAATTCCGAAGGGGAAATTTAACTGTAGAGAATGCTGAGAGACCGGGAAGGTCACGAAAGTCAGTTACGGAGGAAAACGTTACTACTGTCAAGAAAATGCTTGGCGAGGACAGGCGAGTGACCTACCAACAGTTAGAGGGCAATTCAGGCCTAAGTACACCAGCAATTCGTTCGATTCTGCATGATAATTTACACGTGAAGAAACTTTGTTCTCTCTGGGTGTCGCATCGACTGACCGAAGAGCAGATGATAGGACGTGTGACTTGGTACCGGGAGATGCTAAAAAAGTTTAATAAAGGACAATCTCGGTATGTGAACAACATCGTGACAGGTCACGACATTTGGCTGTATTATTACGATGTGCCGACCAAAACTCTAAACAAAGTTTGGGTCTTTGATGATGAGGACACACCCGCAGTTGTCAGAAAATCCCGATCTGTAAAGAAGAAAATGATAGCTGTATTTTTCAAATCGAGTGGAATTGTGGAACGCGTCGTTTTGGACACACAGTGACAGTGACAGCTAAGTGGTATACTGAACAGTGCCTGCCTAAAGTCATTGGATCTATGACGAACCTGCGGCCAAAGTCAAGAATGAACACCTAGTTCCTCCATCACGTTAATGCTACAGCTCACCGCGCCATAGCTTGCACCGAATATTTAACCACGACATGATTGAAACTTCTCGAGCACCTTCCCTACAGTCCAGATCTTGCTCCCTACGACTTTATATTGTTTCCGCATGTAAAAATGAAGCTAAAAGGGAGGCGGTTTTCCAGTGATGAGGACCTTCTGCGGACTTGGCACAACGAGTGTGCTTTACTCCCTAGTGAAACTTGGCAGAACTGGTTTAAAGATTTGTTTCGCAGGATCGAGAGCTGTATTGAATGTAGAGGAAATTACTTTGAAAAAATCAAATAAACAAAACTTTCCTAGTACCCTTTGTACAATTTCTTTCCTTTCTAAGAAACAAACAAGATGAAACACTAGAAAAAAATCTGTCTGAAGGTACCGGCTTTTATAGACGATAAACAATATTTATCATCAGTTTCAATGTGCCCTTCGGCAAAGTGGTTAGCGTTTTTGTAATTCAATGAATTTTATGCGTATCAATTTACGTTCTTGTTGTGTCAATAAGCTTAGTGGTGCAGAAACCTGTTTAGTACTACTCGATGAGAAAAAAAATCTTTAAGAGATTTTATAGAAGTAACATTGAACGTTAAGAAGTTCTAGGAATCGATTAAATTTGTTTCAGCAAGAAATTTTAATTAATTTAGATTATTACATAAAGTGAAGATGTAATAAAACACTTACACTTTCATTTGCATGGTTCGTTTTATGTATAATTTTAGTATACAATTATAATTTTAATCATGCAAAGTTACAGCCCCACATGTTGGGCGCCAAAATTACACAAAATTTATTTACAATCAGTTTTTACAATTTCTATCATTACTATACAATTTCTTTCGTCTTTAAGAAACAAACAATCGAAACACTAAAAAAAATCGTAACTCTTAAATACTTTAAACAAACGAAGAAGATATTTGCATAAATAATGTAAATCTGAATCATCTAATGTATTTATAAATATATAAACAGACACATACGCATTTTAAATAATACGCCGAAAGCGAAATACCGTAAAGATATCGTCAACGATAAAAACAGCTTTATTTATTTCTTATTTCCTTCACTCGGGCCAGCATCCTTACCGGCCCAGTGGTTCTTGTAATTTAATCGACCGTGATCATGTCAGTGCCATAATATCGGGACTCATCACACAAAGTGCCCGGCGATTATACTAATTAAAAGCTAACGTGATTAACTTAATTCGATAGTCTGGCAGCTACCAGTTTTCCTTTCCTTTTTCTGTTATCTTAACATAATGGCCTCCGGATAAATTACCTAATACTGTATCTATATTTGTTGAAGGTATCGTAACTAGTTTAAATATTAAACGTGTCTTTGTAATAGATATAGATGATAATATTTGAAATATTTTTAATTTAATATTGTTCCTTCACAATGATTGAAATTACCTTTAAATCGTGGAGTAAACAAACGATCAAGATGGACGGACACAATGGTCGGAGTACGTGGAAAAATGCAAGAGTAAGAGGGAAATTGGCAAAACGAAAAGAAAAACGAGTCGTTTGCGAAGGAAATAATGGGAAAACCACAATTACAATACATAGATCGGGTCGAGCAAGATACCGACAAAAATAGGAGGCTATGGATAAACGGAAAGCTTACTAATTAGACCAGCTAACTTCGCAAAGAAGATTTTGCTGAAACTTAGTGATTTAAACCTCTTGATTTAATAAAATTCACACACGCAGTAATTCTTTCCATTATGTGCGTAAATTTTAATAATATAGCGAAGACCTTAATGTATAATACGGTACACTGAAATGTGAACTAGTTACTACTGTCACAACTATTTCTCTTTGATTATTAAAGATACAAACATTGCGCTGCACCTCATTTACGTAAATATGGGAAACTCCGTAAAAATTCTCGATTCTCAGTTATGACATGCTCGCCGACTAGAATGAATGTGTCGGCCACGAATGTGTAGACTTTTGTATGGATTGTTGTATGTACTAATATCGTAGTGACGAAGTTAGAGACGTTACGATGGCTCAAAAATCAAATGTGTAATTTGCGTTCTTTTTCTTTCTTTTCTTTTTTTTTTCTGCTTTTAAATAAATTTTATGAAATAAATAATCATTTGTCTGTATATTATCTAGTCGGAAAGCGTTTCAAAATTTTATGCCATGTATGTACGTATTGAAAATAGAATTAAATCAGAATTAAAACATAAGAAATTGTCGTCATGTGATGGTATGTGCGATGGAATCATATCAACCGTCGTCTTCAACCTTACTAGCTTCCAAAATAGTTAACAACGTCGTGCCGAAGTAACGTCGGCAGAAGAAGATAGTAAGATTAGTTAGATTTCATTTCAAAAACTGTGTCAAACTCCATGTGCATGTGAAAAAAATTTGACTGTCCAAATAACCTCCTCCAGAAGACTAGCATTAGCACTAAGTGGTATACTGGACAGTGCCTACCTAAAGTCATTGGATCTATGAAGAAACTGCGATCAAAGTCAAGAATGGACACCTGGTTGCTCCATCACGATAATGCTACAGCTCACCGCGCCAAAGCCTGCACTGAATATTTGACCACGACAGGATTGAAACTTCTCGAGCACCCTCCCCACATTCCAGATCTTGCTCCCTGCGATTTTGCACTGTTCCCGCATGTGAAAATAAGGCTAAAAAGGAGGCGGTTTTCCAGTGATGTAGACCTTCTGTGGGCTTTGGACAACGAGTGTGCTTTACTCCCTAGTGAAACTTGGCAGAACTTGTTTAATGATTGGTTTCGGAGGATGGAGAGGTGTATTGAGTGTAGATGAAATAACTTAAAAAATTAAATAAAGCTGTATTGCAAAACTTTCCTAGTACCCTTTGTTTTGTACCATATTAAGATTAATTTAAGGAGGTGTTTACAGATCTGTTAATTAGTTTCAACGATTATTTATGCAAATATTATACATTATCATCCATAGAAAGGTCGTTTTCTGCATTTAAGAACATTTTTCCGCACAGCGCATTCGATTTGCTAAAACAGCCGTGGAGATACAGTATTGTGCGAATTAATGGAATCACGACTATTTTTTTAGTTTTCTGCATGTGGCAACATTGTTAGGTCAGTTCTGACAGTAGTTTTATGTCAAAAAACATAACTTATATCACTGGGAACACATTACATAGTTATTCAGTTCGTTTTAGAGAGTTTGTTCACATATACTCTTTCAAAGTTCAAAATTTGATTTATATTGTGCTTTTACCGGTTGTTCGCGATATGGATATCACTCCCAGAAAACGTGAGAAGATTGTGACATTAAGTGAGCACAATTCAATGACACAGAGATATTGCTCAGGAATGTGGTGTTAGTCAAGGAGCAGTAAGCAAAATCCTAAAGCAAAAGAAGAATACCGGAATAGTTGAAGTGAAACGAGCGGGAAAATGTGGGAGAAAGAGGAAGATGACACCCCGGTATGTCACTTTTTTGGTGAGAAATAGCAAGCTAAACCCAAGAAAAATTAGTTTTCAACTATAAAAGACTTAGCCGACGCTGGAGTGAAAGTGTATGACTCGACAGTTCGTAGGAGACTTTTAGAGTCTGGAGGAAAAGCCATTCGACCACAGAAGAAGCAACTCCTCACTCAACGAATGATGAAGCAGAGGCTTATTTGGGCCAAGAAATATGCCGGATGGAATGAGGACAACTGGAGAAACATGTTGTTCTCAGACGAGTGCCATTTTTTGGTGCAGGGGCAGCGATCAAAATTCGTGGGAAAAAGTGGAGATGAAAAACTCACTGCAGCTCATATGTATCGATCAAAATCCTGTAAAGAAGATGTTTTGAGGATGTTTTTCGTACATGGGCACTGGATCGCCGGTGCCTATAGAAGGTATGATGAACAGCCAGAAAAATAAAGAGCTACTGGATAAGTATTTGGGAAAAGATCTAAAGAAATGTGAGCCAAACGGAGGTGCAATTTTCCAACAGGACTCAGCTCCATGCCACAAATCGAAGGTTATGGTCAAATATTTCAAGAAAAAAGGAACAGCTCTCCTCGAGTGGCCTGGCAATTCTCCAGACTTAAACCCAATTGAAAATTTGTGGGCCATTTGTAAGGCTAGGTTACATAAAATGGACTGTACAACGAAGACAAAATTGATAGAAGCAGTAATTCAGGTATGGTTTTGGGACGAGAAAATAAAGGAAAACTATCAAAAATTAATAGATTCCATGCCGAAAAGAGTTCAGGCTGTCATCGCAGCCAAAGGGGGACATATCTCTTATTAAATTACTAGTAATTTATAATTTTACACCCTCTTATCGTGATTATATGACCAATAAACGGTTTTCTTATTTATATTGTGTTTGATTCCATTAATTTGCACAATACTATATATCTTATGCTTCCAATATTTAACAGATCTTATTTAGTTTGTGACTTCATGGAAGACACTTACCATAAAACGGTAAGCGTTTGGCGCAAGCGAAATCTGAAAGAATTGTGACTACGTTACAATATGATTAATATAACGTTCTCGATAATTTTATTAAGAAACTACATGAAAGTATGAAGCAAACAGTAAAAGACAAAATTGCACATGAAAATGTACACATACAAAGTATTAAAAAAAAACACTATTGTTAACATTTTATGTAAACTAACTTAATGTGTCCGTTTTTTATGCACGACAGTGTATTCTAAAATCTCACACCGTTTAATTATTCTTATTATCGATATTTATTATTGTATGCATGCATATTGTGGCATAATGACACCGAACGTAACATCCGTACTTGACCGGCTATCAATAATGAATTCGAATGAAGTAGCAGGAGTTTATGCGGTTGGTTTTTAGTTGATGCTACGTCCGATTATCGCGCAGTGCATGTTCGAAAGCTTCCCATGTATACACGTGTTTCAGTTAACTTTATTGCTTCCAAATCAATTGTATAAGTCTCATAATTACTTTCGGTTTCAATTATGCACGTTACTTTTGCGAATCGGTTTATTTTTATTTTAGATCAGTTCGAATTGGACGAATAATATTAATTTTTTTGAATTCACTTTACGAACTGTTTCCGCGTGTTTTTAAAGTGTCTAAAAAGAAAGCTTCTAGTGAATGTTTGGCAAATGTTTTTGTGTTGAAGATTAGAAAAGAGGTAAATTTTTTTAGAGATTTTTTTATGATAAGTTTATGTATAAAATTATTCGATTTAAATTTTTTTATGTGAAAGCTTTTAAATGCTTCAAAAATATATTAAAAAAAATACAATTACATTCATATAATGATTGATAAAAACTACTGTAAATATATTAAAATTTAAAAATCCTTCAAAGGGTTCTCATAATTTTGTAAAAGAATATTAAATCTATTAGATTATAATGTTATATAATATAAAAACATCATTTGCAATACCACTTTTATTATACTTTTTAATAGATACTTGAATCGCACTTCAAAATTTTTAGAAAATTCGTCTATTAGTTATAGATAATGTCGTTAATTGATATTATTTCAATAAAATCAATATTTTGCAAACCTGTGTACATATATTGAATAGATAAATATTTATCTCATAATCAGTTGGCTTTAACCATTGTCAAATAATCGTGGAGGAGATATACGATTTAACAATTTTCAAATTGTCAAGTAAAGAAATTTTAAATTGAATTTAAACAATGCTACTAAAACCTATAGCTCAAACGAAATAATTTATAATTCAGAAAGCTTCTTTTTTTTCCTGTCATTAATATTGAAGTAATTAACTGTGTTAAGTGTTTTAAAAATAAATATACATGTGGTCTTGATGAAGTACTTGTTCATATCGTAAAAAGTTGTATTCAATATATCGCGGATCCTTTATACCACATAATTAAGTCCTGTTTCGTCTCGAGCAATTGAAAAATCGTTCTCGTTAAGCCCTTGTTCAAGAAGAGAAATCCTAGTCAATTAAATAATTATAAACCATTAATTAAATATATTTAATATATTTTCATTCGCTTAAGTAATTTTCTGATAAAATGGAACATTTTTACGAATTCCAACACGACTTCAGAAAGTGCAGATTTATCTAAACTTTTTCTTTATACAACTAAAATATTATTGATACTAGTAAAACGGAAAATAGCTTATTGTATTTTTCTAGATTTAAGTAAAGCTTTCGATAAGGTTAATCATAATATATTATTGACTAAACTTGAACTTTGTGATGCACTTGGGGTTGCTAATGAGTTGTTGTTATCATATTTATCAAACAGACAACAGGCAGTCAACATTACTTGTAATGGCGGGGCGGCTTTTTCGCTTTCCCATTTTCTTAGTGGGAATACCTCAGGGAAGCGTACATGGATCAATACTTTTGATCATTTATGTAAATGATACGTGGGTGGTCTTTTAAGTATTGCATATAAAACTGGAATAAAACAGTCAATAGATTTTAAACACTTTATTATTTTTCAAAGTATTCTCCACGAAGATTAATGCACATTTGCGTGCAATCGAACCAACTCTGAAAGCAGTTGTTCTACTCGCTTGTTGGTACAGCCTTTTAACTGTACTAAGTTTTTGAAGGCATCAACTTTTTCAACGTTTTTTTGCGTTAAAAATTTGTCTTGTGTCCTGTGTGCGAACTTGCATCGTCTTGGTGGAGGATAATTCGTCGTTCGGGGTTGGTTTTTGGAATCTTAGCGATAACTTGCTGCAAACGAATGGTTATATACCAATCAGCAGTAATAGTTCTTTAAACTTGTAGAGAAATTGTTGTTACATGACCTGCTTTCGAGACAAATGTCGCGACCATCTTTTTGGAGACACTTCGAGAACGGATGACTTTTGTCGACCGGCGTTTCTTCATCGTTGTACACCCAAACAAACAACTGGCGTTAATGTTCTAGCTCGTATGAGTAAATCCAAGATTCATTATCACTGAAAATATTGTACACGTTCCTAGTGTTTCCGTCGTTGAAGCGCTCTAGAGTTTTTTGACATAAATTCACCCTAGCTGCCTTCTGTTCTTCGATCAACAGATGCGGGAAACGGGAAACTAATTTTTTTGCCCACAATTCTTTAGGAAAATTTTTTTGAATTGAGATCTTGATGATCTTGCGCAAAGCATCGACGTTTTCTTGAGTGACTGCCGTCTTTGGTGAACCTGCTCTTAGATCGTCCCTAAGACTAATCCGTCCACGTTTGAATTTTCCAAACCAAAGGGAAATTGTTGACTGATGTATTGCAGAAACCAACTCGGTGAGGCATTCTTGTTGTTGAGATAATTGTCTTCGTAAATTATAAAAATTTATACCGCGTAAACGTTCTCGGTTTAATTCCATTTTTCAACTAACTTGTCAACTTTGACAGTTCGTTGTAGCTACAACACTACAGGTATCGCACTGAAACCTTGGATTGGATGGAGGTTGACTTTTAGTACTGATATTTGGGTTTGTACCCTGTGTGCACTATGCCTTTCAAATCATGAAAACAAATTAACATTGACTTCACTTTTGACTTCTCCAAACGTTTTTCTTTTCGGTCTTTCTCCGCTTGGATGCTTCCATTCAGAGCTGTGACGCTTGGTCTCTGGATCATATTAAAAACACCACGTCTCATTGCTAGTTGCAATAGAATTCCTAAAGTTTTCATCCATTTTTGAGTCTTTAATCAAGTTTGTACAATGTTGAATTCAGTTAGCTTATGTGGTACAAACCTTGCACAAATCTCAGTCCCAAATGCTGTGTTAGAATGCAATAAATTGAATCTTTGGAAATATTTAATTCCATTCCCACGTATCGCAATGAGGATTTTGGCTCATTTCTGATTAATTCACGTACAAGTTCCATACTACTTTCCGTAACCACAAATTTTTTTGCACTAGGATGTTCGTCATCATTTATGTCCGTACGACTGTGTTTAAATCATTTATATCATTCATACTCGTACTTGATGAACACGCATCACATACACTTGTTTCATCAAATTAAATGTTTCAATAAACGATTTACGGAGTTTAAAACAGAGCTTGTTAATGCTAAATGTACATTGTTAGTTTATGCGCAATTTCTCTGCTTCTAATGATGCAAATGTCATGATATTTTGACATAACATTGGTGAAAGATCTACCGTACCGACGCATATTTTTTACTATTTTAAAAAAGTTCGGTTTTTTTCTGCGACATACTGTGTATGTATATAAGCTACAGGGACTCTTAATTAGGTTGCACGGTATTGTAACACTATGACATTTACAAATTTGCACGTATGTATTTCCAAATCATATCTTTCGGACGAAAATCTTATCAATCAATGTTTTCAATCGTTCGTAAAACACACTTATTTAAAAGTTTGCCTTTGTTATGAAAATCAAATTCTGATTGCCACGATGTTTAGAAATTCAAGGTTCATATTAAGAACTCTGTATCTGACAATAGCAAAACTAAACAATTTTGTAATACCAAAATCCCAAATACCAAAATTTCCCCGGTGAATGTTATCAATACGATCTCCGCCACTGTACGTATCTAAAATATTGATCAAACAGTTCGAACCGACAAACATTACACCCTTCACGTCCAACAATTAAACAGTTTCTCATGCGAACGCTCCAGAAAACACTCATTAAACTCGTAAATTACATATTCAGCACTCCACATTACGGTTACGTAATTGGAGCTTAAAAATGACAAAATTCACATCAATTATGTCATAGTGAATCTAATGTTGTGTACACATACAGAGAGATAAAGAAAAGTTTTCGGAATTCTTCGATTTCATCCAGTGTTCGCGCGACACGATTTGTTGTGTCAAAAGGTCGCCTGTGTATCTCTCTCTGAGCTCATCTAATCACAAATATAATAAACGTGACTTGGCATTGGTGTTTGGTAATAGGAGAAACGTGTATGGCTAGATTGAACATCGATGTACAGAAACATACGTAAGGTAAATATACATTTACGTACATACACATTTATCTTTAAGACTTTCAAATGTTATAGGAGACGATACCGACTTCCTGGTCGTACTCAACAACAAAATAATAATACAATCTCTTTGCATAATTATTAAATGATTACGTTTTCTTTAGGACCGTTGCAAAATTCCTTAAAAAAATAATTCAAAACTCAATTAGATATTATTATTAAAGATGAAAGTCAATCTGCATACTCTTACTGTTATTTTTATAAATAACGACGTTTAACCCAATTTACCACACCTTTTTTTTTCAGCAATCTTTCTGCAACATTTACTTTTCACATTTGTGGTAAACAAACGCGGAAAAAAGGCACCTATAATTGTCTTGACATTGGGATAATTACGACAGGTTATTATATAATTGAATTAAAATCGTATTTATTTCTAGTCAAGATTGATTAGTTACGGTCTGCCTTTTTAAGCAATTAAATGCAGAAAATTGATTGGATTCGAACGAATCTTTATTTTGCTTAAAATTTTACGGAATAAATTTAATTCGTATTAAAAAAATTAATTGCATAAGAAAATTACACAGAATTAGGATAAAAAGTTTGCCCTGAGGAACACTAGATGTATCTAAATTAAACCTTTTTCTAAAAAGTGGGGTAAATAGTGATGAAACTGTTTGAAAAACGGGAATAAATAATGCAGATTACAAAATTAACTTGATTTAGATGAATCTTCTTTTTACTTGATAATTTTATAGAATAGAAAGATCTTGAATTATGAATTTAATTATATGAGAAAATTACACAGAACTAGGGTACAAATTATGTATCCTGAGGAACACCAGATGTACCTGAATTAAATCTTTTTTTAAAAAATGAATAAAAAATGTTAGGCATATGCCAAAGTTATGTCGAATTATTGTTTAACAGAATAGTTTTTAAATTTCTATAATTGTGCAAAGATTGTTTTAATTATTGTCAAAAGAAAATTTACTGTTAACTAGAAAAACCAAGCACTTTCGACATATCTCTTTGTTCGAAACATGGATTAATGCATGGCAAACGGCTGCAACCGTTTATATCGTTTACGGAGAAAACATAATTTGGGGAGTACAGTATGGAAATGGTTTTTAATAACGATGTCGCACTTTATTATTGACTTAATGATTTCTTCACTTTCAAACCACTGAGTTTCTTCAATAAAAGCGCTACGCACATATATCAATCTAATAATTAACATGGATTACAAGTAAGTTTTGGGAACGTTCGAGTTTTGTCCCGTGATCGTTGTAATAACTTTTCACTACCTAAAAGCTCATTAAATAGTGGGCAATACATCAAAACATTCTTCATAAGAATGAGCATCTGGCAAAATGAGGTAAAGCAAGATGCTACAGAAATAAATATACAACGTACAGACATGAGAAATATACCCCAAAATAGAAAAGAATGGAAAAGAAAAAGTTGCAGCTCAATAGTCTTACACTGAAATGTAGAAATACATAGAAATAGGAAGGAAAAATGATCAGATGGCAAAACTTGGAAAATGCTTGTATTAATGGCGAAAACTGTTGTAAAGGTTTATGGATTTTCAAATTGTTGTAATTATTCAGACAGAAATATACAATGTACAGACATAAGAAATGTATCCCAAAATAGGAAAGAATGAAAAACAAAAATTCCAACTCGATAGTCTTACACTTAAAGGTAGAAAGACATAGGAACAGGAAGGAAAGATGACCAGATGGAATAACTTGGAAAATGCTTGTATTATTGGTGAAAAGAATCATAAAGGTTTATGGAATTTCAAAATGTTGTAGTTATATTTTCTAAGAATAACAAGAAAAGTACATGAAGCAAGATTCTATGAAAAGAAATGCAAGCTGCAACAGAAAGAAATATACAATGTGCAGACATAAGAAATACATCCCAAAATAGGAAAGAATGGAAAACAAAAATTTTGACGCAATAGTGTTACACCGAGCGGTAAATGTGAATAGGAAGGAAGAATGACCAGATGGCAAAGCTTGGAAAATCATTGTATTATTGGTGAAAAGATTCGCAAACGTTTATGGAATTTCAAAATGTTGTAGTTATATTTTTCGCTTTTTAATCATCTAATTTTTGAACTATAAGTATCAGGTCGAATCATAAATACTTTCCGTTTCAGTAATTTTAATTCGGTGAGATTAATAGCATTATTGTTTAACCAAGTAGTCTGCTAATTCCCCAAAAATTGCGCAGAGTGAAACTTGTTTATTCTAAGAAGCATAAAATTTCAAAATAAAAATTTGCAAATTTAGTTTTTGAGGAAAATCTCCAAAACTGAATTATAGAGTTTATTCCACTGTTACTTTTAACACATCTATCGTAGTTCTCATGTCTCTCTGGATTCTCTTGGCTTCTTTGTATATGCCTGTTGAAATTGGCCTTAGTTATGACCGTTTTGACCTCTTCGTAATCTTGCACCTGCTTTTTTTTCAGTTTTTCGCTTTGAAAATTCTAAATTACCTAGCTAATCTGATCTTCCCATCGGACATCAAATCTACTTCCTCTACATTAACCTTCACAGCTCTATGTATTTTTACCTCTGTAAATCATCGTTGTCTTCCTAGTTTGTTTTCTAACGGAAAAAATAATTATATTGCTTAGTAAATTTAGAACCACTTACATGTTCTTTCCTAGGAACAAGAAAAATACCAGCCCGTTAAATCAGTTCCAATTGGTTATGTAAGGCTTAGTACAATGTAATCACACCTGGAGCGTCAACTACTGCAATTTCCTGCGGACATTTAAACCCAAGCTAAAGTGTGGAAAGTTTGAGTTTTGCTCGAGTTTCTTGGGACCGTCAGTTCCATTGCCCATACAGCTAACTGGGTCCCCCAATACAAATAAAACTATGTATGAGAGTGTTTTCAGGGAGTGCGATGTAAAGCGTTTCAGGGAATCAAAATTCGAACCACTTTCAGTTTTTGGAAATTGCTCAATAATTATTCTAATAGAAAAATATTGTTTGTTATAAATGTAATCTATTATGAGAACTATCCAAATATGCGAAAATCGATGCTTTTCATTCTTAAAAAAGGTTTCCAACTCCCCGCTCCCACTGATATATTATATGAGTATCGTATCTCCGTTAAAACCATTTCTAATGAAAGTAATCTGGTATGTATACTTCTGCGGTCGTGGTCCATACTATCTTCTTCTGGGCTTCTGGGCTAGAACCGTGTCACTGGTATAACTGCTGGCGTTTCGTACCCACTCGTATGGGACATCGTCAGGGCTCAACTATTGCTACTGTTTGTTGCACTGAAACTGATGAAAGTACATTTGAATTTTGAACATAAACTCTTCCTAAAAATTCGTCCCAATCAAGAAAATGTTCAACAAGGTAAATCGTTCCGTCGAAGAGTTTGGCTAAAACGCTCTGCAAGAGCTATTTGCTAATAGTGTTGGTTTTTATAGAATAAGAAATATCACAACGTAGAGTACCTGTCTTGCAGAAATTTTAATCCAAACTTTTCAGATTCTATTTCATTTAAGGTGGACATTTCTTTTGACAACTTCTGTACAAACGCAACAATTAATGTTTCCGATATGGATCGACGTACAGAAGATATAAAAACATGAATTATTGAATAGCGCAAGACGTCACATGTGTCCTCATTAAACTGAACTCTTCACGAATATTCGCTTCAAGTACGTAGTATCATCTCTATTATTTGGGACTTCACTCCTTAGTATATTGTTGCTTATTGGTAACTATACCTTCTTGATAGCGGAAGTCGTTCTTTTTAATGACAATACTAGACAAGCTGTATGTATATGTATGGTGTGCACATTTGTGGATCCACATCTGCATGCACAGACATTTTTTACTCGGTATGTGTGTGAAACAAACAATGGCATGACAATATCTATGATGAGTCAGGTCTTATAATAAATACCGCAAATATGCGTACTCTGCTGTTAATCAACTCTTTAAAATATCATTATATCGTGCTATCTGAAGTTCGCGCAGAAATGTATGACAAAATTTTCCACAAAAACAAAAATAAATATCGAAAAACCGCGAGGATAATGCGTTTCTACGGTTCGTGGGTTTCAAACCTTGGCCTTCTAGTGATTTTTAGGTCAGAAAATTCGAGAGATAAAACGAGATGTTGCGCTGTTTAAACGCTAATAAACCGCGTTTATTTTCGTACGATTATTACACTTTCTTCACCTAGTTTAGATTAGTTTCTTTCTGTCATATTTAAAATGTGCGTTTCTTTTACTTATTTAGTTCTCTATTAGCATCGAATATATCCGACCGAGGACTGCTCGTTTTCCAGATGTTTTTGATGGAACATATGCTTGACATACTGGTTAGTGTGTTAAAACTTGCAAACATTAGTCAAATATACACTGTCGGTCACAAAAATTCGAATGACTGATTGTATTATATTTTAGATTTGAATCATAGAACCACAGACTTTATTCGTTGGAAATTCTCGCAATGGTAGAAAACCGCTTTGAACTATGTTTTCCAACGTGTGAGAATTGGGTCTCGAGGTTCAGAACTACCGGAACACCATCTGTGGAATTCTCGAATTCGATTGGGAAACTTGAAAAACCCTTTTTTGGCATTTGAAATTAACGCATCCTCCTCTGGATAACATTGCCGAATACTCTGTACTATAAGGTGTAAAGCATGAATTTCGCACGTTACATCTGAAAGCCCTTACATTTGTCTCTAAGGAAACGGCTTGCACTACACATTGTCGCTGCAAACATCAGCTGTTGGCCAGTTGAAAATTGAATTTTTTTTTTAGTATATACAGCACTACCTTCATAATTGCCAGTGCATTTTTCTAATCTTTTGCTATCTAATACAATAGGAAATGTCGCTTTAACAGAATCCGGACTCACTATACCAGACGTACTGGAAAGTCATTACCGGTTTTTTTTAACAAATGTCGCCAGGCTTAAGTATGCAATGTTATGATTTGACAGGTATGGCATTTTATTTTACACTGATGTAAAGCTTCAAAGCCATACATGTTATATTTTGCGAAAGTAACACTGTCATAGATTTATACCTCTTTGAAAATGTTGAGTTTCGTGCCTGAAAAAGTTCATTTGCGCCACGCATTACTCTTCTTATTTAATCAGAAGAAAAAGGCCGCTGAAAGTCATTGTTTGCTAGTAGAAACTTACGGTGATCAAGTTTCAGCCATAAAAGCATCTGAGGCGTGGTTTTAACAATTCAAAAGTGGTTATTTCTATATGCAAGACTAAGAACGTTCTGGTAGACCGAAAAAGTTTGAAGATGCGAAATTACAGGAGTTATTGGATGAAGACCCGAACCAAACTCAAAACTAATTGACGGAAGCGTTAAATGTGGCCCAAAAAACGATTAACGACCGATTACAAGCTATGGTAAAAATCTAAAGGATGGAAAATGGGTGCCACATCAATTGAATGACAAAAGGCAAATGGAAAATTGAAAAATCGTTTGTGAAATGCTGCTTCAAAGGTATGATCGGAAGTCATTTCTGTATCGAATAGTGACAGGTGATAAAAAATGGATTTATTTCGAAGCTGGCCCGTCGACTCCAAGGCCAAATCGTTTTGATCGCAAGACCATGCTCTGCGTTTGGCGGAACCATAGTGGCGTATTGTATTACGAATCGTTGAAAATTGGTGAAACAGTTACAACTGATAGGTAGATAGAAAAACGTCCAGAATGGGCCTGAAGACACGGTAAAGTGATTATACAGCACGATAACATGGCGTCTCATACACCAAAACCAGTCAAGAAAGCGTCGAAACCACTTGAATAAATAAATTTTTCCATTTTCTTGAAAATCATGTAGTTTTTTTACGACAAAACCGGTAATGACTTTCCGGTACACCTAGTATTATCAAATTTATTTTAAAAAAGAATTAATCCTTTAAGGTAAATTTTAATGGAAACTAGTTAACTAAATTAATCAAGAAAAAGTAGAATATTTTTTTCGATCTGTCGTTTCGTCGACACTGTGAGGAAAATGCTTGGCAAGGACAGGCGAGTGACTTACCAACTGATAGAGGGTACTTCAGGCCTAAATGCACCAGCACTTCGTTCGATTCTGCATGATCATTTGCATGTGAAGAAACTTTGTTCTCTCTGGGTGCCGCATCGACTGACTGAAGAGCAGATGACACGACGTTTGACGTGGTGCCGGGTGATAAAAAAGTTTAATAAGGGACAATCTCGGTATGTGAACAACATCGTGACAGGTGACGAGACTTGGCTGTACTATTACGATGTGCCGACCAAAGCTCAAAACAAAGTTTGGGTCTTTGATGATGAGGACACACCCGTAGTTATCAGAAAATCCCGATCTGTAAAGAAGCAAATGATAGCTGTATTTTTCAAATCGAGTGGAATTATGGAACGCATCGTTTTGGACACACAGAAGACAGTCACAGCTAAGTGGTATACTGAACAGTGCCTGCCTAAAGTCATTGAATCTATGAAGAATCTGCGGCCAAAGTCAAGAATGGACAACTGGTTCCTCCATCACGATAATGCTCCATCTCACCGCGCCAAAACCTGCACCGAATATTTGACCACGCCAGGATTAAAACTTCTCATCACCCCCCTACAGGCCAGACCTTGCTCCCTGCGACTTTGCACTGTTCCCGCATATGAAAATGAAGCTAAAAGGGAGGCGGTTTTCCAGTGATGAGGACCTTCTGCGAGCTTGAGACAACGAGTGTGCTTTACTCCCTAGTGAAACTTGGCAGAACTGGTTTAAAGATTGGTTTCGGAGGATGAAGAGGTGTAATGAGTGTAGAGAGTGTACTTTGAAAAAATTAAATAAACCAAGCTGTATTGCAAAACTTTCCAAATACCCTTTGTATAATGTTACTTAAAAACGTGATGGTATTAAAAATTAAATACATGCATATGTGAGTTGTATTAGTATTATTAGAAAGAAAAAAATTCGCCAGCATTCCTTATTGAACGCTTTAGACATCCTAACACATTAACACACTCACTTTATCTAGGATGAACATCAATAAAATGTAATATATGCAATAAAGAGAACCGCTATTTTATTAAAACGGGTTTCGAAGCATCGTCACGTCGAAGAAATACCGATATTTCACCAGTACATTCTCCCATTGTCATAAACATGAGCATATTGATAAATATCATATTTATATTTGTCACGCTGTACTATATCGTAACAGTATTAACTTGTATTATGGACACGTAGAATGCATATATGGACTTTAATAAACTCTGTTTGTACCAGTTTATCTGGTATTTCGTGACATTTAATATTATAAACGTATCTGTATTGCCTAGAACTACTGTAAGTGTATTATCACTTTTGATATTCAGTTATATCTATGTATGTACTTTAGATCATGGGAATTTATGCATTTCATATAACATCGTATATACTGTTTAAGGCATTGACTTTGATATAATTTAATTTCTGTATTTATTAAGTTACATATTTAATCTAGTATACGAGGAACAGTCTGAAATTCTTGTGGTAAATCAACCCCAGCTGTAAGAATTACACTGCACAACAATATGGCAACTTTTGTCTGATGATTGACTTTTATCACGTGATGTTTACTAATTTGATGTCGCTTATTTCAAATATACACTCAGTTTTTTTGTAACAGCTCTTGTTTACGAGATATAGCTTTCACGAAAAAATCGCTGTGTTAGTGTGTTAATTTGCTTGTAATTAAGAAAATCTTAAATTTTCTCGATATAATTTGATATGACATCGTCAAGAAGAGTCTGTGTCAATGATCCAAATCATTTTTGTTTCATTTGCGGAGAGTATATTTTTAAAGAATACCGTTTGAATATGACAGCGTTCGTGATTGAGGCTTACAAAAATTACTTTTGTCACACACTGGAAATGAAGGAGAAGCCTTGGATTCCGCAAAAGGTATGCAAAACGTGCGTTGAATTTCTACGTTTGTGGACAAATAAGAAAAGGAATAGTTTTAGGTACGAAACCGCTATGATCTGGACTGAACCCTCGAACCACCACAACGAATGTTGTTTTTGTTTGGTGAACATAACTGGCATTAACCGAAAAAATCGAGCGTATAATTTTGCCTCAGTTACATATAAAACTAGGACTTACAAAACAATTTGTAAAAGGTCTTGATAAAAATGGAAATTGTTTCCTTTTCCTATTAAAAAAGTTTCGAAAACTGAGTGCAGAAAAGATAAAAGCGGAAATTTTTGACGGGCCACAAATAAGATCATTAGTAAAAGACTCAAATTTCACGGACACTATGACAGAGATTGAGAAAACGGCATGGAATGAGTTTGTTTGGCTTGTTAAAAACTTTTTGGGAAATAAGAAAGGTTCTGAACACGTCGAATAACTGATGGGTCACTTGCAAAGGCTTGGGTGTAACATGAGCATCAAGTTACACTTTCTTCACAACCACCTGGACTATTTTCTCGCCAATCTTGGAGACCTAAGTGAAGAACAGGGGGAGCGATTCGACCAGGACTTTCGTACCATGGAGGAACGCTATCAGGGCTACTGGAACGCACACATGAGGGCTGACTATTGTTGGAGTATTCAGAATAGCTCTCTGCCTTCAGCTTTAGCAAGAAAATCATATAAGAGAAAGTTTTTTTCATTATAAAAATTAAATAAATTAGAATTATCTCTAAATTTATAGTGTTTTATTATAGACAAAACACCCGAGTCATATTTTTTTAACTAGAGCTGATACAGAAATTCAATAACGGAATTGAAATCGTCATCAAACATTGGACTAATATCATGTAATATAACCCAATCATCAGAAATGCTATCGCGCAGTGTTATTTATTGCGCATGCTTTGAAGTACTGTACATTATAAAGAAGCTCGAGCAATTGCATCAGGACTCATTTCTCTTTTATTTTTCCCTATGATGGCTTGGCCACATTCGCGGAGAAAGAAGCATGCGATAATAAAAGGAATAATAATGGAGTGATGACCCATTAATAATGGATCACAAAAAAGATTGAATTGGGAAGACCAAATGGGTGAAGATACTACTAAGGAAGAATATTAAAAGTAATAAGAATGAACTATGCGTCCATCTCTCGGCCGGTTATTGATAGCATGCCGTCAACTTTATTTCCATTCTGTTATTTGAAGTTTTTAGAGCTTTTTAACGTTATTCGATGCAAGTAAATATGCTTTAACATAGCCGGATGTTCGCATCTGACAATAGTCAATATTCACTAGGTGTACGAACACTTTTCTGAGTGACTGTGTATATTAGTTTACCAATAAAGACTATTATAGCTCGTAGGTGAAAATTTACAAAACAAAATGGTGTTTTATAATTATTTATATTATTTATAAAGTTTTATTCTGAAAAAGTTTATAACTGCACCAAGCAAATATATTTTTAATATCACTACATTATATACCTTCATCTGCTTTAAAACATTTAATGAACACAGAAGCCAAAACGGGAGAATAAATTATCTCTAATACGAGGAACAACTTTGCTTGGCTCTGGTTGGCGGGCAGCACGTTTTAACATTTAGAAATTTGCTTTAATGAGCTCCATTATTATTCGCTGTATAAAGGTTGACTTTTCAGACATCTACTTTTTTCTCTCTGTGTGTGTGATTTTTTTAAGAGTACAATCATGAACCACTACGGAACTTTAAGCAAGAATAATTTAAACTTTCAAATTTCTACTTCTTGTTGCATTAATTAGTTAATTTGTTATTAAATATAATTGAAGATTTCTAATTTTTTCTTATTATTTTCGTTGATTGTCTATAATTAACGAAAATAGTAGGTTTCATGTTAATATCTTTTTAAATACATAGTTATTGATATGCAGTAACTATGTAGAACAATATCTTGGATTAAAATTTTACAGTTGGTGTAAGTATCGGCAGTGGTAGTATACCCACGTTTAAAGGAAAAAGAAAGTAACGATTTCAATGATTGATCACTTTAGAAAATTTAACCTTAAGGTCCCCGAAGTAAATAGACAAATATTATTACGAAGAATACTCGCGATCCTTAACCGAATTCATTATATTTAAAAGGAAACGACGGAATATTTCTTATGATTGTAGAAAGCAAAACATTCATTAACACTCGATTTAAATTTAAATTTAATTTTGATGCATCAGTGAATGATCTGGTTGACATTATTTGAAATGTCACGTATTATTCCAGTTGGTGAAGAATGTATATAAATTTTGAGGCCATTAACATACGCAAGACCGAAACTGAAAACATTTTTAATAAATCATTAATACAGTTTCATGTAACCGAATTAGATCTGTAGTTAGATATACCGGGTGTCACATGACATGATTATCACAGCTTAAGGATGTATTACTAAAGCAATTTGAAGTTATAAACGTAAAATAAACATGTGCCCAAAACACTATCGTAACTGAGTTACAAGCATTCGTAGTTTTAAATAACCCTACTAATGCATGAATGAAAATCAAAAAAAAAATATGAATTTCTTACATTTAAAATTTTTTTTATTATATAATATTTAATATTATTATTTTTTTAATTATTTAAACCTATCAAATAACACTTTCTTAAAACTCCCTTAAAATTTTTTTTGTCTCCTTTATTTAGCAATCTGCCCAGATGCAATAAGCTAGTTATATTGGCTGTACATGACACGTATAGGTTAGCTCCATCGAACTTCCCTAACTTCCCTATGGACTTAAGTTATAAACCTGTTGCAATTGAATAAACAGAGAATTCTTTTTTTTTGTGTGTTTTTTCGAAACTAGAGTCATTTCAGGTCGGTCTATTTCCCAAATCGGAAGGTTTTACTCTTTTCAGGCGACGCACTGCACTGCTGACTTTAAATAACTGTTGGGCTAAATTATTTGGGTGATATGAAACTCTTCTACGATATTTGTCGATATATATCTTAATCACTTCCTTAACGGGAGCGATGGGGACGTCTCGTTGAATAACGTAGTTTGGCACGTACCATGGGGGCACCAACAATGGTTCGCATTATCTTATTTTGAAATCTTTGCATAATCTCTATATTTGAAATGCTTGCTGTCCCCCATAGCTGGATGCCGTAGATAATTGTGATTTCCGCCCTATAAGCCAATATATTAGGTGCGCAACTAAGTTCTCGCTGTTTTTCAAGACATGGCTCCAGTAGTAAGTGCTGGTCGATTGTGACATAACCAAAACGACATGAACCAAGCTTAGACATATGGTAAACAAACCGCTTTGACACATTAGTGATTTTGTTTTTGCATCACATACTTTTGGTTGTGTGAAAATATCTGATTTTGTGCCAAATAATCGTCATTTCCGGGAAGTGTTGCTTTTCTTCTTTCATTCGAAGAAAATGGCAGCTGAAGCGCATCGAGAACTCCAAAAAGTTTACGGAGATGCTGCCCTAAGTGAAACAACGTGCCGTGATTGGTTCCGTCGCTTCAAAGACGGTGATATCGATTTTGACGACCGTTCGCGTGAAGGAAGACTAAAAATCTGCGAAGACGCTGTGTATTTGGTGGCGTTATTTATTATGAGCTGTTGAAACCGAACGAAACCATCACTGGGGAACGGTATCGAACTCAATTGATGCGATTGAGCTGAGCACTGCGCTAAAAGCGGCTACAATACGAGCAGAAGCACGAAAAAGTGATTCTACAACATGACAACGCTCGGCCTCACGTTGCTAAACCCGTTAAAACCTACTTAGAAACGCTCAAATGGGAGGTCCTATACCACCCGCCATATTCCCCAGATATTGTGCCGTCCGATTATTACTTGTCCGTTCGATGGCACATGGTCTGGCTAATCAGCAGTTCCGCTCATATGAAGACATCTCAAAATGGCTTGATTCGTGGGAAAAAGTTGTCGCTAGCGATGGGCAATATTTTGAATGATTCATTTGTAAACATTTTTTCACAATAAAGTTGCATTTTCATCAATAAAACAGCGAGAACTTAGTTGCGCACCTAATAGTTGATGCAATTTCATTCCCTATTGTTTCCTCTTAGTAAATATATGTTTTTGCCATGTGAGCCTTCTATCCAGATGAATTCCAAGGTATTTGACCGAGTCTGACTGAGGCAGCTGAGTGTTATTTAGACTGACTGGGGGACATGTTCCTTTTCGGAATGTAAATGTGATATGTACTGACATGGATTCATTGATTCGGATGCCCTTTTTTTGAGCCAATCTTGAATATTTGTCAAGTTTGTCTGAAGAATTCTTGATGCTATTTCTGGGTCGATGTGGGACACCATCACTGCGGTGTCATCGGCGAACGTTGCTGCAGTACCTTAAAATAATCGTAAAGCAAACTCAGTACTAAACGAATTTGAAAAATTCAATTATTTTTTTTACTTTCCAATTTTATAAATAAAAAGTTCAAAAATACTTGAAATTTCTTATTATATTGAAAAAAAATTATATTAATTAAATAAATAGGAGGTGAAGTGAGTTCAGCAAAAAATATAAATTTTAAAAACGTATTCTTGATTTAAAAAAGTGCTGAAATACTTTTCAAAATATTCCTTCGAAATTAATTTTTTTAAAAATACAAACACTTAAATAAATACAAATACAAACTTTAAAAAGGAAGAAGCGTCATATAAAAGGAAAAGCTACACTCGAACTTTTACCGTGAAGAGGTTGAGGAAATACGACGGAGCGTTTTTATATTCGCGGAATGGGGGACAAGGGGTGGAAATAAAAAAACCAAATTATTTTTCTTTTTCAATATATTCACCTGCAAGACGGATACATTTTTCACATGCATTTTCACAAGCAATTTCACAAAATACGCCGAAACTGCCTCCTTGACTTCATCATCGGCAGTAAATTTTTTACCCCGCAGCTTTTTTTCATTTTCGGAAACAGGTAATAATCACTCGGGGCCAAGTCTGGGCTGTAGGGTACGTGATTCACAATTTCGAAGCCCACCTTATGCAGGGCAGCTAACGCAACGCGGCTCTTGTGGACGGGCGCGTTGTCGTGCAAAAGCAGAACACCTTTTGTCAATTTTCCCCGTCTTTTCTCTTTAATGGCTTCTTTTAGTCGCTCTAATATTGAAGCGTAATATTCTCCGGTTATAGAAACACCTTTATCTTTATAATCAATCAACAATATTCCTTCCGAGTCCCAAAATACCGTTGCCATGAGTTTCCCAGCTGATTGTGACACTTTAAATTTCTTGGGAGGTGCTGTGCCCTTTTTATGCCACTGCATGGAGTCTTGTTTGGACTCAGGTTCACAATGATGAACCCAAGTTTCGTCTCCAGTAACAATTCCACTCAATACACCATCCTTGTCTTCATTACAGAGGTCCAAAAATGCACGCGAACACTCTACGCGCTGTTGTTTTTGCGGCGGCGTGAGCATTCTCGGCACCCATCTTGCGCTGACCTTAGACATGCCGAGATGATCGTGTAGGATTTTAAAAATTGTTGTATCGGATACTCCAACCATTTCTGCGAGTTGTTTCTTCTTTAGTCGAGCATCTTCGAGTACAATTTGTTCAACTTTTTGGATAAGTGCTGGCGTGGTCACCTCAATGCTCCTGCCCGGCCTCGGGTCGTCTTCAAGGGATTCCCTTCCTTGTTTAAATAAACTATGCCACTTGTACACCATGGTTTTTCCTGGACAAGAGTCGCCGTAAACCAATGACATCTCATTAATTATGGTCGCGACTGATTTTCCTTGCCTGGTAAGGAACTTTATAACGGCACGATATTCGATTTTTTCCATATTCACTTTTCACTCCTGATTATGTTACTTGGTTGACGATAACTCAAAGACTAACTGTCTAATAACAATGAAACTTCGTATTTATACTAATCATGAGTCGCTGCACAGGCCACGCCCCCAATGCGCCTACTCACCCCTCTACAACCCGCTCATTCCGCGAATATAAAAACGCTCCCTCGTACAAAACTTTAGATTAGTAAGTAAAAAACTGTTCAAATTCAAACTTACACTACCATTGAAATAATAAAATATTAAATTTTTCAAATATACTCTGAGAATAAATTACGTACCTTTAAATCTTAACTATATATTTTAATACTATCAGACCCAACAAACGATAAAGATTGCGAAAAATTGGTACGTGGTAGAAAAAAAGGAATTGAAAATTTGGATTCAGCACACCAAAATGCATAAGAAACAGATTGAATTTTGAAAAAAGTTTTTAAAAAATATTTATTGGTTGGCCTGTGTTACCTGTTAGAATTATTTTTGAACATTCAGAGTTGATAACATTGTTTTCGGCTAACTGTACCACTATGTATCATCGTAATATAACAATCAAGAAACGTTCTTATATTCATTTGAAGCAATCGTGTTTTAAATTTCAAAAGTCCAATTTTTGCCGAATGACAAATGCGCACATACTAAATGCATTACATATTTCGTCTCGTGACATTTTTTAAGTTCATATTGTGGTTAATATATTTACATGTGCTAAGTGTTAATATAAGTACCACAAAATATGCCAAATAAACATTCCGTTAACATCAACTGTGTTACATTTCAATTCATATGAATTCACACCTTAACCTTGGTACGTTTGAGTCCACAAGCGGTTTTGGGAAAAATGATATAATCCCACAGTAAACAGGTTCCAGTTCCTTTCTTTTTATTTCAGTGCATTCATTAATGTTCCAATTTAGTATTTGCATATGCATCTAGATGTAATTTCTTTTTTAAATACATGTAAACATGCTTATTTATCCTTCTTTTCTTTATTTATTCGTTTCCAGTTTATTTGATGTAAGTTTGTTTATTGGCTGATAAAGCTTAGATTGTTTTTTGAAATGTACATCGTAAATTATAACAACATTTAAAAAGGTCAACCATAAAACGCCAATTATATGCGCATATTTTAAAAAGTAGATGTTCTTTTACGTTCATAACTTTTTTGGTTAAATGCTCGTTAAAAAATAGCGTAGTCATATAATTATCAGATCCATCGGATAGTTCTGTCCGTTTTTAGAATAAAACAATGTAATAAATGTTCATACCTTTAATAAATATCTTTATTGAATAATATAATTCTATCATTATTTGCTAGTTGCCAACGTTATGGCAATTTGTATATCCCATTTTTAAAAAATGTTTCATCTCTAGAGGCGAAAAATTGAACCAGTGCTTGTCTAATATCTTATTCGTTTTTGAATTTTTTGCCCAGCAAAAAATTTTGTTAGGACAGAAACAAGTGATAATCGGAGGGTGGTGCTAGGTCCGGAAAATATGGTGGATGAGACAGAATTTCCCAGCCTAGCTCTGCGAGTTTCTGACGAGTACTCAAAGCAGTAAGTGGCCTGTCATTAACATGAAGCACTATGATATCCTTCCTATTGAACATGGCCAACCTCTTTTCTTGGAGTGCTGTTTTTAAATTATCCAATTGCTGATAGTACCTCTCCGAATTTAGCTTTTCGTTTGGTTTCAACAGCTCAAAATGTATCGGTCCTCGAAAGTCCCACCATATACATAACATTCTCTTACTCAGGCTCAACTTTAGAGGTGAAGGAGGCAGGTTTTTCGGATTCACAATATGCCCTATTTCTTACGATGTTTTCGTAGGTAATCCACTATTTATACCCAATTATCATCCGGTCCAAGAAGGATCGATTTTGGTCCGCAAGCAGAGATGTGCATATGATAACTCGTTCATTCAAATTCTCATTAAACTCATGTAGCACCCATATTTCCTCACCAATTTTAGTTTCGGAATATGGTCAGTAATGGTTTGTTGAGCTAAATCAAGCCTTTCCGCAATCTCCAATGTTGTCAAAAAGAATTTTGCTCTGCCATGATCTTGGCAGTATCGTCGTCGATCAAAGATGGTCGTTCAGAGCGTCGCTTATTAGAAAGGTCGAAATCACCAATTTGAAATTTTTCGAACCATCTTCTGCATATTCTATCAGAAAATGTACCTTCACCAAATACTTCCAATAAATTTCTACACGCTCTGTAGCATTTCTTCCTCCTTCCTCATCTTCCTCTTCGTACAAAATACAGTGGCGTAAATGAACTTTTATCAGTAGCCATGGGTACATGATCGCATCTCGTTTAATACTAACATGAATCTTCTTTGTTATAGTTCATTTGCTAGGTCAGTATCTATACATTCAGTCATAAAAAGAGACAGCCAAATATGCTTTAAATGAATATGGACATACTTATTGAAACTTGTAACCGGAAGGGTCAGAACTTTCTGATACACCTAATACAAATGTTACATACCAGCGATATACCTATAGTTACTAAAATTAAAAGCTTGAACTAAATAGATACAAATTTATTTGAAATTTTTTTTCACACTCAAATATAATAATTCGTTTCTGTAATAAATCATTCATTGCTCCTCTTAAAACGTTATCCTTTTCAATTTTTTGTTGGATCTACTTTTTAACTGAATATAATATAATAAGTTTCGCTTTGTATACCTTTATAACACCTCAACGAGGTAAAAAGTTAAAAATATTAGGGTATGGACTGTGGAAGAGTTAATCCTTGCATGGAAGGATTTACAAGCATTTGTCATCCTATTAGTGGAACCAGAAAATTCCCCAACCTGCCTTGGTATTGGAGGAAATGTTGCTTCTTCAGATATATATATATGTTACAAGGACGAAATCATAAAACTCCATTATTTTATTGTCTGCAGGGAATCTGGGCTACTTCATCTGGCTCTAAAAATGGAAGTTCAAAAAAGCACATTCGAAAATCTGATTTCAAATTTCCATTTTTATATCCAGACTGAATTTTTCGGTACCAACTTTGACCCATGATGACAACTTAGTTGTCGAAATAAGTTGACAAAAGTGTACGAACACTCTGCTCCTTCGATGTCAACCGTTAAAAAGTGGGCAGCTGAATTTAAACGTGGTCGTACGTCCCTCGAAGAAGACCCACCTGAAGGACGGCCAAAAACAGCAACCACACCAGAAATCATCGAAAAAGTACATGATATTGTATTCGACGATAGGCGAGTGAAAATGAGTGAGATAGCTGAGGCTGTGGGGATATCGGAAGAAAGGGTGCGAAACATTTTGCACAAAGAATTAGAGATGAGAAAGCTCTGCGCAAGATGGGTGCCGCATTTGCTGAATGTCGATCAAAAGCAAATGCGCAAACGATTTTCGGAGCATTCTTTGGACCGATTTAAAAAGATCCGACCGATTTTGTGCGGCGATTTGTCATGAGACATGGGTCCACCATTACACGCCAGAAACGAAACAGCAGTCTAAGCCGTGGGTGGAAGCCGGTGGTTCAGCGCCAAAGAAAGCGAAGTCGATCGCATCTGCCGGAAAAGTCATGGCCAGCGTGTTTTGGGATGCAAAAGGAATCTTGTTAATTGATTATCTTGAAAAAGGCAGAACAATTACAGGCGCATATTACTCTAACCTTCTTGACCAGCTGGATGCCAAAATTCGCGAGAAGAGGCCTGGTTTGAAGAAGAAAAAAATCATTTTTCATCAGGACAACGCACCCGCACACAAGGGTGATTATGTAGAAAAATAAAATAATTTTTAAAATTTAAATCGCAGTCTTTCATTGTCAGGCCGAGAACTTTTCTCCTTGCCCCCACGTAATATAAAGAATATTATGAAAATGTAATTATTGCACGACTTTTGAAAACGTTTGGACACATTTTACATACTTTCCAATACCAATTAATACGATTTATGGCGTTTTAAAGAACCGAAATCGTCTAGTAAACAGCAGATAGAGGTTCGTGTCCTTCCCCAGCGCAGAAATTACTATTTAATATCTGTGACTTTAATTAACGATGTCACAGCAGAAAATAATAATTTTCGTTGACTTAATTATACATTCCAACATAATTAATATGGTAATATTAAAATAACCTGACTGAGAGTTTTAAATATTAGATTTGTTTCCCCAATGCAATTTATGGCGTGTTAAAAGACTCAAAGCTCCCTGGTGGCCTAATTGGTAAGGCAACCGTCTAGCAAACGGCAGACAGAGGTTCGAATCCTTCCTCAGCGCAGAAATTTTTAATTAATTTCTGCGATTGAAATCCACGATGACAGAGCAGAAAACTATTTCCATTAAAAAGTTGGAAAGCAACTTACACCGACCCGTTTCTGATATGTTGAGAAAATAAAATAAAAACAAATGAAATCGACAGTTTACAATGCTAAACTTAATATATTTTTATACTTTTTTTATACGTCCGTATATGTAACCTTGGTCAATTAAAAGATTCCAATGGATCACGTATTCTTGTAAGCTAAAAGCAAAATTAAAATTGAAAGTTTCAATCAAAAATATTAAATATTATTTGTGTTGACTAATGTATCGTAAACATATACGTGTTTAGCATCCGCCATATATTATATAAAAACAAGACAAAATGTAACATAAATATATGTGCAGTTACTACCAACATATCTGAAAATTTAAGTAATACAAAAACTCCCCCGAGAAAAAGCGTATTCCAAATTTATCATTCCATTAATAACTTTCGTGGGCATGCTAAGGTTACTAGGTCACAGTACTCTGCATATTGCAGCTTAAATTTCACTTTTTCTTCCTTTTTCAAATTTCATCACATTAGTCCGAGGTGAATTATTGCTATTATAAATAAACATATTTTTTATTGCGGTCGACATTGCGTTCTTGTCTAGAGTTAAGACATACACATGTATGTATACATATGTATATAAGTATATCCATAGATATAATACTAACTTGACCTTGTGTATTGCAAAATGTCAAGCAATTACTATTTGGATCGCGTAGGCATTGGCGCTTTACTTACTTATGCTGATGTAATTAAATATTGACGTGATGACAAGTGAACATCGTCATAACGACACGTGACCCAGATTTTTATGGGCTAGTGCTACTTGTTTGTGTATTCTTGATAATGCTTTTTATTTTCTTTTAATGTTATTATTGTAGTTGCTTAAATACCACATTAAAAAGATATTAATATGTACATAAACTTTCTTACGTTAGAGGATATTTTTGGGTTTCTTGAAGCTAAATATAAAAGAAGTAAAACGGAAGAGAATACCGCTAAAAATCCTGCGGAAACTATATAATTTATTCTAAAATAATTTTATGAAATTTATTCAAACGATTATGGCGATTATTGATGTTAATTAATTAGTTAAATTGTGGTTATCATGTTTTATTAATTCTAAAGGGTGTTTCAAATTTCGCGGTTTTTTTAAAGAATAAATAAAACACATAATTTGCATTCACTTTCAAAAACTTTTTTGGTAATTGAAGTATCAGTTATGACATTTATATGCGAAAAATAATATCTGCCAAATGGCCTCCTCTTGCAACCCCACAGACGTCCACTCTTTTGTTAAAATTTTCAATGACATTTTGACATAATTGAGGCTCTATCTCACCAATGACACGAATAATTTCATCTTTCAAAGCAGGAATTGATTGTGGATTGTTTTTATATACCTGACTTCTCACATAACCCCAAAGAAAATAGTCTAACGGTGTCAAATCACATGATCTTGGTGGCCAATTAACATCACCGTTTCTTGAGATTACACGTACAAGAAATTTTTCTGTCAATAAATCAATTGATTCGTGTGCAAAGTGAGGTGTAGCGCCATCCTGTTGAAACCACATATCCTCTAGATCAATATTTATTAATTCAGGCCACAAAAATTCGGTTATCATCCGACGATATCGATCACCGTTGACAGTTACAGCTTCATCAGCAACATTTTCAAAGAAGTAAGCTCCAATTACACCACCTGACCATAATGCAATAGTGCACACCAAACAGTAACTCGTTTAAGATGCATAGGTTTCTCATGAATAATTCGTGGATTTTCCTCATCCCAGATACGGTAATTTTGTTTATTAATATAGCCACCAAGTTCAAAATGTGCCTCATCGGAAAACATTATTTTTTGAGAAAAATCAGTTGGTTGTTCATTGATGAAATTGACAAATGAACGACGTTTTACACGATATAATGGCTTCAGTTCCTGTGTTATTTGAACCTTATATACCTTGTGTAAAATACGCCATGTTGTTGATCCACTAGGTCCAAGTTGTTGTGAACGTCGTCTAATGGACATTTCAGGATCTTCAGCAACACTTTAACGAACCAAACCAATATTTTCTTGTGAATGACCACTACGACTGTATTTTTCACTCTTTTGATCTTCCACGGAACCGGTCTCTTGAAATTTTTTAATAATTCGACCAATAGTGCTTTCAGATTAACAATTATGTAAACAATAAAATTCACGTAATTTTCTAAAAACTCTTTTCACAGAACGCTTATTTTCATAAAATAATTCAACAATTTGAACGCTTTGTTGTACCGTGTACGAAGCCATTTTTATAAATGTCGTACATCACATTTTTTAAATGCCCACATCCCCATACAAATTCACTGGGTCATCTATATTTTATTTATTCTTAAGAAAAACCTCGCAATTTGAAACACCCTTTATATTATATAAATTGGAGATAAAATAACACCAAACCAAACTGAAACCATTGGAAATCCATTATCGATACTGAAAATTAATTGAAAACAGACCTTTTTATAACTACAATGATATATGTATGAACGTAACAAGTTGTTCGATTAATTTTTGTCGTTTGATAAGAAAAGCACGATCTTATGGTTTGAAATACATTTTATCATTCAATATAACCTCCATGAACTTCAATACACTTGTTCCAGTTATCTTCTAATTTATGGATTCCATCCCTGAAGTGAAAATCCGGAATACTGTCAAAATACAATTCCACGTCTGCTATTATCTCTTCCTTTAATGAAGATCGTTTTGCGGGCATGAATTTTTTGAGATGTGAGAACAGCCAGAAGTCAAAGGGGGCTAAATTTGGCGATTAGGGTGAATGCTGGAAGACTTCGTACTTTAATTCATTGATTTTTGCAATGATTTTTTGAGCTGTGCGAGGGTGCATTGTCTTGATGAAAAATGATTTTTTTCTTGTGTAAACCAGGTCTCTTCTCACGAATTTTTACATCTAACTGGCCCAAAAAGTTACATTAATAATCTGAGTTTATTATTTTATCAGTATGGAGGTAATCCACCAGCAAAATTCATTTTGCATTCCAAATAACTGATACAATATCTTCTTGGCCGATTTTGGGGCCCTAACACGCTTCGAAGTCGACGTCCTGGGTTCACGCCACCTCTTGTTTTGATTGAGGATCGTGGTGGTCGACCCATAGTGATAAAACAACGCACAAAATGGTTTTTATTCTTTTTAAAACGCTTCAAATGTTGCTGAGAAGGTCGCATTCGAACGTGTTTTTATTTCATCGTTAACGAATGGGGCACCCATTTTTCACACAGCTTTCTGAAACCTAAAACTTCAGCCAAAATATTGTTCACACTTCCTAATGAGACGCCTAGGACTTCTATAAATCCCTCTCGGTTAATCGTCGATCACCGGAAATCGTATTTCTGGTATTGATGCATTTTTTGGACTCCTTGTACATGGATCCTCTTCAAACGACCACGTCTAAATTCATCAACCCTTTTTTCTACTGTTCTAATTGAAGGTGGAGAGTCCTTATACACTTCTAGCAATAGTTCATGAATTTGTTTCGGTATTATACCTTCCAAAAATAAGATTTTCATCACTACACGATATTCAATTTTTTGTATTGTAAAAGAATACTGTGATACGTCAACTTTGAACACCTGGAAATATACGAATGAGAAATAATGAAAAACTTCACACGTGTTCATAAAAAAGTAGTACAATTTTTAGAAAAATAAACGACGAATCTAATAGCGCCATCTCTTATCGAACGACAAAACTTATGAACAACCTGGTACATCAAAGTTTATCCTCCAGAATTAACAACAAAGAAGACCCAAAAGTTTAATGTGATACTATTATGTGTATTATAAACATCTTACTTTTTGACAAAATATGTTCTTATTTTAAAAAGCTTCTGTAGCAATTAGTCTAGAATAGTTATCAGACTTTCTTATTAGTTTATATACAAATTCTTAATGCCACTTATAAATTACAAAATGTTAAAATACAGGAGAGAAACATACGAAATCCTTTGTTAATATTTACTTCCTTAGATTAAGCAATATAGTGAAACAATAGTGAGCCGCGTGAAAGATATATCTCATTATAATTTCCACGAAAAATTTTTAATCTGCGAATCTGGGAATGTGTGTGTAGGTGTGTGAAGAAATGACCAGAAATGTAAATTCTTATAATGATACGATTGTTATACTGTCAAGAAATCCTTAATTATTGTCTAATGTGGGTATAAATGACAATAACTTATTAAGAGGTGAGACGTCGTTATTTAGAAAGTTATTTTTACAATTTTTTATACACCAGGTGTCCCATGACATGATTGCCACAGCTTGAAGATGTGTTACTGAAGCAGTTTCAAGTTAAAAATATCTAATGAACATATGTATGTCCAAAACCCTATTGAAACTGAGTTATGCGTTTGAAGTTTTAGATAACCCTACTAATGCAGGTGTTACATATGTACCGATGCAAGAAACTCTGAAAATCAATTAAAAGTGCTTTATTGAATTAGTTGTTGAAAATGTCCACCAGTTGCTATATAGATAATCTAGGTCTTCGTAGAATAAAAACGCCAGTCGTCTGTTTCGGTGTTCCAACGTGAAGAAAAGCCGACAGAAGTCATCCAAAAAGACGGTCGTGGCATTTCTCTCGAAAGCAGGTCATATAGCAACAATTCCCCTACAAAGTCAAAGAACTGTTACTGCCTGGTATATAACCATTTGCCGCAGATCATCGCTGAACTTCGAAAAACCAACTCCGAACGGCGAATTGTCCTCCACCAAAACAATGCAAGTTCGCACGCAGCACGCAAAACAATTGAATTTTTAACGCAACAAAACGTCGAATTGTTAGACCATCCTCCGTGCAGTCCGGGCCTAAGTCCCAACGATTTCTTTACCTTTCCGAAAGTCGAGAACAGATTGCGTGGATAAAGGTTCCAGCCGTCAGAAGGAGCAGTCGATGCCTTCAAAAACGCTATTTTGACTGTACCAACAAGCGAGTGGAATAACTGCTTCCAGAGTTGGTTCGAGCGAATGCAAAAGTGCATTAATCTTTGTGGAGAATACTTTGAAAAACAAGTCTTTAAAAGCTATCTACTATTTTATTCCAGTTTTATATGCAAAACTTAAAAAACAACCCACGGAATTGCTTTTTTAAACTTCCAGAGTTCAGTAAATTGTTGACAATCCTAAAAAGTGTCCTTTGTAGTTGTTGTCTTTCCAGAAACGCTCAGCGTAACTTATGCAAGCATTTTCAGAGTTTCTATTTTCTTTGAAATTTAACTTCCAACATATCAACTTTTTCTTCATTTGAATATTTATGTGCCATTATCACCACGTGTTAATCTTCATACTTAAGAATAATTACTTATCAGTAAGTGTGAGTACACAAAACTTTAATTAACTAATTTCTTTGGCAGTAATTGTACTTTGACAGTTTATCGTTTTGTTTCACATTGTCATTTAATTCCATAGCCTACTAATTATATTGGACATTCTGACACACCGTGAAATTAGGCGTCAATATCTGTTGTTATTTTACAGTATTACTCAGCATTTCTTTTCGCTTTCATTTCTGTTTGCTGTTTATTTACATAGAGCGTACTAATTTTATGCGAGGGTAGCCGTTTATATTTCGGAACCTGGCAACACTGTTAGTGTTGCCTCCGATCTGATGATTGCCTCATGAAGTTTGTCATTTTCGACAATATATTTACCTTGAAAGTTTTAATATCCGGTCGCTATTTCTATTGTTGACAGTAACTTAAAAATTTTATGTCAGCGAAAAAGTGGAATTAACTCGCGAACATTTTCGTGCAATTATTTTTCACAACTTTCTGCGTAGATTATATCAGCAAGAATGCATCGACGAGCTGAATTCTTTATATGGCGACGAAGCACCATCGAAAACTACAGTATATCGTTGGTATAGTGAATTCAAACTTGGTCGGCGTTCTTTGGACGATGAATTTCGTGAAGGCCGTCCCACAAATGTTGTTGGGTTGGAAAACATTAATGTAGTGTCTGAATTGATAATGCAAGACCGTCATGTAACATACCGTGAGATCGAGGGATCTCCAGGTATTAGTAACACCAGCGTACATAAGATCCTGCATTAACATTTAGCCGTTAAGAAGCTAAGTTCACGTTGGGTACCACATAATTTGACAACCGCTCAAAAAAGAACTCGCGTCGATTGTTGCCAAGATTGCACAAAAAATGTAATGACGGTGTTTCGAAGAACATTTATAAAGTCGTGACAAGTGATGAATCTCGGATCTATACGTATGAGTCCCATAGTAAACAGCAGTCGACTGTGTGAGTATTCCCCACAGCCAAAACCAACAAAAGTTGTTTGCGCTCGAAGTATGTCAAAACAAATGGTCGCCTGTTTTTTCGGAAAAACCAGTCACGTTGCAACCGTGCCGTTAGAGAGTTGTAGAACGGTCAATTCCGGATGGTACACAACTATTTGTTTGCCAAAAGTTTTTGAATAAATAAGGAAAACAAACCGAAAACGACAGATCATTCTCCATCATGACAATGCGAGCTCTCCACAGATCGATTCAAACAATTGAATATTTGACCGGGCAAAACATTGAATTGATGAGCCATGCGCCGTACAGCCCTGATCTAGCACCCTGTGATTTTTTTTTGTTCCCACACGTGAAGAATAAACTTCGTGGACAACGGTTTTCTACGCCGGTAGAGGCAGTTGAGGTATTCAAAGCTCATATTTTGGAGATACCGCCTCCACAGTGGCAGCAATGCTTTTCGTATTGGTTTAAACGAATGCAAAACTGCATTGATTTTCAAGGAGACTACTTTGAAAAGCAATAAAACTATTTTCGACAATAAAAAATGTTTTTTGTTTGCTACTCCCGAAATATAAACGGCTACTCTCGCATTAGAAATTAAGCTGGGGTGAGATCGAAGTATGATTTACCGCGATTATTGAAATCTACCAAACATTTCCCATTTAAGTGTTGCTCTCTGTCTTCTAATAACCGAGATACTATTGGTGAGCATCGAAATGTGTACACTGGATATATTGAATTATTGAAAATTACTTTTAGAATCACCAGATGGTTAGTACAAAGTTAACATTCGAACAGCCAAGCGTGTTTTGTTATATACTAAAATTAGCACAATATTATACTATGCCATCTGTTAAATACCTCTTTGTAATTATTCACAACCTGTATTAATGAAAATAAATAATAATCGAACACATCCGCATAACCAGCATTATTATAGAAGCATACGTTTTTAATTAAAATATATACATATATATATATGTATATGATATACAGCTTCATTTTTCATGTGGATTCCATAAAAATATAAATAATTCACCGTAAAAATATACGATTCCAACGGTTCTTTTTTTTCGGATTTTAGTTATAACATATTCACGAGTTTTTGCAAATTTTTACACTAACGCATTCAAATCATACGCATACATTACTTTATTTTCTAGGTCAAACAAATTAAACAACTGTTTTATGGTTTTGTAGTCTATTATGGACAGTAAATAATGTTATGAGGTAATTTTTCTATTAGAAATAACAAGCAGCTACGGCAATAAAAAAATTTATGAATACATACTTGCACATAAATATGTCTAATTGTAAATATTTATTTAGAAGGACTTAAATTGTTTGTGTGTGTCTTCAACACACTGACCTCTGTCTAATATACAGTTTAAATGAGTATTTACATACATGTATGATTTATTATTAGATTTAGGTTTCTTTTTTTTTATTTAATTATTTCGTAGCAGAAAAAGAATGTTAAAAAGAAGTGTTATGATGATTAACAGTATTAGCATTTTAAAATCCCAAAGAACTGAACGCGTAGTAACTTAACCTAAAGCACACTTCATAGAAATGGTATACATTGGGTTTTTCAATAAGGACATAACAATTTTGTATTTAAATAAAATACAGAATAATTGAGATATTGGGCTGAAATTTATTCCAAGTGCAGTGCACATGTTACATTTAACTATGGAATTCGATCTAGTTCACATGACCACCACGAGCACGTTTGCAGCGATCGATTCTTTGGAGCCAATTTTCTACAACTTTCACACATATCGGCCGGAACGTTAGCAATTTCGCATTCGATATCGTACCTGAGCTCCTCTAACATTGTTGGGCATAAACCAAAGACATAACGTAAGCCTATAAAAGAAAATCCAACGGCGTTAAATCGCATGAGCGAGGTGGCAACTCGACCGGACCATTTCTCGAGATTACACGGTTGCTGAACTTCCCCTTCAATAGATCAATTATTTGACCAGCTGTGTGGTACTACCCAATTGCAAGAATGCTTCAATAATATCTTAAAACCCATCCAAAAAGCAATTGAAAATCCTTAACTATAGTTGTTATAGAATAACCAGGTTACCCAATGTTATTCCAAAATTAAGTTGGAACTGTTAGCTATCATTTGGCAATGTATTAGGGTAGGTGCATATGCAACATTTGCTAAAGTTAACTAGCGCCATCTATTGCAGAAATATATAATGACGTTCTTGATGTACTATTCCAGGTATGTACCTGTACTTTTAACAAAATGGTCTTCAAGAATATGCATCTTACTGGGACACTATTTTAAACTATAAATATTTTTTGTGATAACAATTTAATTTTAATTATTCATCTTTTTATTTTAATATTAGGCGCGCAACTAAGTTCTCGCTGTTTTTCAAGAGATGGCTCCAGTAGTAAGTGCTGGTCGATTGTGACATAACCAAAACATCATGAACCAAGCTTAGACATATGGTAAACAAACCGCTTCGACACATTAGTGATATTGTTTTTGCGTCATATACTTTTGGTTGTGTGAAAATGTCTGATTTTGAGCCAAATAATCGTCATTTGCGGGAAGCATTGCTTTTCTTCTTTCATCCGAACAAAACGGCGGCTTAAGCGCATCGAGAACTCCAAAAAGTTTACGGAGATGCTGCTCTAAGTGAAACAACGTGCCGTGATTGGTTCCGTCGCTTCAAAGATGGTGATTTCGATGGACCAAAGGAAGACGAAAAACCTTGGAAGACGCTGAATTGGAGGCATTGCTTGATGAGGATCCGTGCCAAACGCAAAAAAAGCTTACTGATGATTACTTAATGATTCAAAAACAAGGAACTTAGGTTCCTTATGATTTGAAGCCAAGAGACGTTGAGCGTCGTTTTTTCGCCTGTGAACAACTGCTCCAGCGGCAGAAAAGAAAGGTTTTCTTCATCGCATCGTTACGGGTGATGAAAAATGGATTCATTACAGCAACTCAAAGAGAACAAAATCATGGGAACTGCTCGATCATGCTTCTACGTCCTCGGTTTGGCCGAATATTCACGCTGCGAAGGTTTTACTGATTATTTGGTGGGAGCAGGGCGCTGTTATTTATTATGAGCTGTTGAAACAGAACGAAACCATCACTGGGGAACGGTATCGAACTCAATTGATGCGATTGAGCCGAGCACTGCGCAAAAAGCGGCCACAATACGAGCAGAGGCACGAAAAAGTGATTCTACACCATGACAACGCTCGGCCTCACGTTGCCAAACACGTTAAAACCTACTTAGAAACGCTCAAATGGGAGATCCTAGCCCCCCGCTATATTCCCCAGATATTGCGCCGTCCGATTATTACTTGTTCCGTTCAATGGCACATGGTCTGGCTAATCAGCGGTTCCGCTCATATGAAGACATCTCAAAATGGCTTGATTCGTGGATATCCTCAAAAGACGAACACTTTTATCGTGACGGTATTCGAGCTCTGCCAGAAAGAAGGGAAAAAGTTATCGCTCGCGATGTGCAATAATTTTAATGATTCATTTCTAAAAAAATTTTCACAATAAAGTTGCATTTTCATCAAAAGAACAGCGAGAACTTAGTTGCGCACCTAATATATCGTTTTTATTTTAATCCAGTTAAATGACCATGTATATAAGTCACTCTGTATATTTTACAAGGTCGACAAAAATAAAATAGATCAAATCATAGTAATTACAAATTAAAATTTGTTCCCATTAAATTACAGTAAATTAGAACTTTGTCCTTTCTAAACGACGGAAATCAAAATAAATAATTTCGTAAAAAACTTGTCGTTTTAAAATATTACAAAATCTCGAACGAGTTCGAGAAACATAAATGAACTAATTTTGTGTAAAGGTAATTCGGAGACATTAACATTCCTCGCTGTGCAAGTGCAAGTGGTTTTATTTTATTTTATTTTCGCCGTTGCCAAATAAAGACGATTATGTGTGACATTGACTTTTATTGCGTGACTTTTTTTTATATTTCAAGAGTTGGCTGACTTCTTTTTCTGTTTTTAATTAATTAAAATTTATTTTTAATTTACTTTTAAGCTGGTGATTTTGATGGAGCCTGTGGTTGATTAACTTGATCACTAAGGTTGATATATAATCCCTTTCCACATTAATTTTCGTAATACTTTTAAGCTGCGAAATATTGTTACATTTATTTGTTGACCCAAAATCTTCTAAATGATTTAAAATATGCTAACATCTCTTGTTCTCATATCCAGGGTGATAGGTAAAGAAGCGAAATTGAGCTGCACACCATAGGCGTGCGCTTGATAGTAGGTACATAAAATAAATAGTAATAATTTATGAAACATGGTATAACACTTATCGTTGTGAGCGTCTTCCATGAAGTCCCAAAATATACATTGTTACTATAAACAGATAATGTTCTAAAGGAAGGAATGAATCTGATGCTTTGAGAGCAAATCTTCAATATTCAACTTTAATTTAGTGAACTATCTTGCAACGATTTTTTTGTCGTAAAAAGATTGGTTACCATAAAACACCTTTCCACGAAGTATGAAGAAGGAAAAACTGTCAAAAGCTTTCTTACAATGCTTCATATTGCAGGGTAAGCAGCAGGTATATCTTCTTGAAGCAAATGCTATATTGCCTACGTTGTTGACTAATACATATTTGTCTACAAAAAGAATCATATGTGTTATGGTTGTAGGTACAGTAGATACCATAGAAAGGTTTATGATTTACACGAAAATATATCTGCCAAATTCATGTACGATAGTCTTAATAATTTGTTATGTGAACAAAACTTTAGAATTCGGAGCATGTCTGATTCATAACATAGTAGTACAAAAACACATTATTTTCCGAAAGGTAGATTTGTGTTCGTGTAGATATAATAATGCACGAAATTTGCAAATAATCCTTTTTCTTGATTTTATTTATTCTTAATATTCTGTAACAATTATACTCCTAAATAATTAAATAGAAATTCGAATTAATTTATAAAATAACTGATAATACGAATTTATGAATAATGTATATGTAAATATATGTTGTCTCGATCTAAGTTTTATATTAAGAATAATATTAATGTTCCATTCGATCTATCGATATGATGATTGACATAAAGAGTTTTGCACCAAATCATCACATTACCTTAGGTTTTCAAATTAGTAGAATACTTTTGCCTATAACTGATATAAATTTAATAAGTTCATAATCATCTTCATTAAGTAATCTAAACTGGCATTAACTTAAAGAAATCAAAAGGTATATCGCTGAAACTTTTGCTTAAAATAATAAAACGTTATTAAATATTCTATAGAAAACAGTACGCAAAACGCAGTGTGAAAGATTGTTCGTCACGGTCTTCAATTCTTCGTTATTTTGCGGAGTGAAGTCAATATATTATATATATATTTTTAAATATTGCCAAAACGACAAAAGGGAGAGAATACAATTGTTTGAAGCTGAAAATGTAGACTAACTCGTGTGCTATTTGAATTGCACACTATGCACACCATTATTTAGTTTTTTATTTTTAATAAAACAAACAAGAGCTCTCTTTCTAGCTTGATATCGCTACGTCTCGATCTAAAAATATAGAGCAATAATTACGATTTAGATCGTAAATTTCTTTCTGGTAATGATTGTACGTACCAACGTTAAAAAATGATTGCTAAAGATGATTTTTTTCTTTATAAAAAGATTGTTTAATAATTCTTTTTATAAAGGATTTTCCAATAGGGACTTGACAACTTTTAATTCAATTTGTGAACGCACCCTTTCACTAATCATCGAACTGTCACTGTCAATTTATTCAGTAAACTTAACATTTTCATCATGGTAAAGTATACGAACGAACAACGTCTGCAAATTATAAAAATTTACTACAGAAATTCGGAGTCGGTGATCGCTACTTTAAGAGCGTTAACTCCGATTTTCGGTCGTAATTCTTGCCCTAGTAGACAGGTAGTAACAAGTTTAGTGCAAAAATTTGAGTCTACATATTCGTTGTGTGATGTTGCCGTGCCAGTGAGACAACGGGTTGGTCGAAGTGTCGAAAATATCGCTGCCGTTGAAACGTCCGTAGCAAATGATCTAAATCAGTCAATTCCACGGCGTTCTCAAGCGGTGGGCATCGCCCAGACCACTTTATGGCGAATTTTGGGTAAGGATCTTGGTTTACACCCATACAAGATCAAGCTGACTCAAGAATAGAAGCCGATGGACCATTTGAAGCGACGTACGTTCTCTGATTGGGCTCTGGAAAAGATGCGCCAAGATGATCAATTTCATCGCAAAATCATTTTCAGTGACGAAGCTCATTTTCGGCTCAATGGGTTCGTCAATAAGCAAAATATGCGTTATTGGTCGGGTGAAAATCCACATGTGCTTCATGAAACACCACTTCATCCACAAAAAATAACTGTTTGGTGCGGTTTGCATGCCGGCGGCGTCATAGGGCCATATTTTTTCGTCGACGATAATGATCGTCACGTTACTGTGAATGGTAATCGTTATCGCGCCATGATTACCGATTATTTTTGGCCCGAATTAGAAGATATGGACTTGGACAACATGTGGTTTCAGCAGGACAGTGCCACAAGCCACACAGCACACGTTACAATCGATTTATTGAAGAGTAAGTTTGATGAGCGTGTTATCTCAAGAAATGGACCAGTCGATTGGCTGCCTCGTTCGTGCGATTTAACGCCTCTAGACTTTTTTCTTTGGGGCTACGTCAAGTCATTGGTCTATGCCAGCAAGCTGACAACGTTGGAAGAGCTCAGAGCCAACATTGAACGCGAAATAGCAGCCGTTTCCGCTGAATTGTGTGGCCGAGTCATCGAAAATTGGGTCCAACGAATCGACCGCTGCAAACGTGCCCGCGGTGGCCATATGAACGAAGTCGAGTTCCATTTATAAATGTTTTGATTGTACTTCAACCCGATAATAAAGTTTTTGAAATATCTCAAATGGTCTGCATTTTATTTTGAAAAAAAGTTTTCAAGTCCTTATTGGAAAACCCTTTATTTGCTGTAGTCGGGTATCAAAATCTGAAATCGTATAGAAACAAAACGTAATCTACCTTTAAATTTAAATGGTGTGAAGCAAGGAATATCCTTAATCAGTGATTGATATACAACCCCTTTCCACATTAATTTTCGTATTCTGTATACGTATTTCGACAAACGGTACAGATCGTGTGCGGAATTTGTATTTTGCCGTAGTTTTTCAGGCGCGACACTGCTTAATTATCTGCTGATGATGATAACTTAGTTGTCAAAATACGTATACAAAATACGAAAATTAATGTGGAAAGGGGTTATATATTAACCTTCAGTGATTAATTTAATGAAAGCTCCATCAAAATTACCTTCAAGGAATATTCTGATCCAAAAATCGATTTTACTAAAAACGAAAAAGTTATGGCATGCCATTTTGCATTTTAATTGCAAGCATTTTATTGGGGAAAAATTAAAATGAATTAGTTTAAAACAAAAAAAATTAATCGGCTTGAAAAATATAATTAAAATTGTGACTTATCTAACATACAATTAATTCCTAAAACGAGAGAGAAGATACGAGAAACGATGAATTATTGATTACATTTATTATCTATTGCTTTTATTAATTAATTTTCCTATGTACTAAGACAATTTTAAAACATTTTTTATCCCACAGCATTTAATTCAATAACTGAAAATTACACCAGGGTACGATCGTAATATATACGTAAATATATTTAAAAATATTATTATATTTGAGACATCAAAATTCATCTATTTTCATTTCTCTATTCTGTACCAAGTCCAATTAATTTCAATCTTGTCTAAAGATAAAAGAAATTGCATGAATTATTTATATTACTTTGGCACAAATCTAACTCATCTAAGAGACTTTGTATGTCTGTTCATTTTTTATGTATAAAAATAACTGACAAAAATAAATATAACCGTAGATTATATAGAAAGACTTCCTTCATTCCAACGGATAGCAAAATTTAAATTTTACGAGCAATTCATTCAAATTAAATGACGCATTCTTTCTATTAAAAAAATTTATTGCGTTTTATTTGACAAAATGCAGCCTATACATTTCCTACAAGATTTGTTACGTATCGTCAATAACTGATTATAAAAATCATAAATATTATATTTAATTTTTTAATAATGGTGTTGTATAACGGTACATAGATTTATTTATCCCCAGTGTTACACAAGAAACAGGGCATATCAATATATAATATATACTTATACACACACACACACACACACACATATATATATATATATATATATATATATATATATATATATATATATATATATACATATGTTACGATCAACATTTAAATAATATATAACATTAAATATACAAAATGAATTGTACAATCATAATTCCTAACAAAGAACCACATAATATTCACAATAAAAAACACAATACAATAGAGATGCCGTGACTGACAACCGATCCTGGTCGCCACCGATCGGAAAATAGATGCATACGCATATGCACGTATACGAGGGTGGTCCCGGAAGTACCTGACACAACAAAGAAAACACAAAAATTTTGGAAAGAAATATATTTATTTTTCAACATAATCTGCTTTCAACTTTATACACTTTTTCCAGAGATGTTCAATAAGTTCGACACCCTTTTTATAATAAGAACTGTTTTGCTCCTCAAAAGAGCCATTAACTGCCGATATCACTTCTTCATCGTTGGAAAATCTTTGACCACCGAGCCATTTTTTCAAGTTTGGGAACAGAAAATAATCCGAAGGGGCTAAAGTTGGCGAATAGGGTGCACGAGGTAGCAATTCAAACTTTAATTCATTAATTTTGGCCATTGCAATAACGGATTTGTGAGCTGGTGCATTGATGAAACAACACTTCCTTCTTAGCTAAATACGGCCGTTTTTGCTTGATGTCTTCGCTTAAACGTTGCAATAAGTTCGCACAATACTCGCCGTGAGATAGTTTTTCCTTTTTCAAGATAGTCAATGAAAATTATTCCACTCGCATCCTAAAAAATCGATACCATGACCTTTTCTGCAGATGAAAAGGTCTTCGCCTCCTTTGGAGCTGGTTCTCCATTTTGAGTCCATTGTTTTAATTGTTCTTTTATCTCGGGTGTGAAGTGATAGACCCATGTTTCATCCATGGATATATAACAGCACAAAAATTCTGCTTTGCTGCTGTGAAACTTCGCTAAATACTCAATTAAAACATCTTCACGACACTGTTTTTGCTCGAATGTACCGTACTTTTTGAAATACCTGCTACGTCTGCTAGCTCGCGCACTTTCAGTCGACGATCATCCAGTACCATTTTGTGGATTTTGTTCACCATTTCTGGAGTCATCACCTCATTTGGTCGACTATTGCGATGCTACCCAATATTTCACTGTTGTAAACGAAGGAGCAGACTCACCTAGAGTAGAATCCAGTTCAGCTTTTATATGGGCTGGGCTGAGGCCTTTCAAATAAAAGTATTGTACCACGTAACGATGACCAATTTCCTCCATTTTTACAAATTCATTGAAAACGTTCACTATTGATGGCTGTCAAACAAATACTAAATAACGTGACATCTTCAAACTTGAAACATATGCTTTATAACACATGGATCAATAAGTCCCGAGACTAACCCATAGATGGCGCTCGTAGTAAACCAGTAACCACGTCTTTCTAGAGTACTAACCTTTGCTTGAAACGTGTCAAAATTTTAAGTCGATCGGACCAGAAACAGCTGAGTTATCGAGGTTGGAGTAAAGTCGTTTTGTAGTTTGTTTAAACAATGGAAAAAACCGAGTTTCGTGTTCTGATAAAACATTGTTTTTTAATGGGTAAAAACACCACGCAAGCAAAACATTGGATTGAAAAATGTTACCCGGACTCTTGTCCATCAAAAGCAACGATTTGTCGGTGGTTTGCCGAGTCTAAACGTGGTCGTACCGACACAAATGACGCGGAACGCTCGGGTAGACCTGTGGAAGCCGTTACACCGGAAAATGTGAGTGAAGTGACAAAAATTATAATGAAAGATCGTAAAGTGAAGCTCCGTGAGATTGCTGAGATGACACAGATATCATATGGAAGTGTATTTACTATCCTTCATGAAAAATTGAGCATGAAAAAGGTTTTTTCCAAGTGGGTGCCGCGATTGCTCTCGATGGAACAAAAACAGCAACGAGTCGATGATTCAGAAAGCTGTTTATCGCTATTTACTCGCAACAAAAAAGATTTCTTGCGTCGTTACGTGACCATGGACGAAACATGGATACATCACTACACTCCAGAGTCGAAGCGGCAGTCATCTGAGTGGCGCACAGCTGGCGAAAGCCGTCCGAAACGTCCGAAAACGCAGCAGTCAGCTGGCAAAGTCCTGGCGTCAGTTTTTTGGGATACACATGGCGTGATTTTCATTGACTACCTCGAAAAAGGTAAATCGATCAACAGTGATTATTATATTGACTTACTGGTGCTTTTGAAGGAGGAAATCGCAAAAAAACGACCGCACATGCAGAGAAAAAAAATCCTTTTTCACCAAGACAATGCACCCTGCCACAAGTCGATGAAAACAATGGCAAAATTGAACGAATTGGGTTTTGATCTGCTTCCCCACCCCCCATATTCGCCAGATTTAGCCCCCAGTGACTACTGGCTCTTTGCTGATCTTAAAAAAATGCTCCAGGGAAAAAGATTTGGCTCAAATGAGGAGGTCATCGCTGAAACTGAAGCTTATTTTGAAGCGAAAGATAAATTTTTTTATAAACATGGTATTGAAAAATTGGAAAAGCGTTGGAACCATTGTATCACCCTAAAAGGTGATTATGTTGATGAATAAAAAAAAATTTTGCAAAAAAAATGTTGTTTTCATTGTTAGTCTCGGGACTTATTGATCCATGTGTTAGATTGTGTACTTTCTAATACAGTGATATTTAAGAGTTATTCTTTTGGGCAGCATTTCAAATATGATAAACACTTGTAAATTTAATTTTTTTGTGAAAGAATACAAGAAGTATTTTTTGACATAATCACATTTGACTCGAACCACTTATTCTAACGCTTAGTAAGTCTTTATAAGCCTAAGACTCTTAACTACATTTCAACATTATTTTGTACTTTACCTTTGAAATGTTGAAAAGCAAGTCGATCTTTTTCTCCTTTTGTTTAATATTTGGTAACTCACTCATGTGTGAAAATCTTATGTTATCATTCCTTTGCAAAAATGTAATTAATACTGTACTTTTTTCAGATAATCCAAATATGATGAACAGCTGACCACAACTATAATCTTACCAAAAGAATTTTTTAATTAATCGGTAAGTAAATTATATACATTGGCTTCTTATGAAATTGGGGGTATATTTTAGGTTACTTGGATATTGGCCTTCATTGTTTGAAAGGTGGTATTTTTTCAATTTACTCCACACATTTTTCAATATGATTTAGGTCGGAAGAATTTCCCAGTCATAGAAGCACTAGTAAATTCATCGACTCCAAAAAAGTTTGTTACACATTTTGCCTTGTAACAAGGGACACTATCATACATGAAGGTATAAGAATCTTCATTAGCATCTAGTTCGTCTAAATATGGAAGGAAACACCTTCTAATCTAACACGTGTTTGTATTGTCTTCACTTCATTATGCTTTCGCATAATACAGATACCCAGGACCTTTCGACGTTATGCGGGTCTTGATCACGATGGACAGTGGTGTTTAACAGTTTTCAGAGCGCAGGTTTCACTATATTATTCCAAACTTTGGCATCTCACAAAGTGAGTACTTTCTGTTACTTCCTCTGTTATTGATTCGTCACTCAACACAATCTAGACGTTTAAGAATCACACCAGACTTTTATCGAGACTTTTTGTTATTAATTAATAAATATGTACGCCCTTATTTTATCCTACCTTTCTCCAGTCCTCTATTGTGTAGTTTTCGTAAAGTTTTGCCCATCGAAATCGAGCTTTTTCCATTACGGCCGTTAGAAGATTTTTTAACTCTTCTAGTCTACATTTTAAGCTAGTCTCGCACCTGCGCCTACGAATTGTTCGCATCAATAATTCGCGTCCGAGTTCATCATAAAACTTTGCTGCCAAAGTTACATGATGAACTCGGGAACTTAGCAGTTCGAAAAATATTTTATCTATATTTACATCAGTATTAAGTTGAAGTTATATCGAATATTTACAGGAAAAAGCTTTGGATCATATAAAATATCATTATTTCAGTATTTGCATTTACATTTTAGGTTATTAACTTAATTTATTGGAAGTATACAATAATTTAATATACAGGCTGTTTCAAAAAGAATATACGTATTTCAAATGCATATATTTATTAAACTTTAAGACATACGAATATGAAACTTTACACACATATTTACGAACCTCTCAAGTTCAGATTATAGATGTTCAATATGTTCTCCATCAGCGGCACGAACAATATCACATCGATACTCAAATTCCTCCCATACTCGGGCAGGCATGTCCTTCGTCACTGATGTTATGGCAGTACGGATCCGGTTCTTCAACTCATCCAGGTTCTGTGAAAAATGAAGTTGTCTTCGTGCAGCCCCGGAAACAACCAGTTTTGTAACATAGCGAGATACTACTGACCGTTAACCATGTTTCCATCAAAGAAGAATGGATCGTAAACAGATGATCGGGATATCGCACAAAACATATTGATTTTAGGCGAATCTCGTACATGTTCAATGGCTGCATGTGGGTTCTGTAGACCCCAAATTCGAACATTGTGTTTGTTTACCAGACTATTAACATGGAAAGTCGCTTCATCACTGAACACGATGCGTTGTGCGGAAGTGTTATCATTGTCAATAGCATCATGAATCTCGTTACAAAATGTCACACGTTTCCGTTTGTCATCAGAACGCAGAGCTTATAACAACTGTAACATGTACGGCTTTATAACCAACCGACGTCTCAAAACACGAAAAATTGTTGTTGTAGGCAGTCGTAACTCCCGACTGGCACGACGAGTTGATTTTGAAGGATTACGTTTGAAAGTATGTATCTGTATCTACAAACTGTCGATACCATCTGCGAATGTTCCACCCATTCGGAGGCTCAACTTGAAACGTCTTTGGACTGTAATCACGGAATTGCACTTCGCAAACTCGAGAACACAAAATGATTTCTGCTGCGGAGTAGCCATTTTAAACATATGATGGTTACCAAGAAAAACAGAAGACAACTGACATCTAGCGGCTATTAAATAAACTAGACTATGCATTCGTTTCTCCGATAGCCGAGCCGAGGTGCAGCGATCGATAGTTTGGACAAAATAATACTTTGTAGTACGTATATTCTTTTTGAAACACGCTGTATATTCCCTCGTTTGATACCAGCTCTATAATATAAATTGGTTTTATTATAAAGTTTACGTTAAAAATTCCAATTTAATTTTTATTTTATTATTCTAAAATTTTGATATTCAAAGCGACTAGTACGATGGTCCTAAACCAACGTGCAATTTATTTTGTTGACACTCCCTCAGAATAAAACAAAATCAACATCTGCTTTTGATACTGTCACCCATACCGGCCGCAGTAATCGAACAAAACAGCTACAACTTTTACACAGCGTTCGTTTTAATTTTATCCGACGGACTTTTTTGCGGCTATTCTTTTTTTTTCTTTCTTGGAGCCAATGCAGACAGTCATCCACATTAATCACTGTTTGTTAACTTCTTTTTTACGAAGTCTAAAATAGATACTGAAGTCGCAGAAGATGCAGAGGTCAACGCATTTAGACGCTTCAATTTTACGACTGCGGCCGCTGCATGTCGTTTAATTGCTAGATAATAAAGAGCACAGATCCCTGGCAAATACATAAACAGTATTTTACGATTTCAAATGCCAACGTCGTATAGGACGTTTCAATTCTAAATTGATCTTGCAAATATATTAAATGTTGAAACGGTTGAACTTTTTACTAATAAGGGAATTCTCCAAACCTGAAAATTAATAAAATCGAAACTTCACGTGCGAATGGTGTAAACTAGAATACGCCCAAAAATATTTTTTTTGTACCAAAAAAACGTATTGAGAGGACCTCCAAAATTATAATGATTTTTTGTATCACAATAATAAAAATATTTGATCAATAAGGTTGATATATAACCCCTTTCCACATTAACTTTTGTACATTCTGTATACGCATTTCGACAACCAAGTTGTCATCATCAGCAGATAATTTCAAAGTGTCGCACCTGGTAAAACACGGCGAAAAACAACCGCACGAAAATCAAACTCCGTACGCGATCCACACCGTTCAAAACCAAGATGTACACTGTGTGTGTAAATATTGGGTCTGGGAAAAAGTTCGTGGCGTTTTTCCCGATAGATGGCATTGGTTGCCGATAACTAAAGAACAACAAGTCACGGCGACACCACCGACGGCTCGTTTTTTAGATGACCTTCCGAACGTTAGTTTGAGCGTAGAAACATTGTAATCGGTGCAGTGGTTGGAAAGTTATTCGCACTTGAAAATGGAGAAGAATAATGAGAAATTTCGCTATATTCTGCAATATTATTATGATAAGGGGAAGAACGCTGCGCAGGCTTGTGATAAAATTTGTGCTGTGTACGGTGAAGGTACTTTATCGAAATCTGTTGCGCGGAAATGGTTCGCTCGCTTTCGTTCTGGAAATTTCAATGTGAAAGATGAGTCACGCTCCGGTCGTCCAATCACTGAAAAATCTGATGAAATTCTTGAAAAAGTCCAACAAGATAAGCATATCAGCAGTGTCGATATTGGCATGGAGCTAGGCATTGACCACAAAACTGTTTTGAACCATTTACACAAAGCTGGTTACAAAAAAAAGCTTGACGTATGGGTTCCTCATGAGTTGAGCGTGAAAAACATGATGGACTGAATTAACATCTGCGATGCGCTGCTGAAACGGAATGAAATCGAGCCGTTTCTGAAACGTTTAATAACCGGAGATGAAAAATGGATTACGTACGATAATCGGAAGCGTAAAAGATCGTGGATAAAGGATGGTGAGCCGTCACAAGCGTTCGCTAAGCCAACATTGACGCCAAAAAAAGTGATTCTGTGTGTATGGTGGGACTGGAGGGGAATCGTCCACTACAAGCTACTTCCAACTGGTCAGACGATTGATTCTCAACTCTACTGTGCACAACTAGAGAGATTACGCCAGGCGATTGAAAGAAAACGGCCTGAATTGATTAATAGGAAAGGTGTTGTCTTCCATCATGACAACGCCCGACCACACACTTCTTCGATGACCCGTCAAAAATTGAGAGAGTTTGGTTGGGAAGTTTTGATGCACCCACCTTACAGTCCGGATATAGCACCCTCTGACTATCATCTGTTTCGATCTCTGCAGAACTCTCTCAATGGAATTAAGTTGGTTTCAAAAGAAGCCTGTGAAAACTACTTGATTCAGTTTTTCGACCAGAAACCACAGAAGTTTTTCACCGATGGGATCATGGATCTACCAAAAAAATGGCGAAACATTGTCGATAATAATGGAGCATATTCGGTTTAAATGAATTCGTCCACGCGCTATGCGGGGACCAGTTGAATTTTACTGAAAAAACGCCACGAACTTTTTCCCAGACCCAATATTAAATAAAAATTATTTTATAAGGCCTAATAAACACTTTTTATTAGAAATATCTCTACATCCTTTTTTTTTCCTTTAGTAAGTTTCGATTAAATAGCAAAATCACAAGGTGGCTCTAATTCAATTATCCAGGACTGTAAATACATTTTATTCGGGGAAACATATGATACATACGTACTAGGATGTCGTATTTGTTAATTAAATTTTAATTTTTACTTTATTCACACAACTGATTTTATTTTTAAAATTATGCATTGTTACTTAATTTACACATGATCTACAGCATTGTCTATTAGTATTTTTTAAATAATAAATTATATTTATTTTAATTAGCCGTTTGTAAAAACGAAATGCAGATTTTGAAATTTCGTAATTAAAATTCTATTCACGAGCTGCTTCCAAGGCCTTTGCCGAAACAAATTAAGAAATTTAAATTTAGATTTGACCTATACATGTCTGCGCACGTTTTCTAAATAAATTATCTTTTATTATGTGTTCTTTTTTTTTAATATGTTGGTCGTTTTATTATAAGTTTTATTCTTTGGATTTTCGATTTTCGATCATTAGAAATAGTTAAATACTTAGTTCGTATTAACAACGTTTGAGTGGATTTTCCCCACTTTTTCAAGTTATTTATTCAACAGTTTTTTCTTTTCCTTTTTTAACATTTATTATTCGTGTTATAATTTGTCAATTTACGAAAACACAAACATTTAAATCTAACAAATTTTCCAATAGGGGCGTAACAATTGTGTCTTTTAATATGAACGCATCCATGAACGTTTTTCATGATCTGTCAACGTCTAAACGTGAGTCAAGGTTAACATTTTTATCATGGTGAAGTTCACGAACAAGCAACGTTCGGAAATTACTAAAAATTAGTCAGTGGCTGCGCTTACTCAACTTTTAGGTGTCAATAATCGTCCCACCACACAGGTTGTACGTGCTATAGTGGGTAAATTCGAGTCAAAACATCCACTGTTGGATGTTCCTATGCTAATGAGACAACGCACCGGTCGAAGTAACGAAAATATCGCAGCCGTAAGTGCTTCAGTTCAAAATGAGCCAAATCAGTCGATTCCCCCTTCACAGAAACTGGTAATCTCTCAAACCACATTGTGGCGAATCTTGCGTAAAAATCTTGGCTCGCACTCTTACAAGATCAAATTAATTCAAGAATTGAAGCCTCTTGATCATTTGAAGCGCCGAAACTTCTCTGATTGGGCTCTGCTGAAGTTTGAAGAAAATCCTGAATGTCATCGAATAATCATCTTCAGCGAAGATCATTTTTGACTTAACGGATTTGTTAATAAGCAAAATATGCGTTATTGGACAGCAACAAACTCATATGTACTTCAAGAGACTCCATTACAACCACAAAAGATGTGTGGATTTTATGCCGGAGGTATGATTAGACCATATTTTTTCATCGACGAAATGATCGCCATGTTACGGTCGATGGAGTTCGTTGTCGTGCCATGTTGGAAGACTATTTTCGACCAAAATTGAATGAACTTGACATTAGTGATATGTGGCTCCAATAAGATGGTGCCAAATGCCACACAGCTGATCAAACAATTGATCTATTGAAGGGGAAATTAGTTAACCGTGTAATCTCGAGAAATGGTCCGGTCGAGTGACCACCTCGCTCATTCAATTTAACGCCGTTGGATTTATTTTTATGGGGTTACTTTAAGTCATTGGTGTGTACCAACAAGCTAACAACGTTACAGGAGCTCAGGGACAATAACGAAGGCGAAATCGCCAAACGTTTCGGCCGATATGTGTGAAAAAATGGTGGAAAATTGGCTCAAAAAATCGATCGCTGATAAAACGTGCTGGCGGTGGTCATATGAACGAAATCGAATTCCACAGATAAATGTAACATGTGTACTGCAGCTGGAATAAATTTCAGCCCAATATCTCAATTATCCCGTGTTTTTTTTAAAAACAAAATTGTATTGTCCTTATCGAAAAACCCGATGCATACTTGGTATGGAAGTCTCGAAACTTCTATCAGTTCCGTACTGTTTTTAAATATTTACAATTTTTAAAAAGAAAAAAAAAGCTATAGAAGAAAAGAAAAACAATTAACTAACTTTAGAAAAAAAGAAAAAACCCCTAAAGCGTCGTTAATATGAACCAAATGTTTTAGTATTCCTAACGGTCGAAGATCTAAACATAAAAGAATAAAATTACTTCCATTTTTTTTTAAATTTATTTCTCGAACTACTTAGAATGGCAATTCCAAGAGCGTATATTCGAATTTTATGTACTTTTTTATTGCCGCACGAGAGGAATTCAGCACTTACATTTTTGTCGTTTAATCTGACTAAAAAAAATATTAAAAATACGACTCAAATATCTCCTAAAATAACAGCGAAATGAAAGCAATTTAATCCTACTAAATTATTAAAATAAGTTTCTCACAAAAATATTTCCACGCAAAAAATGCCGGTACCTTCTCTCCCGTAATAGATACAAAAAGCACTTTCATTTCGAGTTAATCCTATTTTAATGAATTATTTATATTCCGACAATTTCTAAGAGCAATCACATGTAATATACAATGCCTTCCAACATTACGAGAACATGGATAATATGCAAAAATATTAATTAAACGAAAAAAATCGTGCATAAATTATAATACAATTTATAGAAAACAATTTTTATTAATTCTTTCAAAAATGATTATTCTGCGACCTCAGTCCGTTGCCGTTCACAGTTAATAATAGTAATAATAATATATTTATTGCCCAACAGGAGAACCCAGTTACAGGACAAAACATTAAATACAAATAAAACGAAGTATATACAGTAAAAATAAACTTCAAAAGTAATTAATAATTTAAAAATAAAAACAATACCACTAAACATTTAATAATAACTTAAAATAATAGATAATTAAGAACTACAGGAACCATCAAAGATATCCCTGTAGAGTTTGTTGGCGTTCAACGACATATAATACAGGGGAGCCTTCCAGAGGAGATTCGTCCTCGGCGTACCGTAGACAAATGTGGCAGCGTTTCTGTAGGAGGAGCAAGAAACTGCGAAGTTCAGTTTGGCCAGGAGGTCTGAACAGTCAATCTGACCACTCACCAACTTGTAAATAAAACGAGCATTGTATCTGGATCTGCGTTCCTCCACTGGTTGGACATTGGGCTCCTCCAACATAACATTGTAATCGACGCCACGCTCAGAATACACGCCCGAAGATTTGAAAGTAAGGAATTTCAGAAATCGACGTTGAACGCATTCGATTGCGTTTCTCTGTGAACCCTATAAGGGATACCATACAATCGACCCATATCCAGCTTAGTTACTGACAAAGTAATAAACCGATGCAGAGTGGTCTAATTGACTACTTTATTGAGTATAAAAATTTGGAAGCGATAGCAATCAATGAAATGGTCTCCGCAGATGAATGGCGCTATTAGCAAAATCAGAGAAAGCCCTCCAAAATTGAAATATCTATACCAGAGAAATGGAAAAAAAAATTAGACAAAGATGTGGCATTACTCCGTTATTGTTTACCTTAGTCATTGACAAAGTAATAAAACGATGCAAGGAAGGCGTAATTGACTACTTTATTGAGTAAAGAAAGTTGAAAACGCTAGCAGTGAATGAAATGGTTTTTGCAAATGACGTATTACTATTAGTAAAATCAAAGAAAGCTCTGCAAAATAATTTATAAATATCTATTCCAAGGAACTGGAAAAAAAGAGGATGGCAACAAAACAAAAACCATGATAATATCTAAGAAAAGAGCACTGAATCTATATATGAGCGAACATGAGGGTAGTGGGGGAAGTAGAAATGTCCAGATATCTGGGGAATACAATAAACAAAGGGAATAAATAGAAAAGAGAATCAATGAGAGAGTAGAAGCAGCGGAAAGACTTTTTAAAATAATAAGATCAAGCTAGCGAAAACAAAATACCAGAAAAGTCCAAAATAGAAATTTACAAAAAGGTGGCACTACTGATTATATTGTACATATTCGAGACAATAAAAGAACAAAATAAACGCTGACGATTATGAGATTTCTTAGGCAAATTGCTAGCAAAACAAAAAGGGGTAAAGTAAGAAATACCGTGATCAGAGATTAAAGAAAAAAACTGAAAAGGAACCGGAATGGTATGGACATTTGATTCGTCATTGGTGACTGTGCTGAATGTGTCCTCGCGGACTGGTATCACCACATAAAACATTAACAAAGACATTCTTTTCCAAAACAAATGTTCGCAGGGGAGTTTACGTTAGGTGCCCGGCATGCGTCCTTGTATTGCTTTCGGACTTAGTTATGTTATATGGCGACAAAATTGGTAGATATGTTTGCATATTGAAGCGTATCACCAGTGGCGGTAAGACTCCGGGAGAACCCTAACCATAGAGCTGAATGGGCTACAGCCCCGGAGCGCAAACCTTTGGGGGCGGCAATTTTTATGGGTGTTATATTTTATTGCTTGTTATTATTTTTATTCAAAATCGTTTTATGGCAAAGATAACCACATAACCTGTTCTAAATGAAATAGAAAATATTATATGTATTATAAAGTTTGTTTTTGTTCATGAAGATTTTGTATTAATTTTGTATAAATTTTATATTTTCGTTTAGTGTAATGGTGGACTTTTTCTAGTTCCGACACTTTTATACAACTTTGCTCCCGTTAGCCATCCCGTGTATTTTCTTATGAAAACAGGCGCATTATTTTTGATAGCCCACAGGCGCCGAATATGTTAGGAGCCTCCCGGAAAATCAGGGTTCTCGATTGTTTGAGGAGAACGCGTTGGCTGTGATTGAAAGCCCATACGGGCTAGAGACGTTTTTCCCTTGCCCGGTGAACAGCTGCATCTACACGGGTACTGACCTGCAGATTCAGAAGAGATTTAGATAGGTCCCCCCCCTACATCTATAGGACACCAATGATTCCTGTAAAACCTGAAGCACACAGATAGCTCCTTTCGTTTCTTGAGAGCGGGGGCGCTGATTGAGTGCATCTCAGTCTCACTATCATTGATGGCTGTGATGAATATGTCTTCACGGGCTGGTGTCATCACATAAAATATCAACAGACACTCGTTTCAAAAATTAATATAAAATAAAAATTTTGTGAAAAAAATTGTACCGCGAAAAATTTTTTTTTGAATTTAGAGTATTGGGGGGTTCAAGTATACTCTTTTAAAATATTGGGTTGGCAACTAATTACTTTCGGTTTTGTAGTATAAAATAAAACACTTTTTTTTAAACAAAAAATAGTTTTTAATCAATTATATATTTTCCATTTTGCTCAATGACCTTTTGCTATCTTTTTTCAGCTGCATGATTCAGCGCTCATAAAATTTCTGGTCTTTATCAGCAAAAAACTGAACCAGGTGCGAGTGAAGGTCATCGTCATTTGTGAAAGTTTTACCATTCAAAGAATTTTGCAAACTTCGAAATAAATGGTAATCAGATGGTGCTAGATCAGGGCTGTATGGGGGATGTGGCATCACTTCCCAGCCAAGCTCCAATAGTTTCCCACGAGTTGCCAAAGATGTGTGAGGCCTTGCATTATCTTGGTGAAAAACTACATCTTTCCGATTTGACAATTCTGGCCGTTTTTCTTTAATTGCTTCATCCAGTTTTATTGATTGTTGACAGGAAACATCAGAATTGATCGTTTGGTTCCTTGGAAGCAGTTCAAAAACACAACACCTTTGTAATCCCACCAAACTGACAGCATGATCTTTTTTGGATGCAGTTCAGCTTTCGATGTGGTTTGAGCTGGTTTATCGTGTTTGCTCCACGATCGCTTTCGAACTATGTTACTGTACAGGACCCATTTTTCATCCCCAGTGATGATTCTTTTTAAGAAAGGGTCGGTTTCATTTCGTCTAAGGTGCATATCGCAAAAGTTGATTCTTTGCGTTAAATGAATTTCTTTCAATTCGTGAGGTACCAAAATATCAAGCTTCTTAACTAGCCCAAGACATTTTAATTGTTTTTCAATTGTTGTGTGCGATACATGTAGCCTCTCCGCAACCTCTTGAACAGTTATATGACGATCCTCTTCAATTATGACTTTGATTTGGTCATCATCAACTTCAGTAGGCCGACCAGAACGTTGCTCATCTTTGAGGGAAAAATCTCCAGAACGGAATTTTTTATACCAATTCTGACACGTGCGCTCTGTTAAGCAATTAGCACCATAAACGTCACATATCTTTTTGTGAGCCGCAGCAGCTTTCTTTCCTTTACGGAAATAAAATAGTAAAATATGTCGAAAATGTTCGTTTCTGCACTCCATTTAAAATTAACCCACAACTAATAGCTTTAATAAAAATCACGCACTACTTGCTTCTGAAGTTACGTCAATGTGACTAGTATCACGCGACAAACGGTAAAGTACAGCGGTAACATACGTTATACAAAAAATAAAGCAACACTCTCTATCAGTAAAAACCGAAAGTACTTAGTTACCAACCCAATATATTAAAAATAACCAGAATAAAATTGATAACTGCAGAAAGTCGAGAGCCTATAAATTAAGTCAGGAGTGTATTAATTACATATATGGGCCAAGAGTTTATGTTGGGCAAACAAGAAAACCTTTACTATCTGCTTCTGGGTTTCCGGGCTGGAACCGCGTCACTAGTATATCTGCCGACGTTTCGTACCCATTTGTATGGGACATCTTCAGGGCTGAACTACTGCACTGAAACTGGTGTAAGTCGATGGGGGACGTGTTTATATATGGATAATGGGTCATGGGTCAATGGAGCGTTACGGTTACGGTTGGGTCGATTAGAGATGCAGGATTGCCAAGCGGTATGTAGGGGGTAGCCATCATCGCGGTTAAGATTATTGGGGTGCTTAAAGATCTCTATAGTTTCACGGATTTTGCGACCATAGAAGTGGTTAGTGCGGGATAGGATCTTGGTTGAATTAAACTGAATATGGTGCCCGGTTTCCAGTCTATGCTCGGCAAGTGCAGAACCGGCTATGCGCAGCAACCTAGTACAACGCTCATGTTCAGAAACACGAGTGCCGACAGACCGCTTTGTTTCACCAATATATGCCCTGCCGCATGAACAAGGAATCCTGTACACACCAGCTGATTCTAAAGAAACATGGTCTTTTACGGAAAAAGGGTCAGATAATTTGGAATGGGGTTTGAAGATGGTTTTGATGTTGTTTTTGAGAAGAACCCTACTGATGCGGTCAGTAACACCTTGTATATAGGGTAGGTGGGCTTTAGAGAGGGGGGGAGATGATGTAAGCTGTGTATTAAGTTGTGAGATTTTGGGATTAAGATGTCGATCTATGGTTCGCTGAATATTATGGTTGGAGAAATTATTATTTATAAGAGCTTTGGTAACGTGACTTAATTCCTGGGATATATATATTCCTTAGTCCAAAGAGCTGTGAACATATCTGACCAGCATTCTATATCCCAGGAATTAAGTCACGTTACCAAAGCTCTTATAAATAATAATTTCTCCAACCATAATATTCAGCGAACCATAGATCGACATCTTAATCCCAAAATCTCACAACTTAATACACAGCTTACATCATCTCCCCCCTCTCTAAAGCCCACCTACCCTATATACAAGGTGTTACTGACCGCATCAGTAGGGTTCTTCTCAAAAACAACATCAAAACCATCTTCAAACCCCATTCCAAATTATCTGACCCTTTTTCCGTAAAAGACCATGTTTCTTTAGAATCAGCTGGTGTGTACAGGATTCCTTGTTCATGCGGCAGGGCATATATTGGTGAAACAAAGCGGTCTGTCGGCACTCGTGTTTCTGAACATGAGCGTTGTACTAGGTTGCTGCGCATAGCCGGTTCTGCACTTGCCGAGCATAGACTGGAAACCGGGCACCATATTCAGTTTAATTCAACCAAGATCCTATCCCGCACTAACCACTTCTATGGTCGCAAAATCCGTGAAACTATAGAGATCTTTAAGCACCCCAATAATCTTAACCGCGATGATGGCTACCCCCTACATAACGCTTGGCAATCCTGCATCTCTAATCGACCCAACCGTAACCGTAACGCTCCATTGACCCATGACCCATTATCCATATATAAACACGTCCCCCATCGACTTACACCAGTTTCAGTGCAGTAGTTCAGCCCTGAAGATGTCCCATACAAATGGGTACGAAACGTCGGCAGATATACTAGTGACGCGGTTCCAGCCCGGAAACCCAGAAGCAGATAGCATGGACCACGACCGCGGAAGTCTACGTACCAAATTAAGAAAACCTTTAATTAACGTATATTGAAAGATAGATAGTACTCATATGTAAATAAAAACAGATGCTTTTTAGCTAATCATTTAATTAATAATAATATTATATGTAAATTACGAATATAAACTAATGCATATAGAAAGTAAAGGACATTAAACTAAATTTCTTTATGTAGTAAAAAGCATTTAATAGCCTCGAAGAACGTACTTTTCACTTACTGTCATTTACATCTCGCATAAATTTAAACGCTTTTACGATGTGAAACTGAAAAATTCTAATTTCCACTGCTTTTTACAACGCATATACGTTACAAAAATGTTTGAATAAATTTTCTGTCGTTTTTCGAATTTCGAACTCACGGTCTCATATTTACGGGACATGTGTCTTAAACACCAGACCACAGAGAACTATGATATTAGAATCTATTTTTTGAAACTCCATTTATTCAACAATTCACCCTAGTGTAATAAGTAGAGTTGGGATACTTCTTCCACAGGCTAGGATCGTAACAAGGCGAGTGTACAAACAAACGGGCAAGCTTGCGATGCATGCGTTATTTGCATCACTTATATTTTGTTTTTATAAATAACACATTTATATTATTCACAACTGTTGTTGTGTAGCGCAAAATAGATAAGACCGACAAAATATCTGCAGCTTGACTTAAGTTTCCACGTTTGTCTCAGAGAGCAGCGTACTCCGTTCCTATATTTAAAAAATGACCACTCATTCATGGATTTAATACACACAACTAAAATAATGTTTAGAAATAAATAACGGACTATCACAAATTTGTCTTATCTGGTAAAATCGAAATTTTTGTTTATCCCACTCTAGAACTTTTCTACAACACACCTATTTTTTATGTCACTTGTAGCGCATAACAATGAGTATACATCGTTCATAATTTGCATTGACACCACTAAGAATAACCTAGTGTTCTGAATTTTTTCTATTGAGTCAAATAAACCTTTATAATAATCGTAAAGTTAATCGGTGTGCAACTTAATTTGGTTACTTTTCAATGGAGGTCGTTAGTTGTTATATATAGTTGAGTATGGCAGCTAGTTTTTTTTGTTAGAAAGGTTTGACATCTGTCAACCATATTTAGTGACATTGTTTTGAATTTTGTACAACATTATTTTTGAGTTCATTGAAAATGTCTGAATTTGTGTTAAATAAACAACATTTGCGGGAAGTTTTAATTTTCTTCTTTAACTGGAAGAAAAGTGCAGCTGAAGCCCAACGATTGCTTGCAGAAGTGTATGGTGAATCTGCTCCAACAAAAAAGTCATGTTGTGAACGGTATCGACACTTTAAAAGCCGTGATTTCAGCGTTGAAGACAGACCGCGTCCAGATCAACCAAAAAAGTTTGAAGACGAGGAACTGGAGACATTACTGGATGAAAATTCGTGTCAAACGCAAGAAGAACTTGCAAAAACGTTCGGAGTAACTCACCAAGCCATTTCGAAACGTTTAAAAGCATTGGGATTCATCCAAAAGCAAGGAAATTGGGTACCACACGATTTGAAGCCAAGAGACGTTGAAAGACGATTTTGCATGTCGCAAATGCTGCTTGCGCGCTATAAAAAGAAGTCGTTTTTGCATCGAATCATTACTGGTGATGAAAAATGGATTCTTATGTAAAGCCTGGCCAGCCATCAACATCAACGGCGAAACCAAATATTCATGGTGCCAAGGTAATGCTGTCTATTTGGTGGGATTCGATGAGTGTTATCCATTATGAGCTGTTAAAATCTGGTGATTGATTGATTGGATGATCGAGCGAGCTGTACAGACAACAATTAATTGAATTATTTGAAGAGAGCAATCGCCGAAAAACGAACAGAATATGCCACCAGACTTGAGTCTATAATATTCCATCATGACAACGCTCGGCCTTATGTTGCAAGACCAGTTAAAAACTATTTGGAAAACGGCGGCTAGGAAGTTTTACCTAACCCGCCGTATAGCCCAGACGTTGCCCCTTCTGACTACTATTTATTTCGATCGATGCAGAATGCCCTTATTGGAATACGCTTCACTTCAGTTAAAGAAATCAAAAGTTGGCTTAGTTCGTTCTTAGCCTCAAAGGTGAACGGTTCTTTTGGGAAGGAATCCATCAATTGTCCGAAAGATGGGGAAAAGTTGTAGCTTCCGATAGACATTACTTTGAATAATATATTCATTCATTTTGATTATAAAATAAAGGCATTTTTTTTTACAAAAAAAAGTAACCGAATTAAGTTGCACACCCATTATTTTAAATCAATTTCAAGTATTTTCCAATCTTCTCTGTCTTTCCTTAGTTGCTCCAGCTTCATTAGGTTTGAATCGTAGAACCACAGGTTTTATTTCTTGAAAATTCTCGTAATAATAGAAAGCCGTTTTCAACCATATTCCCCAACGTGTAAGAATTGGCTCTGATGGCTAAGGAATACCGGGGCACCGTCTGTGGAATTCTCCAATTCTTTTGGTTGAATTCAAAAACACTTTTGGTATTTGAAATTAATACATCCACCTCTGGAAAACATTGTCAAATACTTCGTGCACGAGGTATAAAGCATGAACTTGACACGTTACATGTAAGTCTTACACACTTGTCTCTAAGAGAACAACACTACGAATTGTCGCTGCACCATCGCTCACAAACATTAACAGTTGGTCAGTTAAAAATTGAAATTTCTTTTGCTCATCCAGCACTACCTACACAATTGCTTCGCTAGTACACTTTTCTAATCTTTTACGAGCTAATACAATGGGAAATGTCACTTTAACAGGATCTAGAACGCGCAAGGTAATATTTAAGATAGAATTTTTTTTTCGAACTGTCATTTCATGCACACATATCCACATACCGTGCTTTCATATTAAAATGCTAGGAACACCGTATCATATTATATTCGAGTCTAGATACCGAATGCCGATCAGAATGTAAAGTGGTGGGGCGCGAGTCAGTCGAATCACAACGACTGACTACAGATTACATATTAAGTAGTTGTTCGTGGTACTTGACGGAAGGTCTATCACTGACTGTCCAAATTGTTTACGTCCAAAAATTAATAAATTATAATTACTTTTAACTGTACAATTAGGTATTTTTACAATAAGTTTCGCATTGAACTAAAAGACGTTTTCTAATAAAACGTTTAAAAATTAAAAAAAACTCTTAAAGAAGCTAAAAAATATAAAACTTCTCGAAACTTAAAAAATACTCTTTAAACAGAAAATAAATATAATTTGCCAAAACTTATAAAATACTTTTTAAATACAGAAAATAAATTCAATTAATTAAATTCTCAAATGTCCCTCCTGCTTGCGCTTAACAGTACCCCAATCTATTATAAAATTCATTTCGAATATTGGCCAGTACAAGAGGATTAATAATTTGGAATTGGTGTTCGATATTAACCCGTAATTCTTCCAAATTATTAGCCCTTTCGTCTTGATGCCCATATAACTTTGATTTTTTGTAACCCCATAAAAAAAAGTCATTAGGGGCTAAGTCTGGTGACCTTGGTGGCCAGCGAATTGTACCACTATTAGATATAACTCTTTGGGGGAATATATTATTTAAATATTCATTCACAATTCTAGTTCCATGGGCCGGACAACCATCATGCTGGAACCATACATTCTCTAAATTGGGATTAATAGTTCTCAAAGCAGGGACAATGTCGTTTCGAAGAAGATTCAAATATATTTCCCCATTTAAATTTCCTTCGATAAAGAATGGACCAATAATGTTATTCCTATAAATACCAGCCCAAACATTCAATTTTTCAGGATACTGTGTCCCCGTATTCAATTGTCGATACTTGTTTTCAATAGACCAATATCGAAAATTCGACGGATTGTGATTACCGTGCAACGGAAACGTGGATTCATCGGTAAACACGATAGTCTCAATGAAGTGTTCATTCGCATTTACGCGTTCTATTACAATTTCACAAAATTCCATTCTGCGGTGTTGATCAGCATGAAAAATTTCCTGATGAGTTTGGTATTTATAGGATGTGTATTTATTTTTCTTTAATATCTTATGAACTTTACCCACGCTAATACCTATCTCTTCTGATAGTTTAGATACAGTAATATTAGAATTTTCTTCGACCATTGCGCACACCATGACTTCCTGCATTTCTTTATCGTTATTTATTCTCCGTATTTTATGACATTTACATCCCAAAATGCAACCTTCTGATTTAAACTTTTTAACTACTAATGATATTGTTGTTAATGCAGGAAAGGGACGATCTACATACTTTTCAGAGAAAAGGCGCTGGATACGCCGTAAAGAATTACCTTTCAAAGCCCATGTTATCATTTGAATTTCTTCTTCCAATGTATACATTATCAAAGTAATATAATTAAAAAAATATTTAAATTTAAAGGTCTTACCGTAACACACTCTCCCAAATGCAAACCACGAATGACCGTTAATACGATATCGATACGCCTACAGTCCAATTAGTGGTGGGGCTGCAGCTAATACGATCAGTAGTCAGTTATAGTCGTCATTCAAATGACTCGCGCCCCACCACTTTACATTCTGATCGGTATTCGCCAGCTAGACCCGAATATAATGTGGTACAGTTTTCGTAGCGAGGTAAAATGAATGCACGGTATGTATAGTATAACTTTTAGTACAGCTTTGATCATGTTTTCGATGTCGTTACGCACAGTTAGCATACTATATAACTCTGTATCGCTCTCCGGGATGATAGCTTAGAGTTGGGCTTTCCCCAGTGCCTTTCTTTTATGTTTCTTACTAGTGAGTTAACTTTATTGCTTATTATTCTATATTTTTATTTTTCTTTTTCATCCTCTGTTTTCTTGCTTTTATAAATGCATTCACATCAATCACTTCAACTTGTTGAACCAAATTCCCGGCGACTTAGTATTAGTTACACCTGTTATATTTTAATTTATATCCCTCAGGTGTACTAAGAAGAGACCTCACTGATTATTATTGGGAATTATTGACGAATCAATTCAATATCTGCATAGTAGTTCTATATAACACTATACAACATCGTCAGTATACTTTGAATTCACTAGCTGAATTGTCTAAAGATCAACTCCAAATCATAACTAAATAATAATAATTCAATAGACTTTTAAAAAAATACTATGAATAAAATCTGTTCAAAACTATCGAAGCCCTCGGTATATCTACAAATTGATTCCATCCTCATTGTTATAAAAACGCGTGAAATACCCGCATAATAGCTATCGCACGGAGCAAAATTATAATTTTAATTTTTTTTTTGCGAACGCTACGTCAATACGCAAATGAAATGTCGATCTTCAAATGCCATCATTACTAGCATTCATGTATTGCGTATTGAATAAATGTCACAAGTGTATAGAAAATTATCCATCTACAGTTGCGACATTCATTTGTTGTAAAGAAAAGGTCAAACGGATGAATATCAAGTAGCAAGATGGTAAATGAAGGTTTAATTTTTTTTCGTATAGAAAAGAAACACGGGACACTCCCAATGAGGAATGCGAAATTTTTGTTTTAAATTGGGCTGGGCGTGAAATGTTTATTCGTATCTTAGTCATTTGCAAATTACGTGACTTGTAATCTGCAACAGTTTCACTAGTTTTAAAAAGTTTAATCCCGTTATTCACACTAATGACAGACGTATTAGTTCGGCAACTTGCGTGCTCCAATTTCCATGGAATTTTGTGAAATGGGATCGAAGATATTTAACATATTTTATGCATAATTAAATCAACATTATTACCGTCGAACGAAAAGTAACGACTACGACTATTGTTATACACAATTCCAAAACTCGGTAGTCATACAACTTTGTCGGCAGTTATACGAACCTGGTTTGGACCAATATTGAAACGATAATACAAAATAATGAGAGAGAACTATCGGTCCATTTCTTACATAATAGTAGAAGCACTTATATCTCTTTGACTGCAAATGAATGGAATATCTGCCGTTTTGTTCATTAGTAATTATTTTCCATTAACTACGTTTGTTTGGGAGTTACAATTTTATGCACGCTGCGCTGTTTACATGCTCAACACATGTTCTTTTCGAATACAGTCAAAATGACACAAGTGCTTTCACTATTACACGAGATATCGATATATATTTCTCTCATTATTTTAAATTTTATATACTGTATGAGAAATCGTGTCCTAAGGATCCTAATCAACTTCAAAAATGAACATTTTTCGTTGGAATTTCTATAATTTTTGAATTAATACAGCAGTGAAACTGTCAAAAATAAGTATTTTTCTTTTTTATGAACTACGGCCTAATTGTTCAAACGGAGACTCACAGTTAGTGTGTGAAGCCAGCAACTGTGTAATGTACCGCAGAAAAAAAAACGATCGTTAACGTTCCCCTGAGGTACCAGGCGCAACTCCCTAGCATTTAACCTTATCTGGTCGCAGGGCTCTGACCAAGCGAACTATTGTTTCCTCTGCTGCTCGTGAGAAAATATGGGAAGTGCACAAAGCAAAAGCAAAAAGGGAAAAGAAGAGAACTACAACCGCAAAGCAGGAACCCTCTGCGGAGGAAAACATGTCAGGAAAGCAAGGATGGACTAGTAAAACTTTGAAGTTCAACGTCGTGGGGAAAATTGATTTCAAAGAGATCGAATTTAGTATCCAAGACTACATAAAGAGTAATAATCCAGACCAACTTCGACAGATATATGCAAAGAAACCCTGACACTCCAGGGAGGTATGTGAACTACACTAGATACGAAAAGATCGCAATGAAACAGGCTTTATGGACACCTCAAGTAATCTTAATCTAAGTGGTAAGAAAGAGAGTTAGGAACTTCTTGTTTTTGAAAAAAAGAAGATATATTTTTGGAGTTTACTTAAAAAACTTGGGTCACATAAGGATTCGACGTTAAAACTAACTAGTAAAACTTTAGACTCTACCACCAGATCATTCTGTCTTTGGATAAAATGTCTGGAATTTTTGATAAAGGAATCACTGTTCCCGATGCATAGTTTAAGAATATTGAAGAGATATTTAGAAAGTTTATAAGTGGGACCGTTTATTATACGAGCGTAATCCCAGAAGTACCCGACCCAGATTTTGGAAAGAAATATATTTATTTTTCAACATAATCTCTCTTCAGCTTTATACATATTTGACCACTGAGCCATTTTTTTCAAGTTTGGGAGCAGAAAATAATCCGAGGGAGCTAAATCTGGCGAATAGTGTGCATGAGGTAGCAATTCAAACTATAATTCATTCATTAAAATCAAATTTTCAGATAGCATGCGATGTACTACAATTTTTGAAATGGCAACTATGTCTGCTAGCTCGCGAACTTTCAGTCGACGATCATCCAGTACCGCTTTGTGTATTTTCTTCACCATTTCTGGAGTCCTTACCTCATTTGATCATCGACCATTGCGATGCTCGTCTGGCAGCTCGTACGGCATCGTTTAAAGTCTGCTACCCAATATTTCACTGTTGTAAACGAAGGAGCAGACTCACCCAGAGTAGAAACCGGTTCAGCTTTTATATCGGTTGAGCTGAGGCCTTTCAAATAAAAGTATTGTATCACGTAACGATGACCAATTTTCTCCATTTTTACAAATTCACTGAAAACGTTCACTATTGATGGCTGCCAAACAAATACTAAACAACGTGGCGTCTTCAAACTTTAAACATATGCTTTATAGATTGTGTACTTTCTAATACAGTGATATTTTTCAAACAACTACCTTAGGTTTGTGAATTTTGGAAGTGCCATACAGCTTGGAGATTTGGAGTCCTTGGTAATAAAGCTCTTTGAGAATCGGCAGAAATAGAAGACTTTTTATGGAAGTTATGATACGTTCTATTCATGAGGTGGGATCTCACTTAAGAAGTTTATAGCATGGAGAAGGGTCTGTATTTTATATTCGTATTCATCACTGTCCAGGGCAAGAGTGGTATTGCCTTCGTCAGCTGTGAGTGCAACGATGGTGGAGTCAGATTTCAAAGCTCTATATTAGGTTTCTGTGATTTGATTCTGACAAGAGCGGACTCTATTCACGGCAAAACCCGCACAGAAACAAGTCTATATCAGACTTTCACCGTCGAAAACCATCACGGAAAGGATTTTTTTTATCCTTTAGTATTAATTTAATCAACCACAGTCTTCATTAAAACTTAGCCTTTCAAAAATTTGGTACTTCGTAAGAGATCTCCCGACGAAAAAAAAAATTTTTCGCCTGTTTCGACAAATGATTCCAAAGAACGAAATTGTATATTTTACCTAAATGGTACTATTTTCACAAACAATAAAACAATTTTTTTTTCAAAATCATATTATTTATAACAAATCTTTTAAAAACAGACGTTTTACGTACATTTGATCCCAAACTATGTTTTTTATGATGATATTTCCTTCAAGGACGAAACAAAGTCTTAGATTTGGAAGAGTATCATGAAGCAAGCGTCAATGGCCTCTAGTAGCAAGAGATATGTAGTGCCACCGCGTCTATAAGCATTTAATCTTTTTTATAATTAATTAATATTTGACGGAGAAATTATAGATTATTTAAAAGCACGTTAGGTTATCGATTTCAGAACAGAATTACTACATTTTTCTTTAATGGATCATTAAAAGACATCATCTATAATCATTAAAACTAATGATACGATGTGTTAATAGTATTATATAAAAAAAAAGAGGTCTTAGTGGGAGCAAAGATTGAGAACGTGTTAAATAAATATTTATAGAAAGATAAATTCAAAAAAATGTTTCTTGTACGAATAAATCCTGGAGTAAAATTTCGTATATAAAAAGGTAACAATTCGTTCACCTACGCCACTGAACCAATTTATTAAATTACATTTCTCTCGTCCTCGATCCCGCTAACTAGCTTAACAGAGCAATTTATTTTTGGTGCACAATCATTTATATAAATCGACCACATTTGATCTAGATACCAAGATCATCTTGTTTAGAAAAGAAAAAAACGTGCGACAACTTTTACCGATCCGTTTTGCGTCATCTCTAACAACCTAAATTTGATATATCAAAAAATCATCTAAATTAGAAAAGGTGACGGTTTATCGGCCATATAAAATTAAATTGAATAAATATCGTTGCGAAAAACTCCAACGGACAAACTCTCCGTTACAGGATGTTATAATTGCTTGTCAACTATTAAGTATATGTCGTTGCATAAGGTGTTTGAAACAATGAAAACCTGTTCGCGTTGGAATTACGCTTATTAACAGCTTGTTACTATCCGAAATAATCGACATGTTTTATATAATAAATAGTAATTCAAGGTAACTAATATAATGTTTAGCTAGAGGTTTAAGGATTTTAATTGTACACATAGCAAAAATTTGTTTTTGATGTACGCGAGTTGAATGTTGAATATCATCATGTGTTACGTAAGACGTCTTTTAAGTTATGCACAATGGGACATATAGAGCGCCACTAATCAAACGTCAGTACTAAAAATTAACCTCCATCTTTAGTTAACTTAAATCCAAAGTTTCAGTGCGATACGTGTAATGTTGTGGCTACAATTAACTATCAAAGTTGGCAAGTTAGTTGAAAAACGGAATTAAACCGAGGACATTTTCGCGGAATAATTTTCGAAGACAATTATCTCAAGAAGAATCCCTCGCCGAGTCGGTGTCTGTTTTAGATAACGAAGCACCACATCGGTCAATAATTTCTCGTTGGTATAGAGAATTCAAACGTGGACGGATTAGTTTTAGCGACGATCTAAGAACAGGTTCACCAAAAACGGCAGTCACTCAGAAAGACGTCGATGCTGTGCGTAAGATCATCAACAAAGATCGACATGTGAAATATCGCCAGATTGAAGCATTATTGGGGATTTCAAAGAAATCAATTCAAAAAATTTTGCATAAAGAATTGTGTGTAAAAAAATTAATTTCCCTATCTGATGACCGAAAAACAGAAAGCAGCTAGAGTGAATTAGTGTCAAAAAACTTTAGATCGCTTCAACGCCGGAAACGTGTACAACATTATCAGTGACGATGAATCTTGGATTTACTCATACGAGCCAGAAAATAAACGCCAGTCGTCTGTTTGGGTGTTCTAAGATGAAGAAAAGACGATAAAGGGCATCCATTCTCGAAGTGCCTCCAAAAAGATGGTTGCGACATTTGTCTCGAAAGCAGGTCATGTAGCAACAATTCCTCTTCAGAATCAAAGAACTGTTACTGCCTGGTATACAACCATTTGCCGGAAGTCATCGCTGAACTTCGAAAACCAACTCCGAACGACGAATCGTCCTCCACCAAGACAATGCAAGTTCGCACACAGCACACAAGACAGTTGAATTTTTAACACAACAAAACGTCGAATTGTTAGACAATCCTTCGTACAGTCCGAACCTACGAGAGAGCGTTTCTATATTCGCGGAATGAGAGGGTTATAGAGGGGTGAGTAGGCGCATTGGGGGCGTGGCCTGTGCAGCGACTCATGATTAGTATAAATACGAAGTTTCATTGTTATTAGACAGTTAGTCTTTGAGCTATCGTCAACCAAGTAACATAATCAGGAGTGAAAAGTGAAATATGGAAAAAATCGAATATCGTGCCGTTATAAAGTTTCTTACCAGGCAAGGAAAATCAGTCGCGACCATAATGAATGAGATGTCATTGGTTTGTTGTTGTCCAGGAAAAACCATGGTGTACAAGTGCCATAGTTTATTTAAACAAGGAAAGGAATCCCTTGAAGACGACCCGAGGCCGGGCAGGAGCATTGAGGTGACCACGCCAGCACTTATCCAAAAAGTTGAACAAATTGTACTCGAAGATGCTCGACTAAAGAAGAAACAACTCGCAGAAATGGTTGGAGTATCCGATACAACAATTTTTAAAATCCTACACGATCATCTCGGCATGTCTAAGGTCAGCGCAAGATGGGTGCCGAGAATGCTCACGCCGCCGCAAAAACAACAGCGCGTAGAGTGTTCGCGTGCATTTTTGGACCTCTGTAATGAAGACAAGGATGGTGTATTGAGTGGAATTGTTACTGTAGACGAAACTTGGGTTCATCATTATGTCCAAACAAGACTCCATGCAGTGGCATAAAAAGGGCACAGCACCTCCCAAGAAATTTAAAGTGTCACAATCAGCTGGGAAACTCATGGCAACGGTATTTTGGGACTCGGAAGGAATATTGTTGATTGATTATAAAGATAAAGGTGTTTCTATAACCGGAGAATATTACGCTTCAATATTAGAGCGACTAAAAGAAGCCATTAAAGAGAAAAGACGGGGAAAATTGACAAAAGGTGTTCTGCTTTTGCACGACAACGCGCCCGTCCACAAGAGCCGCGTTGCGTTAGCTGCCCTGCATAAGGTGGGCTTCGAAATTGTGAATGACCCACCCTACAGCCCAGACCTGGCCCCGAGTGATTATTACCTGTTTCCGAAAATGAAAAAGAGCTGCGGAGTAAAAAATTTACTGCCGATGATGAAGTCAAGGAGGCAGTTTCGGCGTATTTTGCAGATAAAGAGAAATCATTTTTTTATGAGGGTATAAATAAATTAATTGAAAGATGTGAAAAATGTATCCGTCTTGCAGGTGAATATATTGAAAAAGAAAAATAATTTGTTTTTTTTATTTCCATCCCTTGTCCCCCATTCCGCGAATATAAAAACGCTCCCTCGTAGGTCCCAAAAATCAAGAACCGACTGCGTGCTCAAAGGTTACAGTTGTCAGAAGAAGCAGTTGATGCCTTCAAAAGCGCAATTTTTACTGTACCAACTAACGAATGGAACAACTGCTTCCAGAGTTAGTTCGAGCGCATACAAAAGTGCATTAATCTTCGTGGAGGATACTTCGAAAAACAATGAAGTCTTTAAAAGCTATCTACTGTTTTATTTCAGTTTTATATGCAGAACTTAAAAGACAACCCACGTATAATAAAGCATATTTATTTCTATCTAACGACATTTACAGTGTACGAGCGCTGTCGTGACTGATTGTATGTCAGAAATGTAAAATTTTTGATTAATTTGCGAAAAAGCTTATTTTTGTACAATATTTCATAATTTTTAGATTAATAAATTTAATGTTTTTTTTATAATTATTTTCAAACAATAAATTGCAAGAAAAATTAATAAGAAACTAGATTGTAAAATGTACTTGGAATGAAAAATGATCTTCCTTCTTTGTTACTTTACACCATTATTCATGGCTTATTAGTTACTTTCTTCGGCTATTATATACTTTGTTATTATGTATAAATATATTCCATAGAAGGCAGGGTATCATCATTATACATAATTACTTTTTTCCATCTTGGTCTAACATTTTCCTATTAAAAATATTTTCCAGTACACATGTACAAGAAGTCCACTGAATCCCCCTCGTTCACGTTATAATAAGTTCTCTCAGTGTGTGTATATTCCGGTTTTGGAAGCCATAGCTAACTCGTAAACATGCAGATAGCAACCTATTATTTTCTATAATAACAGTGATTTGGTCGAAACGTTGAAGCGATCAATCAAGCAAGTCGAGTGGGGAATAAATGGAACCTCAAAGTCAACGGTGAGAACGGTTCATCATACTGTTACATTGGGGACCTTCTTACGGCTTCGGAACCGCTGAATGTATACACGGTGACAATTATATATCAAATAAAAATTAATACGTATATACTTAAATTTGAAAATATTCCTATTAAATATATAATTAATTAATTATTGAAAATTAATATTTTCTGCTAGCCTTCTTAGATATGCATAAAGCTAAGTGATATTTTAAAAAATCTGAGATTCAACTGTTAGATTGGTCACCTCAGTCAACAGACTTGAACCCCATAGAGATCTGTGGTCTATACTTGGCCAACAAACTGACAGGAAAAAGCGTCATACTTTTCTGAATGAGGCAAACAAACTGTAGGAGTTGTTACCGCATAATATTTTGGTGAATCTAGTTTATAGCGCCCCAAATCGACTCACTTGTTAACAAATTAAGTTTTTTTTATTTTATTTTATGTAAGAATTATTTTGTAAATAGTTTATCCAACGTTAATAAAATTAATTATATTTTTTGTGCTCATTGTACATTGCATTTTACATATAAAGCGTGTTTCAAATTGCGCGGTTTTTTAAGAATAAATAAAATATAGATGGCGCACTGAATTTGTCTGGGTATGTGGGCATTTAAAAAGTGTGACGTATGACATTTATAAAAATGGCTTCGTACACGGTACAACAACGCGTTCAAATTGTTGAATTATTTTATGAAATTTAGCGTTCTGTGAAAAGAGTTTTTAGAAAATTACGTGAATTTTATGGTTTACATAATCGTCAATCTGAAAGCACTGTTGGTCGAATTATTAAAAAATTTCAAGAGACTGGTTCCGTGGAAGATCAAAAAAATGAAAAATACAGTCGTAGTGGTCGTTCACAAGAAAATATTGGTTTGGTTCGTGAAAGTGTTGCTGAGGATCCTGAAATGTCCATGAGACGACGTTCACAACAACTTGGACTTAGTGGATCAACAATATGACGTATTTTACACAATGATTTAGCTCTGAAAGCATATAAGGTTCAAATAACACAGGAACTGAAGCATTAGATCATTTAAAACGTCGTTCATTTGTAAATTTCATCAATGAACAACCAGCTGATTTTTCTCAAAAAATAATGTTTACCGATGAGGCACATTTTGTGCTTGGTGGCTATGTTAATAACCAAAATTGCCGTGTATCTGGGGTAAGGAATATCCACGAATTATTCATGAGAAACCTATACATCCTAAACGAGTTACTGTTTGGCGTGCATTATAGTCAGATGGTGTAATTGGACCTTACTTCTATGAAAATGCTGCCGGTGAAGCTGTAACTGTCAATGGTGATCGATATCGTCGGATGATAACCGAATTTTTGTGGCCTGAATTAATGAATATTGATCTAGAGGATATGTGGTTTCAACAGGATGGCGCTACACCTCACTTTGCACACGAATCAATTGATTTATTGAGAGAAAAATTTCCTAGACGTGTAATCTCAAGAAACGGTGATGTTAATTGGCCACCAAGATCATGTGATTCGACACCGTTAGACTATTTTCTTTGGGGTTATGTGAAAAGTCAGGTTTATAAAAACAATCTACAATCCTGCTTTAAAAAATGAAATTATTCGTGTCATTGGTGAGATGGGGCCTCAATTATGTCAAAATGTCATTGAAAATTTTAACAAAAGAGTGGACGTTTGTGGACCTGCAAGAGGAGACCATTTGGCAGATTTTATTTTTCGCATACAAATGTCATAGCTGATACTTCAATTACCAATAAAAAGTTTTTGAAAGTGATTGCAAATTATGTGTTTTATTTATTCTTAAAAAAACCGCGAAATTTGAAACACCCTTTATTAGCAGTTATAATAAATTCTAAAACTTCTTTAGCGTTAACTTGGAAATGTACAATACCAGTTTAAAAGTCGTATGTATAATTATTCCTACTGTTACAAACTATTGATATTTACTGTATAATAAATTTCATTCGAAAAGAAAAAAAATTATAATAGATATTCAGGTCATCGTGCCTTCACTTCTTCTGCCATTAGTGCGCATCCACCGCGATGAATAATTGGGAATCTTCATTCCGTTCACTCGGCATTTGAAATGTGGTTGGCCGCTAAAGGAAGCGGTCACTAGAAAAACTTCTACCAAAACTTATTACCGAGTGTGAAACAGCGGCGTGTCGAATATATCGCGCATTAACACTACTATTAGATATTTATAAATTTAATGTTTATGTACTCCCACGTTGGGCGCCAACATATTTCAGAAATGTATGGCGCAATCTTGTAACTGCAACATCTTTTTTTTTAATTCTAAAATATTTATTGTTTTAAAGACATGTATTACATCTTTTATAGGAAATTTTTATATTTGCATTTATATTTATGACAATACCTTGCGATTTTATTTTAAAACATTTGAGCGCATAATTTATTTTAAATTCCACATCGTTAAATGCATTTCGAAACATATTCTTTTCGCTACAAATCCATTCATCGCCCCTTCTTTGACTTGATGAAAGGTTATCGTTTCCTTCGGTTCACTGATACATCCTCTGAATCTAGCATATTGTGTGCAGTATGTTGTTAAATCATTCAAGTCATTCAACCCATTCGCATTTGCATCTTGTTATTTATAGCAGTGTTTTATTGCAGGAAAAATATAAAATAACATCCGATGGAGTAAATAAATTTTCGGCTCGCTCCATTTGAACTGTTGGCCACATTTTTGCGGATGTCTTTAATGAAATGACAACGAGTTGTTTAACGGTTTTGAACATGAAGTCGATGCCTTCGGGTGCGATTTGGGAATTACGATAAATACGCAGATTATACAATGATGTTTATGAATTCGTTTTGCGAGCGGAAACGCATTTTTTTTAACGTCTGGAATGCTTCGGGCGTTTCAAATTCTAATAACAGACTGCATTTATTAGAGGAGTAGAATATCCGGACAGGTCATTCGCTTTAAAGCTTGATTTATTAGGTTAGGTTACGGCATTTTTAATTATTTTTTTACGTTTGAGAAAAAAAATTTCTTTTGAAGACGTTTTCCCACTTTATAGTGTCGTTGCTAGCAAAAATACCAAATGAATAAATCATGTTGGCGACAAAGTTTCATAATTATCTGATTTTGTTTCTCGTATACGTGGTATGGCAATTAAATAATGAGACTGCGCTCCTTCCATCGCGCAGTCACATCGAACAAAGTTGTAGTTGGAATGTCATTGTCTTTGATGCTTCCCAAGCAATAACCCATAGTTTCGTCTCTCTCTCTCTCTCTCTGCTTTAGTTTACTTTCGAACTTTAATTGTAGAGGACACTGTTACTAAATAGTGCCAAAATAATGGTTGACATAAAAATCGAGGAACGAATTAACCTAAAATTTCTTGTCAAATTAAAAAAAATCGCCAACGGAATGTTTACAAATATTAAAGGAGGTGTTTGTCTTTCACGCACGTGACAACGTGAAAAAGACGGAAAAAAGTACGAAGAAGCAAGTCGAAATTGAAGGCAATGCTGATCGTTTTTTTTTCGATACCAAAGGTATTGTAATGACTGACTTGTGCCTGAGGGTCAAACCGTTAATCAGAAAAGAAAAGGTCGAATTTGTAGAAGAACAACTCGTGGATTCTGCACCAGGACAACTTCGTAATGATTGACTTTCCTTTGTGTTGTTTTCGAAAATTCTTTAAGATAACCGAAAGCGTCACTTTCTCAATCAATTCTTACCGAAAAAGAAAAACCTCAATTTAACCTGTAGAAGTTGTATTACAATCTTATTTTCTTCTATTCAATACTGGTGTAAGAACATTGTTAGTTCATCGACTCACAATATACTATCCAGTCCTGAATTGAATTCGGGAGGAGTATACATTTAACCTCGACGACTTCAATTTTTGATTCTGATCCATGAATTATGTCTAAATGTTCATCAAAATAATCAAATTAAATATATCATCGAATAGTGAACCTCTTGGTCTAACTCATTTATTAGTCACAAACGTGTGTTAAATTTATCCTTGCTGCAAGGGTGTCTAGTGCGGTCAATGATTTGGCGACTTAATGTATTTATTCAGGCAAATATTCAGAACAACATTTTCCTGCTATGCTATATATGCTATTAAAAATAAGTATTTGTATTGTTCATGTTATGACACACGAGAAACTGAATTTTAACAAAGTTAGTATTCTGTGGACGTCGAAAGATTTCTTTGAGGAACGAAGGCAGATCAAGTTCAGAATTCGCAAGAAGTTATTTAACGTTTTAAAAACGAAGGTGATACAGAAAAAACAAATACATCTTCATCAAAGTTTGCTTCTCTTTCATACTACTTCTCTATTTATGCATCAGTATGTCGTCGAAATTATTGCTTCCAAAAATCAGCTTGCAGATATTTAAAGATTGCTGACACGTTTTTAAAACATTTTCATCTCCATATCCTTTTTCACCAACATGGTTATTGTAGTGCGCTTTTGCACGTGCCCAAACAAGTTCTATTGCATTGAATTCACAATGATACGGTGGAATTCGGAGTACTTCGTGGCCAGCTTTTCTTATCAATTCATCTATTTCATAGACCTTTTGCTTTTTATACCGCTTTGCAATTTCAAGCAGTTAACATTTTCTCATCGTAGGTTCATGATCGATATTATTATATAACCAATCAACTATTGCTGCCCAATTTTGACATGGTTGCTTTCAAAGTAGTATACTGTGGTAAGCCGCATTATCCATGACGATTAAAGACGGTTCATGCATATTCAGAATTAATTGGTCATTTACCCATCTTGTAAACTTTGTACTGTTAATTTCACCATGATAATTAGTGGTCGTTGTTACCGAAGGAAATATCAAACTTGCATTTGCAATAAATCCATCTTTATTACCTGCTTGAAGAATTATTAAACGTCTGCCATCATATCCTTCAGTTTTTCTACCACACTTCGTGTTCACATCTTGCCACGATCTTCCTTTATTGTCCTTAGCAAAAATCCACGTCTAGAGAAAAACAACATCCCTTTTATAAGGGAAGGCAACATTCGCTTTATAATTGCGTAAAAATTAATATCGTAGTGCAGCATTAAAGCTCTGCGATCATTGTCGTTTGCAAATTTAAATCCTAAATGTTTTAACAGACGATTCAAAGAAGAAGTGCTGATATCCATAATATATCGCTCCTGTAGTATCGCATTGATATTTTTTAAAGTGACATGTTTCCCTAAAAATGTAGTATAAGCATGTCTTTATAGAAAGAATTTAAGTATGTACGTTCTTTATACATGTCGTATAACATTACGAACTTCCGTTTTCACCCGTTCATTTATAACTCAACTTTTCAACTTGCTAAGTGATTTATAAACTCCCACTGGTAACGCACTTTCAACTTTTTTCCTGTGTTTGACATTAAACACTGTTCGAACATAAATACCTAATGTTGCGGCTGCTCTCTAAAATAATGCTTTTCGAAATTTATTTTCTAAAACAACAATGAAAATATTACTTCTTATACAGAACTAACGGACAATAAAGATCTTCCATCGCATTTTTCAGTTTCAAAATATTGTAACAACTTATAAACAAGATCTTAGCAATTAAAATCAAGACGTGCACCTGGTATGACTATACCTAACCTCTAAATAAATGTAAAAGCTGCCTACGTAGCTTTTACAAGAATGATGATATAAATATGATGAATTAGGTATTAGAACAATAGCAAATAACAGCGATAAAATACAAGGAATATAACAATATCGGAACCGTAGAAAAGACAAACTTCATAAGTCGAAAGTCAAAACACTATTTTAATTGAATTGTACGTGACACATGTGTGCATAATACACATGCTCTGCATACGTCTGTTTCTATATTTTCACGATTTCTTGACAAGACGTAGCTTGTAATTCTATTAAAAAAACGCTTGCGCTCTTTCTGTCTTCAACACATGTGACTACCGATGAATTAGCCAAATGCCGTGTTCGTATTTTGCAGCGTTGTCGATGCACCGGCAAACTTTCGTGAGTCCAACAATATAAACTTTGTTGACTAGTGTTATTTCTTCCATTACAAAGGGTACTAGGAAAGTTTTGCAATATGACGCAACAATGAATCGTAAGAAGCTGCTTGTTGCTGCATGTTCAGACATGTTCATACGTGCATAGTAGCCGCCGCGCCATGTCGATGGGCTCAGTTATTCATCAGCAGTGAAAGTGTAAAGTGCTTGCGATGTTGTGGTCACGAAATGAGATAAAGACAATTTTGCATTATAATTTCGTGCGTGGTTTAAACATATACCAGTGCTTCGAAGAAATGACTCTTGCACTAGGTGATGTTTGTCCACATCGTACAACGATATTCAGGTGGTATAGAGAATTCCAAAGGGGAAATTTAACTGTGGAGGATGCTGAAAGGCCGGGAAGGCCACGAACGTCAGTTACCTAGGAAAACGTTACTACTGTGAGGAAACTACTTGGCGAGGACAGACGAGTGATCTACCAACAGATAGAGGGTACTTCAGGCTTAAAAGCACCAGCAATTCGTTCGATTCTGCATGATCATTTGCAGGTGAAGAAACTTTCTTTTCTCTGGGTGCCGCATTGATTGACTGAAGGCAGATGACACGACGTGTGACTTGGTGCCGAGAGATGCTAAAAAAGTTTAATAAGAGACAATCTCGGTATGTGAACAACATTGTGATAGGTGACGAGATTTGGCTGTACTATTACAATGTGCCGACCAAAACTCTAAGCAAAGTTTGGGTCTTTGATGATGAGCACACCCGTAGTTGTCAGAAAATCCCGATCTGTAAAGAAGAAAATGATAGCTGTATTTTTCAAATCGAGTGGAATTGTGGAACGCATCGTTTTGGACACACAAAAAACAGTCACAGCTAAGCAGTATACTGAACAGTGCCAGTCATTGGATCTATGAAAAACCTGCGGCCAAAGTCAAGAATGGACACCTGGTTCCTCCATCACGATAATGCTGCAGTTCACTTCGCCAAAGCCTGCACCGAATATTTAACCACGACAGGATTGAAACTTCTCGAGCACCCTCCCCACAGTCCAGATCTTGCTCCCTGCGACTTTGCACTGTGTGAAAATGAAGCTAAAAGGGAAACGGTTTTTCAGTGATGAGGACCTTCTGTGGGCTTGGGACAACGAGTGTGCTTTACTCCCTAGTGAAACTTGGCAGACCTGGTTTAAGGATTGGTTTCGGAAGATGGAGAAGTGTATTGAGTGTAGAGAGTGTACTTTGAAAAAATTAAATAAGCAAAACTTTCCTAGTACCCTTTGTATATCATCACAAATCACAGCTTAAAAATTCAAGTCTTTTCTCAATATAGCCTCTTCGCTCATTAATTGTTTCGTATATTCTTTCATTGCAAATCTATAAGATGATATGACTTAATTTTGATGGGATTTTATTAGAATTTTAAACAAAGAAATAAGAAGAACCAATAGATCGCATTGTTATTGAACAAACTGCATATATCATGTTGCTTTTTTATTATTGAAATAAACAATCATCAAAAGATATTTTTGAAATGCCCAATCCGACTTTTTTTGCAAAAGAATAGTCGTTTGTTTGTCTAGGTGGAAAAGTGCTAAATTTAGTGTTGGCTTGCAAATTGTAAGCACAAACGTATGTAGGTGAAACTTAGATCGACTTCTTGCACTTATGGTGTTTATATAATGTTTTTATTTCAGCTGTGCAAAAAGTATTAATGCGTGCTATAACTTTTGAGTGACTTTATTTTTCAAATAAAACATTTCATCCAAAATTAAAGTATTAATTTTTTTTTTGTAAGTTTACAATAGGCTAAAAAATAGGTACGTTTGTACAGCGACTCACTCATTTAAACGTGCAATTTTTTCTCGAGTATTTGCGGTATGGTATCTCTTATCATTTGCGGATGCTTTACATCCATTTGCAAACACGTGAAATAAAGCCTCCATATCAGTCACGAAAAATCGCAAAATGTAAATTACCCAACCCTTTTTGTCACGCTTGTTCAAATGAAGCAGTTATACTGTCATTTATTTGCGCTTGTTAAAGAATTATACAGTGACTAATTTTACAAATTTGATTATAATTCTTAAGATGTTAATAAAGAAATCTTTATTAACATTAAGTAATAATTATGTAAAAAAATTGGAATTTAAATTACAAAAGAAAATTGAAAGAGGTCTGAACGGCTCCGTGCGCTTCCCCGGAGAATAACTACCATACAATATTAAGTATCAATATTATGCAACTTCAAACAAAAATTAATTTTTAATAATTCGTCACTTTTGAATAATCAATGTATAATACAAATTTTCAATATATTAAACGCATAATTATGAGAAACAAATGCATTTACATAGCTTTTATAGTACTGAGAACATACAGTACTGTGCAAAAGAAAGGAGCACCTTCTTGAATTTTACAAGAAACTATTATAAAAGGATAAATAATAATCTTACACAAGTTGAAATTTTTTTTATTGTATAAAAACTAACACATAACGATATTTAAACACAAATAACTTACATTTTCAATATTGTGTATGACCACCTTTACTTTTTATGGTATCCTGCTTGGTAGGCTTTCCATTAATGAATTAATGAAATTTTCAGGAATATTGTACCATTCTTCCTATAGTATGTTCCACAGTTCATTTTTGTTCTTTGGCCCATTTTCATACTTTTTTCTGTCAAGATAATCTCACACATGCTCAATAATGAAGTCAGAAATTTGAGGTGGCCATATCATAGTCTGCAATACCCCATTTGCTTCCTGCTGTGTTAAATAAGTTTTGACAAGTTTTGAGGTATGCTTGAGATGATTATCTTGCTGTAGAATGAAATTATTGCCAATAAGTCGCTGCCCTGATGGTATAGCATGTTCTTCTAAGAGTGTTGTATTTCTCACCAGTTAATTTACCCTCTATTTTTACAATTTCTCCCACACCTGCTGTCGAAATACAACTCCAAACTTGGATATTGCCTCCTCCATGCTTTATGTTAGTATGTAAACATGGTTCCAATTCACCATGGCGTCGTCTAACATACTGACATCTGTTCGTTCCAAATAATTGATATTTAGATTCATCAGTCCATAGTACTTGTTGCCACTCATTGTATCCCCAAGTTTCATGGTCTCTGGCATATTTTAATCGCTTCCCTCTATTACCTTGTCGCAGTAAGGGTTTTCCCACGGCCACGCAACCCTTCAAGCCTGATCTGAACAAGTATCGCCTTACTTTTGTAGTATGTACCCAAGTAGCAGATGTTCGCGCAAGATCTTGAGCTAGTTCTGCGCTAACTTTCTTACGATTTCTTAAGGAACTAGCTTTTAAAAACTGTGCATCAGCTTTACTAAGCTTTTTTGGGTGTCCACTCTTTGATCTATCACTTACATTGCCGGTTTCAGTAATTCTTTTATTGTTTGTTGCACGGCATACCGGAAACATTTCACTATCTTTGATATTTTCACATGTCTATAACCCTCTTGGTGTAAAACAATAATTTTATTTCTGTCTAGTAATGCTATTCTAGGCATTTTCTATCTACTATAACAATTTGTAGGTCACATTTTTTTCCTAAAATGAAAATTTCACTCGTAAACGCGTTTTTTTAAGAATCTAAATAAATTCTATTGTGGAACCGCTCTGTATCATTTCTACCACTGAATTAAAAACAAAATCTTATAGAGAAATAACTCTCCCTTGAACTTTGCATTGCAATAAAAATTATTACTTTAATCCTCTTATCAGGCGATCGATCTCACCCCTACGCGGAAGTACGATATTATAAACTTGGAAATTTCCAGTGAATATATTTCTATCAATAAGTAAATCGTTCTTGGAAAGATGTATTAAGTATTATAAATTGAATTAACCCAATAATTATTAGTAAAAACGTTTTAGTAAATAGGTTTTGGAAAATATTGTTAGGTGCCTCTTTCTTTTGCACAGTACTATACATAGTAAAGAAGATACATAATAAATAAAACAAGTACATATTAAAATCGAAAATCAACAAGTTTCACTATGGAGATAAATTTTAATTGGGACTATCGTCGATTATATTACTCATTTAAATTTAATATAACCCGTTTCCACAATAATTTGCATATTCTGTGTACGTATTTCGACAACTAAGTTGGCATCATCAGCAGATAATTAATCGCCGTTTTGCTCCCGGGACTACGGCAGAATCCACACCAGAACAAAATCCGTGGCGAAAGCCAAACACATACCATTGAGTGTGCTTTTGGCACCTGAAACCACGACAAAATTCACAGAAAGATAAAGTACGTACTAAACTTACATCGTCGAAAACCAAACGCACACTGTTGAGCGTGTGTTTGGCTTTCGACGGTGCAAGTCCAGTACGGACTTTGGCTGTGTGTGAATTTTGCCATGGTTTCAAATGCAAAACTGTGATTATTTGCTGATGATGACGACTTAGTTGTTATATTACTAGGGGGTTAGTCTACAGTACTACATGTGCAATGTATTCATGTGATCATAATCTAACATATTTATACTAAAATTTTAATTTCGAATTAATTTTCCACCCGTATATATCACCAACTCATTGCTGTTTTTGTTACAGAAACGCCTACAACAATGGCAGTATGCAACAAGCAACCAGGATGCGGCGGTGGTCGATTCATAACAAAAATATTCGCCGTCTTCGTATTATGGGGCGTCTTGCTGTTCGTCATCTTCCAATTTCGCACAATCAAAATAGAAATGCCGGTTCCACACCTAAATAGTAGGTTTTTACTTCAAAAACATCTAGATACCCTGACCAGACATGCAGACTCAACAACGGAGAGCATAGATCAGGAACCTTTCGTCGATAAAAGTCCCATGTTGTCGGAAGATATGTTGGTTGAAGAGATCCAACAGAGGATGCCTAACCTTCCCATAACGTACTGGAACAAAAATAAAAATAAACCTATGGGAGTCAACAATACTTGCGCGAGGTTTCCAAGTATGTTCGATTTGGAATTTAATAACTTGTATTGGCAAACGTTGAGAACATCAAACGGGACTTTTCAGTTGTTCGGAGCGTACCTAGACGTAAGATCCACTAATAGGTTAGGACCAACAGTCAGAGTTTTAGGCATGATTGATCGAATAGAACCTACAATAAACACGTACTGCCAGTTTTGGTTCGATGGAAAGAAGGAACCCGTCATCACTAAAACGTTCGAATACAAATATATTTGGTATAAAAAATGGGGAAATTACAAGCAGGGGATTTACCAACCTTACCTAATAGGTTGCGTTATTCCTAACCCGTACAAGGAAAAAATCCCGCAATCGATATCTATTGTCGAGAAAGCTTGTGACAATTCCACGAATAATCTGAGGGTTATCTACAAGAAATTAGAAAAGAAAAAGGATTTTGCTGTTTGCGTTAAAGGACTGGATTTCTTACACGAAGATCTATCCGTTAGGCTAGTCGAATGGATCGAATTACTCAACCTTCTAGGTGCTGATAAAATATTCTTTTATGAACTCCAAGTGCATCCCAATATTAGTAAAGTTCTCAGGCATTACGAGCAGGAAAATAAGGTGCATGTAACTCCAATAAGCCTAGCTGGTGGCCAACCTAATGCCCCATCTTTTCAACATTTATACCTAACGAAGAAAACGAACCATAAAAGACAGAACGAACTTATTCCATATAACGATTGTTTCTATAAACATATGTACGAATATAGATATATAGCCTTATTGGACATAGACGAGGTTATAATGCCCGTTGATGGGACCAGCTGGAAGGAATTGATGGATAAAGTTCTGCCAAAAGCGCTGAAGATAAATAAAGAAGAAAGAGCGTCCTATAACGTCAGAAATGTTTATTTTTTGGATGATTTATTACATAATCACGGCTGGTTTAAGGAAATCCCAAAATACATGCACATGTTGCAACATGTTTACCGCGCCAAAAACTTTACCAAGCCCGGACAGTACGTGAAATGCTTCCACAACACTCAGAAAGTTTTAACCTTACACAATCATTTCCCCTTAGCTTGTTTAGGCAGTACCTGCACTTCTTATCCAATAGAAACGACAGATGCTCAGTTACACCATTACAGGGCAGATTGCGTGAAGACGCTCAAGAAGAGTTGCGAGGAATTCCGGAAAACGAGCGTTATGGACACGACGATTTGGAAATTCAAGGAACCTCTGATAGCTCGAGTGTCTAAGACTTTGAAAACTTTGGGATTTTTCACCGGATACGGTGTCACTACTGAAAATAAAGAATTAGTTAGTCAACGATAATTTTGTTAATGTTTTTCTTGTTTTGATACGTCGAAAAGATTAGTGCAAATCGCGAAGAAATAGTGTCTCGATCGAACGAACGTATTCTGCGTGCTCAAAATGAAGTTCCTCAATGACCTAATACGAGATGAAATATAAAAAATTAGTCTGATTTTTTTTTAAATGTCAAAGTAAATTCGAAAAGTTTTCGGAATGAATTTTAAGATGATTGGTTCGTAAATTTTTGCTTTTTAACTATTTTTCGGATGAGGAATATTACAAAAATGCCTAGCCTAATATTGTTAAAGCAAGTTTGCAAAGAGTTTTGCAAATTCGACTTCATAAAAGTTTTATTGACCCTTTGGATTCGGAAATTCTAATTCCTTTTTTATCTTCTCTACAAATTTTCATCTAACTTCTCTTCGCGAAACTGTTATACTTTTGCACCTTATGTTTCTAAAATCTTTTTCCGTCTCTATCGGTTCTACAAATTTTATCTCATTTCATCTAAAATCTCTTTGGAAAACTACACTCAACTGTATTATCTCTTTCTTGATATTTTTAGGATATCAAAAAACAGATACAAATCTAATAACATCACATTTTTTCCGTTAATGGGGGTCATCATTTTAGCTTTAGTTGCATAACCCAAGCTATGCTACACGCATTTTTTTCTCCATTTTGAACTATTGGTCTTTGATTTTCAATTTTGTGCTTTGTTTGCAAACTTGGTGCTGCTTCAAAATACTTTTATTGGAATCTGTTCAATTGAATTTCAAAAGGAAGAAACGGATAAAAACTTGATCATCGGTTTTTAATTCTGTATTCTTATAAGAATATCCTTCCTTATTTGTTACTAGAATTCTAGCATTGCTCCAGATTGTTTTTATTTGAAAAAATCTGCTTTTTTCTTCGAATGCCGAAGAAGGTAACAGACCCAATAAGCACACATATGTATCCCATTCCATTATTATTAGCAAATCTGATTCAAAAACTGTGGAAGCTGATCCCGACCAGGTCAAAAAAAGTTCCCATTTCTAATATATTCTGGATAGTGAATATTCTATTTCTGTTACAAAACTGATCTCTTTAATTCAACTTTCTTGAAAATTTTGCTTAACTGCATTCACATACAACTGAAATAAGTCTTACACCATTCATTTCACAAGGCGAAATGAATTCTTTTTTTTATAATAGTTTATTTTACATTTTGTAAATCCAATTTCATACCTTTAGAGTTAAGTCTTTTTTATGTCTGATCAGTATATCTCTTTCGAATCAATTTTCTTTAGAAATTTGCATAATTACATTTGAATCTTAACATTTTAGTGTTTCAACAATCTTAATTATTTTAATTACATTTAATATTTCTAGTACTTTTTTTCAAATTGCGTTCCGTTGAATGGCACGAAGTAATCTAATAATGCCAGTGTTTTTTATGAATATTCTACATTGCAAAATCAAATATTGGAAGAAAACATTTTCTTTCATCATATAATCGATTTTTAAGCACATATTCGCAAGATTATTGGTTTTCAAAATTTGTATTTAAAAAATAACAATTCAAAATACAATCTTCTTTGAAGTTAAGACAAATAACCGTCGAAATAATCGAAGTTTCGTTGTTTATATTGCTAGCTTCTGTCGACCATTTATATCTGTTGTCAAACTGATAATTTAATAACAAATCCTGAAAAAGTTATTAGGATAGCGAATCGTTGATTATTACATGGACTATGTAGCAAAATTCGGAATAGATGTACCATTATTAAACAACTCGTAAAAGCCTACGAACTTTCAATAAAATATTTATTAAGTTCCCTTTATCATAAAATCTTAAACTTTGCTAAAAGAAACAGTTAATATGTTTTAAATATTATGAAGATATTTTATATTTGGTAGTTTTTCCGTGGGGCTCGATGGACCAATTTGACAGTATACTTTTCACGACCAATCATATGAGATATTTTCTTAAAATATTAACATTTTAATATACAGGTTGGTAGAAAAGTTTTGAAAGCAAAAATGAAACAATGTGAATTTTGAAATTAGTTTTTTTATTCAATGTAATCTCCCTCAACTTCAATACATTTATTCCAATGAATGTAATGATTTTCTGGAAGCTCTGCAAAATACTGTTCCACGGCTGAAATAGCTTCTTCATTCGATGAAAAACGCTTTCCACAAACGAATTGTTTCAAGTTTCTGAAGAGGTAGTAATCACTCGGAGCCAAATCTGGTGAATACGGTGGTTGTTCAAGCAATTCGTACTTTAGTTCATTCAATTTAGCCATCGTCAAAACACTTTTGTGTGAAGGCGCATTGTCTTGATGAAAAATTATTTTTTTTTTCGTTAAACCAGATCTTTTTTCACGAATTTTTGCATCCAGTTGATCTAAAAGGTTACAATAATACTCTGAATTAATTGTTTTACCTTTTTCTAGATAATCAATCAATAAAATTCTTTTTGCATCCCAAAACACTGATGCCATAACCTTTTTTGCCGATCGTCCTGACTTCACCTCTTTTGGAGTTGAACAACCAACCGTAGTCCACTGTAATCGTTCTTGTTTCAATTTAGGATCATGGTGGTAGATCCAAGTCTCATCCATAGTTATAAAACGACGCATGAAATCGGTTTTATTTCGCTTGAAACGCACCAAGTTACGCTGAGAAATTTGTTTTCGATCCAGTTTTTGTTGAATTGTTATCGAATGCGGCACTAACTTTCCAAACAGCTTTTTCATATGTAATTCGTCATGTAAAATATGGAGTACTCGTTCGTCTGAGATGCCTATGCTATCAGCAATTTCACGCTTAGTCAAATTGGGATCTTCACTAACCATATTATGTACTTACTCAATGATTTCTGCTGTTGCAGTTTTTGGTCGTCCACTACGTGGTTCATCTTCAACACTTGTACGACCACGTTTAAACTCTAAAACCTATCGATGTACTGTTGGAAATGAAGGAGCACATTCCTTTAACACGTTGACCATTTTTGTATGAATCTCTGTTGCCGATAAACCTTCCAAAACAAAGAATTTTATCACAGCGCGATATTCAGTTTTTTCCATTGTTAAAAAATACACCGACACGTCTAATTCAAATGGATTGCTAACAATGAATGAATTGACAGATCGAGATAAAATTTTTAGTGTGTTCATATGACACATGATATATTAAAATGGCGTATGAATTTTGATTCCTGTACTGCTTAATAGGTGTCGCTTTCAAAACTTTTCTGCCAACCTGTAATACCTAATACGATGTTTGGTCGTGAAAAGTATAAATATACTGTCAAAAGAAATCCTATGAAACACGGAAACCGTCAGCTTTTGTGCAACTACTCCTTAAATCTATGTAATTAATGGTTAACATTAATAAATGACTTATTTTTTCAAATTCGTCATCATGACAGGTTTAAAAGCAAAACTTTTCGAAGCGCACCAGTTCTATGTTTCATTCCGAGAACTTACTTCCTAATAAAAAAACTAAATACAGAATATAACCCTCGTGATGTTTTTTAAAATATTGGTTTTTTAAAAGAAAACTTTTTAATACTTCTACGTGTAAACGTTCACAAATCGTGAAGAAACCGTGAATTACACGAAAAAAAGATTCAAGAAACTAAATTTCGGTATAAAATAATTATGCATTTATTATTTTAAAAGAACCGCGCAAAAAAAAAATCGTAACGTAACACCAATCAAATGTGCTGCAAATTCATATAATTGCTCAAAATAAATATGTAATACCAACGTGAAAACATAAAAGTTACTAGACATTGCTAATAAAAAATTAATAAAAATATGTAACGATAAATGTTGAAACTACAAACTCGAGTGCCTTCAGGTTAATCAAAATCTTTAAAAAAATAAATATGGTGCCTCCAAGAACTATATAGACTTGCATAGGGAATAAAAGACTTTTCAATTTTTTTAAATTTTTTCCAGTTCTTACTGAACTTACATTTTGTGTTATTATTTTTAATGTTTATTTTTAGAAACTGTGATAATTTATTTTGCCCCCTGTCCCCTATTTTCTCCTCCCTCCCATCTCCCTTCAATATTTACGATGTAACCACTAATTATATTTATTTATTCTTTGTGCGCGATATAAATAAATATAATTTAATTTACTTTTGTTTTAGAGAACAATCTAGACGCAACTGAAACGGCGTAATTTTTTAATTTAGAAAAAATATTACGCGTTATTTGAAAAGTGTAAAAAATCAAGTCGGAATCGGTTTTTAATTTTAATGTTTGCGGAATGCTTTTTATTTTTCTAATGCAGTAACAGTTAATAAGGAAGTTGCTTCCATTTGATTCCCCTTAGGAAAGTGTTAAATATATTTTTTAATACACAAAAAACTTTTTGGATCTTTTTACTTTTAAATATTTTTTTATATAAAGGGAGGACAATCAAATTTTCTTTTTGACACTCTATGTACAGATTAAGCTCCCAAAATGAGCGCCACTGTGCTGCCTACCGATAAGGAAATTTTTCCCGTTTAGAGAGCGTCAAAATTTAGTTCAAAAATATTTTTAGGCATATATGATCGCAACTTTAAAAAAGAAAAAAGAAATAAAAAAAATTAATTTTTTGTGTCAACTAGAATCATTTTTATTTTCACGCAAATTTTCTAAGCTCTACATATTATTTTAAGAATTTTTCCTTTTTCATGAATCGCACTGTATATATATATATATATATATATATATATATATATATATTGGGCTTTCCAATAAAGTGATATGATTTCTTTAAAAAAAAACACACTATTGTTAAGAAAATTCAAAAGTGTTTTATTTAATGTGAAGTACAATCGATACAATTAAGTTCTAAATAAAACGTCATTCAAATGGCCTCCACGACTTCTTCTGCAGGAACGAATTCGATGAACCCAATTTTCGAGCACTTTTTCCACTAAATCTAGTCGTATGTCATGAATGGCACGTTCAATATTGACTTGTAAAGCTTGAAGAGAGTCTGGTATATTTCGATAGACCAATGACTTCAAATAAGAAATAGTCTAATGGTGTTAAATCACAACTTCTTGGAGGCCATTCAAATATCACAATTTCTTGAAATAATCGAATTTCCAAACTTTTCTCGCAATAATTCTATTGTTGCATTTGCTGTGTGGCACGTAGCCCCGTCTTGTTGGAACCAAATGTTGTCAAGATCAACTTCTTCCAATGTCGGCCATAAAAAGTTGGTTATCATCAATCTATACCGCTCTCCATTGACAGTAACGGTGTTACCAGCTTCATTTTGAAAGAAGTACGGACCGATGATTCCACCATACCAAAAACCACACCAAACTATCAATTTAGGTGAATGTAATGGTTTTTCATAAATAATTTGTGGATTTTCTTCGCACCAGAATCGACAGTTTTGTTTATTTACTACCCCATCCAGATGAAAGTAAGCCTCATCAGAGAAGATGATTTTCTTAAAAAAATCGTTATCGTTTTCAAGTTGTTCCAAGGCAATATCAGTAAATTCACGACGTTTACGGTGGTCCAATGGCTTCAGTTCTTGAGTAAGAACAATTTTATAGCAATGCAAACCAAAATCCTTTCTCAAAATCCGCCAGGTTCTGGTTTGAGACAGTCGCAATTGTTGAGAACGTTTTGGAATCGACAAATTACGGTGTTCAGTAACACTTGCCTGAACGGCAGCAATATTTGCATTACTTCGAGCGGTTCTTTGTCCTATTGGCACTTGAAAATTATGTAAAGAAAATGTAACCTCAAAATTTTTAACAATTCAACGAATAGCGAGCACACTTGGACGATTATTACGACCATAAAATGGCAAAAGCGCACAAGAAGTTGCAATTGGAGAACGATTATTTTGATAATAAAACTGAATAATTTGTAAACGTTGTTCTTGCGTATATCTCTCCATGATGAAATTGTAAACACTACTGAATACAATGAAAAACAAATGACAGATCATGACATATTACAAATGGCCGAAATGTCACTTCAAAATCATATCATCCCTATTGGAAAACATTATGTATATATATATATATATATATATATATATATATATATATATATATAAGATATATACATTGTATTTTTATTTTTAGGGGGATATTTTTATTCTTATTATTTCGATAACTACAGAACGAACGTTGACGTAAAGATAAAATAATTCCCTTAAATTTTATAATTACTTCAACGTTTCCGTAAAACGAAACTTTGTAATGTTCTAATTTTTTGATATCGATAAAAGAACACGAACAAACTTTCGTTTCTTTGTATATTTATTTAAAAATAGTTTTAATGTACGTAGCTTTCGTATCCTATTTAAAAAAACCCATTGGCCCCCAGTCCCCCCCCCCCTTCTTAGTTTCTTTTTATTTGTATAAACCCTCAAAAATAAATTTTAAAAATCTTCTTTCTCCGTATTTTTCAATAGAATTATTGTTTATTGTATGACTGAGGTTTGTGTTTTAAGTAAAGTTTAATGAATATGGATTATCATTATTATTATTACTATTACTATTAGTGCTATTATTTATATATGTTAATGATAAGGTAAATAATGCCTTTGTTTTGTAATTTCATTTTCGGAGGGATTGATGTTGCGTGTTTGATTTCGGCACGTAAACATGCAGACACACAAAAATCATTTCTTGTCATTTATACTTGTAAATAAATTCAATAAAGAAATTTTTGTATTAAACAATGTGTTTTATTTACAAATAATCCGGTTAATTCATAAATTTTAACAAATCAAATGCGAAAAACAAAATTCAAGTAGTCATACGAGGATAGTTTGATAAGTAGTGAGAATGACACATAGGTGGCGTTCTAATTAGTAAAACAAATGCACTGTAATTTAGGTTGCCTATTTATATGTTTACATTCCGATATTTAGAAAAATGGGTTGATTAGTTTATTTATGACAGCTGATTGAAAAAGAAGCTACACGTCGTTTTGTTAAAATGGAAAAAGCAGAGTATCGTGCGGTGCCGCGATTGCTTACGACTGATCAAAGGTTCGCTCGTTTGCGCATTTCCAATGAGTGTTTGGACCTTTATAAGCGGAATCCAATTGATTTTTGTAGGCGATTTGTTACTTGCGATGAAACTTGCATACACTACAGTACACCCGAAATAGTTGAAACAACGGTTAGAATGTTGTTCTGCACCTCCAAAGAAAGCGAAAACCACTTTATCGGCAAACGAGGTGATGTCATCAATTTTTTGGGATTCGAAGGGCATTTTGCTCATTGATTACCTTTAGAAAGGTGCCACAATAAACGGACAATACTATGCAGAACTTCTACAAAAATTAAATGTTGAGACTCGTGCTAAACGGCCAGGAATGGCAAAGAAAAAATTCTGTTTCACTAAGACACCGCTCCCTCGCATACCAGCACCGTTGCGATGTCCAAAATCTACGAGTTGCATTTCCAATTAGTACTGCATGCGCCTTATTCGCCGGATCTAGCCCCTTCCGACTTCCACCTTTTTCCAAAATTAAAAACGGTACTAGGTAGAAAGAAATTTTCATCTAACGCATTTTAGAGATGGCATAAGTTTTTCTTTTCCATTCTCACTATTTGTCAAACTACCCTCGCATGTAGGTACAGCTATTTTTATTTTTTTTAATAGAATTAAAATAGTTAATTAAAAATACTTTTCCAAAACGAGTACCTCTCTTTCCCAAATGCAGTTTGGAAATAAAAAAACAATTGCTCTGAACGAAATTATGTGAATATGAAGGAGGGATGTAAGAGTGACAAAAAAAATTGATTTTACCTACTAGCATCTAATCAGCGAATTCAGGTGCTTGTATTGGATTTTCGGGAAAAATATGAGTTATTTTCATATTTTTCGTAGATCACGGATCATCCAGTAAAAGTAAATATTTTCAAATAAATTTTGTTCAAATGTTTACTGTATGGAAAATAATAAATGTCAGATAAGCTTCTTTGAGTTCATCAAAAACCCAAATATCAAGCTTTCTAAGGTATTTTAACTCTTTCACGGGGTCGCGAACTCTTAAATGATAGATGCTTAACATTTACGTATCGGGTGCCGCGGCCTTAGCTCGATCAACTTCTTTATTTTGTCATCAACCTCAGTTGACCGCTCTAACCGAGAAGCGTCATTAAGGTTACAATCACCAGCATGAAATTTTATGAGCCGTCATTGCCATTGGCTTTACTTAATTGTTTAGAAGCTTAACGTTCTTCCTTTTAGCGAAGCAAAATATGACGGAAATGGTCTTCCATTTCCAACTTTTTATGAAATTTCCAAGATTTAATCATTTACCTATATCTACCTTTATGCTATACCATGTAATATCTGAAAGTTTTAACTGCATTTCGGAAGGAAAGGTTGAATGATTACCTTTTCTTCCGAAATGAAGTTAAAACTTTCAGATATTACATGGTATAGCATGAAGGTAGATGTGAATGACTTCAGTACTAGTGAAAATGAACTACCTCCACCTGTTGCAGTGCGTCATGATTTTTCCGACAACTCGCTAGATATTTTTGGGTTTCCTTCGTCTGTTGAGAGAAATAAAGATATTTTTTACCAATTTCTTTGATTTGTTTAATAAGACGAGTATTACTGGAGCTACCCTCGTACAGCACCTCCACCTTCTCTAAATAGTCAGTAGTGCTTAAGAATGTTTGTGATAATCGTTTGACCCCAAACTCGATTTTAAGTATTTGGAAGGTTTAGTTTTAGGGCTTACGATTTCGAATTATAACAATAATTCCATTTTTGAATGAAATTATCTTTTTGAATTAAGCCACTTTTATTATTCTTAACACATGGATCAATAAGTCCCGAGACTAACAATGAAAACAACATTTTTTTTGCAAATTTTTTTTTTATTCATCAACATAATCACCTTTTAGGGTGATACAATGGTTCCAACGCTTTTCCAATTTTTCAATACCATGTTTATAAAAAAAATTATCTTTCGCTTCAAAATAAGCTTCAGTTTCAGCGATGACCTCCTCATTTGAGCCAAATCTTTTCCCTGGAGCATTTTTTTAAGATCAGCAAAGAGCCAGTAGTCACTGGGGGCTAAATCTGGCGAATATGGGGGGTGGGGAAGCAGATCAAAACCCAATTCGTTCAATTTTGCCATTGTTTTCATCGACTTGTGGCAGGGTGCATTGTCTTGGTGAAAATGGATTTTTTGTCTCTGCATGTGCGGTCGTTTTTTTGCGATTTCCTCCTTCAAACGCACCAGTAAGTCAATATAATAATCACTGTTGATCGATTTACCTTTTTCGAGGTAGTCAATGAAAATCACGCCATGTGTATCCCAAAAAACTGACGCCAGGACTTTGCCAGCTGACTGCTGCGTTTTCGGACGGCTTTCGCCAGCTGTGCGCCACTCAGATGACTGCCGCTTCGACTCTGGAGTGTAGTGATGTATCCATGTTTCGTCCATGGTCACGTAACGACGCAAGAAATTTTTTCTGTTGCGAGTAAATAGCGATAAACAGCTTTCTGAATCATCGACTCGTTGCTGTTTTTGTTCCATCGAAAGCAATCGCGGCACCCACTTGGAAAAAACCTTTTTCATGCTCAATTTTTCACGAAGGATAGTAAATACACTTCCATATGATATCTGTGTCATCTCAGCAATCTCACGGAGCTTCACTTTACGATCTTTCATTGTAATTTTTGTCACTTCACTCACATTTTCCGGTGTAACGGCTTCCACAGGTCTACCCGAGCGTTCCGCGTCATTTGTGTCGGTACGACCACGTTTAAACTCGGCAAACCACCGACAAATCGTTGCTTTTGATGGACAAGAGTCCGGGTAACATTTTTCAATCCATTGTTTTGCTTGCGTGGTGTTTTTACCCATTAAAAAACAATGTTTTATCAGAACACGAAACTCGGTTTTTTCCATTGTTTAAACAAACTACAAAACGACTTTACTCCAACCTCGATAACTCAGCTGTTTCTGGTCCGATCGACTTAAAATTTTGACACGTTTCAAGCAAAGGTTAGTACTCTAGAAAGACGTGGTTACTGGTTTACTACGAGCGCCATCTATGGGTTAGTCTCGGGACTTATTGATCCATGTGTTAACTATATTTTATGTCAAACATAACCCACCCCTGTTTCATTACTCAAGCATAACAAACAAAAGAAGAAAATTGATTTGGCAACACTCCAAAGCCTTCGAAATCATCATTCATCTAAGTTAGTAAATTCCAAAACATTTGTTTCTTCACTTTAGCTCGTTTCAATCTATGCCAAGAAAAAAAATTAACGAATGCAACAAGTTAGGGTTTTTTTTTCGTTTAATGTACGGATTTTAGCGATTTTACATCGTCCGTATTTATTTTGGCCGATGTCAAGAGGTTAATGAGAACCTTAGATTCGAAGATAGCCGAGTTTTTCTTCCTAGCTCTCACTATTTTCGTTCTCAAAAAGTATCTACCCGGTCCGGGACTGACTGATGGTTTTAATGTCACGACTTCGACCGACGAACCAAAGGGGACTTTTGAGCGTTGTACTTTTTTGATCCTAAAAAAAATTTACGTTCAACACACCATGGCAAAAACCGACGCAATAAAGTGTCAAAATAAGATAAAATCGCCAAAGATTACAAAATTTATCTTCGACACGTCATGGCAAAATCTTAAGGAATGAAGTGTCAAAAATAAGATAAAATCACTAAAATTCACAATACATTTTTTTATATAAAATTGACTAAACTCACGTGTGCGCGTCGATATTATAGGTAGCGGGACCTGGTTTATCAGGTGTTACATAGCAGTAGCTGTTATGTCTATGATCCCTAAAACATGGTGTTCTCTCTGGAAGTGTTGGCTTCCTGTAGACAATGCCATTGCTGAAATTTCATTTTTAATTTAATTTCACAACTACCTAATTATCTTGTTTCAAACCACAACTGCAGGGTAAACTTTAAAAGCTTATTATAGAGAAGTCTAACTAGCATACTAACATGCAGCAAATATTTGCTTCCGAAAGAGCCTAAAGAAAACATTTTCAGAATGTTAGAAATTATCAATGTTAACGTAGAATCAAAACATATTCGAGCTTACGCCTTGGGTACTCTTAGTGTATGAAGATTGGCAATAATAATTATATACGGGGGTGGTCCCATAAGTACCCGGCCTGACCTAGAGATTGCGGTAGTTGTTTGAAAAATATCACTGTATTAGAAAGTACAGTGTCATAGTCAACCCGTCTGTTTTTCTTCAATGATTTTTCCAATCGGTATTATTTTCATTTCTTCCGCCACTGTTCTCTATTACCTTATTCTTTCCTTTCTGGCAATTCCTTTGATTTTCTTTGGAAACCTCATTTCCATTGCGGGAAATGAGGTTAATAAGTACCCGGCCTGACCTAGAGATGGCGGTAGTTGTTTGAAAAATATCAATGTATTAGAGAGTACACAACCTATAAAGCATATGTGTCACGTTGTTTAGTATTTGTTTAGTAGCCATCAATAATGAACGTTTTCAGTGAATTTGTAAATATGGTGAAAATTGGTCATTGTTACGTGATGCAATACTTTTATTTGAAAGGCCTCAGCCCAACTGATAAAAAAGCTGACCTGGATTCTACTGTGGGTGAGTCTGCTCCTTTGTTTAGAACAGTGAAACATTGGATAGCAGAATTTAAACCAAGCCGTACGAGCTGCCAAGACAAGCATCGCAGTGGTCGACCAAATGAAGTGACATCTCCAGAAATGGTGAAGAAAATCCAGAACTGTATTGTACTCTGGGTGAGTGCTCCTTCGTTTACAATAGTGAAATATTGAGTAGCAGAGTTTAAATGAGGCCGTACGAGCTGCCAAGACGAGCATCGCAGTGGTCGATCAAATGAGGTGATGACTCCAGAAATGGTGAAGAAAATCCACAAAGCGGTACTGGATGATCGTCGATGAAAGTGCGCGAGCTAGCAGACAGTAGGCATTTCAAAAAGTGCGGTACATCGCATATTATCTGAAAATTTGGACATGAGAAAGCTGTGTGCAAGATGGGTGCCGCGTTTGTTCACGCTCACAAAAATTAATGTGGAAAGGGGCTATATATCAACCTTCAGTGATTAAGTTAATCAACCACAGGCTCTATCAAAATTACCTTAGCATTTCTTATTTTTGAAAACTTAACAATCATACTAAAGTATCAAACAATACTAGTAATGTTGGCAATACCCAAAAGTAAAGAAATAAATGTTGTAAAAATTCGAATTTACTAACACTTTAGATCCCAAGTTTTATAGTTTGATGAAATCTTGTTAGAATTTCAAAATGTAAAAGAAAACATATAGCTTTTCATTTAAAAAGGTATAACTTTAGCACGTCACAATTTTTTGAAATACTTTATATATTTAAAAATCGTCACTTATCTAAAATTTTATTTCGACATCTTCATCAACTTGACAGATATTTACATTATCCCGTACTTTTGCCCATCACCGACTGAAAAAAAAATGGAAAACTAAGTCGATTGAATTTTTTGAATGTGTTGACAAATTGTTGAAGGATGCGCAATGCGACAAAAAGAAACTTGGAAAGTTGGTCGACCAATCGCATTTACAACACCTACAAGTCTCATCGGAAAACATTTTCCCAAATTTATATCAGCTACACCATCAAAAGCAAATTGGCCAATAAAAAAGTTACACACACACACACCACTAGAGGTGTACCTTGCTCACCCTGTTCACTATATCTAACCCCAAAAACCTTCCACTTATTCTCCAAACTTAAACTTTACTTCACCACAAAATACTTTTGATCAGACGAAGTATTTCTTGCTGTAACAAACCAGTATTTTAAGTATCTTTAGACAGGTCATTACAAAAACGACATAATAACACCTTACCATTGTTGCTCATATTTCTCTTAGTGAACAGACTGCGAGAAATTAAAAAAAAGACGAGGTAAATTTAGGAAATATTTGTTCGTTATGCAAACCAAAATATTAGTAAACACACAACGTGCGTTTTGGCTTTCGACGGTACGAATCGTGTACGGAATTTGTTTCATGCGGGTTTTTGACGTAGTTTTCCAGGTGCGACACCGTTTAATTATCTGCTGATGATGACAACTTAGTTGTCGAAATGCGTATACCGAATACGAAAATTAATGTGGAAAGGGGTTAAGTGATTAATAAACACTTATTAAATTACTTCTTTTTACTGGGATGCGTCAAAAGAAATTCCAAGTCACTTTTCCTTTGGTAAAGTTTGTCTGCGCCCTGAGTCGCATTCACGGCGAAATGATTTTTTAATGTAGAATTATCTCTCGGTCCAGTAAAACAATTGTAAGGCCCCTTGGTGGAAACCACTTTATTCAACAACTCCTCCAAACCACCACGATCTTTAGGATTGTATAGGTTAGGTGGAACCTTCCATTTTTGGTCGTACGGTCTTTCAAAGCGATTTTTCAGACCGTCCCATTCAAACGGTGGCACTTTCGTGCGTTGTTTTTTAATAACTGAGGAATACTTGAAGATGTCACGAACGTGAGATGCTGCAAATTACAAGATTTCCATTGCAAAATATTGAACAATCTGAAACAGGAAAAACTTACTAACTGGCGGCCCCTCACTTTTTTCAGGAGGATATGCCCTTTTTGAAGTACTGAAGCCTTTCCCTTTGGGCATGTTGCTCATTTTAAAAGTATTAAGGTCAATGTTGTAATTTCCCGGCCCTCTCAAAGTTTTCTCAAGTAGTTTTCTTTGAACAATCGGCTGAACATGTAATTTGTAACCCAACCACTTGGAGTATTCTTCAGTTTTAACTTTTCTTGTCCATCTACAAGTAATAAAATGTATAAATTTGATTGTTGTATATTTTGCTGATTAACCCTAGAATGCATATCTGCTACAATATCTACTTTTACATAAACTTGATCTCACAAGCCCGCCTATTGAAACTCATGATGAAATGCGATATCGATTTATTGATATAAAACTATACTCAAGAGGTAAAAAGTGCATATTCTCTTACACTGTGCCCATTGTATATACGTGGGTGGTCCCATAAGTATCCGGTCTGACCTACAGATAGCGGTAGTTATTTGAAAAAATATCTCTGTATTAGAAAATACCCAATCTATAAAGCATATATTTCTAGTTTGAAGACGTCACGTTGTTTGGTATTTGTTTGGTCATCGTTACGTGATACAATACTTTATATGAAAGGCCTAAGCCCAACCGATATAAAGGCTGAACTGGATTCTACTCTGGGTGAGTCTGCTTCTTCGTTTGCAATAGTGAAATATTGGGTAGCAGAGTTTAAACGAGGCCATACGAACTGCTAAGACGAGCATCGCAGTGGTCGACCAAATGAGGTGACGACTCCAGAAATGGTGAAGAAAATCCACAAAGCGGTACTGGATGATCGGCAACTGAAAGTGTGTGTGCTAGCAGACATAGTAGGCATTTCAAAAAGTGCGGTACATCGCATATTATCTGAAAATTTGGACATTTTTTTTTGGGATGCGCATGGAATAATTTTCATTGACTGTCTTAAAAAAGGAAAAATTATAAACGGCGAGTGTTATGCGAAATTATTGCAATGTTTGAGCACAGAAATCAAGCAAAAACGGCCGCATTTGGCTAAGAAGAAGGTGGTGTTTCATGAAGATAATGTACCAGCTCACAAATCCGTTATTGCAATGGCCAAAAGTAATGAATTAAAATTTGAATTGCTACCTCATGCACCCTATTCCTCCAGATTAGCCCCCCCCCCCCAGTATTATTTTCTGTTCCTGAAATTATGCTGAAAAATAAATATATTTCTTTCCAAAATTTTTTGTGTTTTCTTTGTTGGGTCGGGACCACCCTCGAATTATCTTTGCAATTATTACATACCATTTCGCTTTTACAAACTATTTTTGAAGGAAACACCAAGCATCTTTTTCTCTTGAACGCTTCATTTATTTGAGCTGTGGACAAGAGATATCAATAAGTATTCGCATATACTCGATAATGCTACGTCGTATCTCAAAGTCAGTCGAACATCTTGTCATATAGGCATCATCAGTTCCTTTGCTATCTCTTTCAAAAAGAGTTAACGAAGTTAGCGTTTGTAAGTGAGACCAGCAGTATAATTTGGATGTAAAAACAATAAACGCATTTAGCGTTCCCACATTAATAATATATAAGAAAAAATCTCATAGGTCATCCCTTACTTTGTCTTTTAGATGCGTATGTAAATACCATTTGGCCCATAACATCGACATCGTCTTTTGTTTTATTGTAATGTGAGATAATTTCGGGATTTTTTAGCGTTGATCAATAAGGTTGATATATAACCCCTTTCCACAATTAACTATTTGTAAATTCTGTATACGCATTTCGACAACCAAGTTGTCATCATCAGCAGATAATTTCAAAGTGTCGCACCTGGTAAAACACGGCGAAAAAATTGCACGAAAAAACAAACTCCGTACGCGATCCTCACCGTTCAAAACCAAGATGTGCACATCTTGGTTTTGAACTTGGTTTTGAATACAGAATTTACAAATAGTTAATTGTGGAAAGGGGTTATATATCAACCTTATTGATCAAGTCAATCAACCACAGGCTCGATCAAATTCAACTTTTTTAGCGTTGTCGTTGACATCTGTGCCATACTGCATAGTGCTTAATAAAATTACGCAGTTCTTTTTAAATGCATAGCTTATCATGCTGCTTTATTGTTTGAACAAGATAAAGAATTGAAATAACATTGCCTCCATCTATCGTTCAACACACGCACGTATTGAACGCCAGAATAAATGCGCGCTTATCTTGCTAAGTCGACAACGAGATTGCTAAAGCGCGTGTAGGCAAATAGTAATTAATTCTCGGCGATTTAGCCAAATAGATGAATATTTAAAGATACGACAAGCTATACAAAGAAGTAGTTTGTTAATAACACAAGTTTACCTGATGATAGGTGTTATTCCTTGTAACGTACATAGTAAACAGGTTATTAATATTTGAATGATTCCTTTTAACATTCAAAATATAGAAAATATAACTAACGATTTTTCGATGGTTTCATCTCCTCTGGAATATCTGGTTTATTTTGACATGATAAATCAACAAAAGTAATATTTTTCCTAAAAAAACTGCCAATGGAACACTCGTAAGAAATTGTCAGTCGCCAGATTCAGACTAGAATTAGGAATACTACGCACTAAAGTTTCTACTATTTCAAATCCCAGAATCTTATTTATATTTTCCTAACTTGACGACCAACGTAAACTAAACCATCAAGAGCAAAGACAAATTTAGATTAGCACATCCAAAAAATCTTCAAGGCATATTTTGTATCGGCGTCTGCCTCTAACGCTAGCAAGTTGTTCGTCTATTGTTGCATTAATATCTGGTATGATGCACGTTTTGCATTGATGAATAACCAAATCTCAGATGTAAAATATCACTACTATACCTTGTCCCAGAATAAGAAGGAGTGATTCAAATACACGCGCCAAAATAGTGTATATTTTTAAGAGATTTCATTGGTTCTTGAACAGGCAAGTTTAATATGGATAAATGAATACCAGATATCGGCTATTTTTTATAACCTGTAAGCGTTTAATTACATTTTTGCATTGTTTTATTTTAATATAATAATATTTAATCTTAATTTTGGATAGGTTGTACATATTAGTCCAAAAAGTAACGTCTATACAATCATACTTCCATTAAAATGAATTTTTTTTTCATTTAATTTAATAAAGAAAAAGATTAATATCGTTGACAAACTACTATAATACATTCACAACTGTTTATATTTCATTTTTATGGTAAGTTACATTTAAGCTATGTGTTCTGCGTTTTAGCGGGATATTTATTGGGTCTGGGATCACTGCTTTTTTCAGTTATCCCCGCATGGCGCGTGGACGAATCCGAATATGCTCCATTATTATCGACAATGTTTCGCCATTTTTTTGGTAGATCCATGATCCCATCGGTGATCTGTGGTTTCTGGTAAAATGATATCAAGAGTTTTCACAGGCTTCTTTTGAAACTTAATTCCATTGATATGATTCAGAGGGTGCTATATCCGAAAGGTTCTTTTATTTTTGACGGGTCGTGTGTGGTCAAATCTAACAAAACTTAATCTCTCTAGTTGTGCACAGTAGAGTTGAGAATCAATCGTCTGACCAGTATTTCTTCAACCATACACACAGCATCACTTTTTTTGGCGTCAATGTTGGAGCATTGTGACGGCTCACCATCCTTTATCCACGATCTTTTACGCTTCCGATTATCGTCAATATATATTAAACGTTTCAGAAACGATTTCATTCCGTTTCAGTAAGATTTAATTCATTATGTTTTTCACGCTCAACTCATGAGGAACCCATACGTCAAGCTTTTTTTTGTAACCAGCTTTGTGTAAATGGTTCAAAACAGTTTTGTGGTCAATGCCTAGCTCCATGCCAATATCGACACTGCTGATATGCTTATCTTGTTGGACTTTTTCAAGAATTTCATCAGATTTTTCAGTGATTGGACAAGCTGACTCATCTTTCACATTGAAATTTCCAGATTTCCGCGCAACAGATTTCGATAAAGTACCTTCACCGTACACAGCACAAATTTTATCACAAGCCTGCGCATAAAATAATATTGCAGAATATAGCGAAATTTCTCATTATTCTTCTCCATTTTCAAGTGCGATAACTTTCCAACATGCACCGATTACAATGTTTCTACGCTCAAACTAACGTCCGGAAGGTCATCTAAAAAACGATCGGTGGTGTCGCTGTGACTTGTTGTTCTTTAGTTATCGGCAACCAATAATCGGGAAAAACACAACTTTTTCCCAGACCCAATATATCACTGCTTCTTATTCTGAGACAAGATAAAATATATCGATTTCTAAATATGTTGACCGAATTCTTTTATCGTCAAATCTAACAAAACTTCGTATTTTTTCAAATCGAGATGTGGACATCGTGGCTCAATATATAGAATTAGTAAATTCATCAGAAGAAAGTTCCCTTTCAGGAACGTCCCAGTTTCTTCAACTCCAGCATAAATAAATAATCCACAAAATGTATAAAGTTCAACGATTACATCAGTCTCCATTTTCGATTTCCCATTGTAAACACATCTTGCTTCTAAGTTGGTATAGCGCACAATTTCCTGCATAATTACTTCAGGTACAAATAATTGAAAAGCTTCTCTTGGTGTAGCAGCCATACGTTTTTATGCCAAGCCAAGTACGCACTAAATATCAATAGGTGCTTTGAATTTAATTTTTAGCTAGTGGTTCTATATTCCACTACAGGCTGTATTATCACTAATATTTTTGCATTAATGTCATCATCATCATCATCATCGCTACTGCATCACAATTTGTTTCGTAATCCCTGTCCATGTCCATAGTTCATCATAAACCACACCAGAATACTGAATTAATACACGAATATTTAATCCAAATTATAGGCAATCAAAGCAAAAATGTGTTAAAAATTCAGCATTTAGATTGTGGCTTTGTGTGTTCTAGTAACCCTAACGCATTTACGACAGAATTTGATATTGATTACAACTCATGAAAATAATTGTTTCTTAACTCAAAAAAGCTTAGTTTAAAAGTAATGTTAATACAAGATTAAAACAAACACAAAGTAACAATTTTAAATAAAAGATATGAAATGATTTCAAAGCAATTAGAATCATTTTTGGAGTTCAATGATATTTGTCCAAATACCGTTGCAATTATTTAAAATTAAATTATGTTTCAAACAGTTTAAATCAATTTAAAACTACACCAAACTGTACAGAAAACGAATATTAAAAATGTAAGTTCTTACGGTGACATGTTTTGTTTCTGAAAATTCCTGTGTTTAGAACCAAACAGTCCTTCAATAGTCATACTACTCGTCATATATTTGTTAGATGTAACATGTGGAATTGCGATGGAACTCCTCGTGGATAATCTACTAAAGGATTTTAATTTAGATCCAGATTTTGCTGCTGAAGATGGTCTTGCCGATGATTTTCTTGAAATTTTTCTTTCCATAGATTTTGCCGAAGGTCTTCCCGTAGATTGTCGAAAATGTTTTCTGAAAAAATGAGAAATAGTCGAACTTAGCGGCATTTTGATTGCTGTTTTTATTTGCTTCGTTTAAATTGAACCCAACCCAACCCCAATATTAAGAATTTTGTTGGACCAAGTTTTACATGCTGTCAATCAACGTCAACACAATTATATTAAATTTAATGTCACAACGTGCGTTAATATGGCGAATTTATTTTATTTCGGTTGCTATGGGACGAAGAATTTGTTTTTTATATGTATACAATTGAATTTTTTTTGACAACAATTGACAACAATTCGAATTCGTCAGGGTATAGTCACCCATTATAAATGTAAATAATAATTTCTGTTTGAATAAATAATAACAATAGTTATTTGACAGACTTTCGGGAATATTATATTCTAATTTCAAACACACAGAATTTTATTTAGAAAGACGTTTATAAAAGTTTGGATACTATATTAGAAATATCACATTTTCCTTTGTTTTTCTAAAATTTATTAATCTTAGCCACTTCAGAAAACATTAGAATTAGAAGAATAAATTCTGTTTTTTTAATATTTTCAAAATCAATTTCCTTCTGCTTATAGCGACATCTAATAATTGTTGTACAAATTTTCATGAGCATTAATTATAGTTCCAAACCCAGAGAATTTTTATTTGGAATAACACCCACAAAACTATGGCTTCTGTATTAGAGATGACACCACTTTTCTTTTTCCATCCTAAAATTTATTTATTAATATTTCGAATTTTATGAAACATTGTATATTTTTATTTGTTAAAAATATATTATACAAAATAATAATTTTATTTTTTAATTGTTAGTTATGATTTACTACTGAATTGCAAGAATATATTAAATGTTAAATATTTTCATATTTTCTTCTGCTAATGACGCCATACATAGTCCTTGTACAAACTTCCATGAATATTCTAATTTGAAACCCTGAGAATTTAACTATCGAATGACGCCCATAATTTATTCTGGAATGTATCAATATTTCTAATATCACAAAGCATTTTATATTGGTGCTTGTCAAATATATGTAATAGAAAATAATTTTATTTCTTATTTATTAGCTAATTAATCTATTTTTTTAAATATTTTCAAAATAAATTTCTTCTGCTTGTGGCGCCATCTAATAATCATTGTACATACTTCCATGAGTACTAATTCTAGCTTCAAACCCAGAAAATTTCTATATCGAATGCCGCTCATAAAAATTTGGATACTGTAACAGAGGTGACGCCACATTTTATATTATTAATTGTAAAGAATATATTATTAAAAATAATTTTTTTTTTTAGTTATCAGCTATGATTTATTTTTGTATTACAAGTAAAAATCCTAATTTTTCAATATCTTATAATGTAGTCACGTTTAAAATAGAATGAACAACTACATCTTAAAAATAATTTTGTAGGTTATCGTACACGCAAATACTAGTTCATGACAGAAAATATTCAATTTGCAAACTAACTGTAACAGGACATGAAATTTTACTAAAATTTCATACTAATTAACAGGATGGGTCAAATAATGATCTTAAAAGGTAAGAATAATTAATTTGCATGTGTAAAATTAAATGGTATCGTATTTTAGAGAATGTGTGCTAAACAATAACATTTCTCCATGAGATGCCTTACCGTGGAAAAATCTCATCCAAATGCTGTTCATAGTTTGGTGATACATAAAAATAAAATGCAGAGTAATTGGAAATAATTTTAAAAGCAATTCCTTGATCTTATAATTATGATAGCCTCTTGTTATTGTTTTAGATTAGTAAATCTATTAAGACCACAATGATATATCAAGCAAATTTAAAGCCGGTCAAAGATTGAAACAGAGACCAGTTAAATCCACTAGTTTTCTGCTTAGTGTTAAAGGAGTCAATAAAAATCATAAAATGAGTAAGGTAAAAAAAGAACAGAAAAACATAGATATAATTAACAGAGCTGCCATTTTCTTGTCTTTTCTGTATAAATACATAGAACTGAAACTGATGAAAAGAGCTTGGAACAAATTAAATATTTACAAATAATGAAACAAAGTAGGAAGCTGAACAAAAAATAAAGGAAAGAGTGGTGAAAGTAATTTTTTATATGACAAAAAATAGAGAAGTTACAAAAAGCACAAAAGTGGAAATAGTCAATGTGTTATAACATGAAAATTAATATATTCCTATGAAATACAGACGACCATAAAAAGTTAGGAGTGGATTGAACACAGCACAAATGGGATTCTTAATAAAGATACAAGAAAAATAGGACAAGAACAGAAATGAGACACATATGAAGCAGTTAGGAATGGAATCCCTAGAAGATGTCATTGAGGAAAGCCAATTAGAATGATGGCTTGGGCATGTATTAAAAATGCAAATGGAAAATGCTTGGATTTAGACTGTAAAGGAGAAACAAAAGAGAAGGACTAAGAAAATCATAGTTGGAGAAAATGAGGAAGATAGGACACAAAAAAATGTAGTGTAGGGACAAATAAGTAAATTCGCACAAGAGAGGAGGTCAACCAAAGTTTACAAAAGTCAGACACAGTAGTAGAAAGTCTTAGTAGTATTACACTCTCTATATATAATAATTTCTTATATCGTTTTTAAGATTAATTTATTTAATTTAAAATACAATTCGATCTTGAATTCCTAAATTATTATACTGTCATTATTTGTCCGGTACTCGTATATATAGTCAGATGCAGAGTCCTTTGTGTTAGTCACGTACGAAGGGTCAAAGCTGCAATAAAAGCACCGAAATCAGGTACCAAAAACTGTACTCGAAGTTACAAAACTTTTCACTAAATTCGATATCAACTTAGTTATATTGATTTCTAAATGCAATTCGCGATTCAAATACCAATCCCAATTTGGTATTTCTTTTACACAGAATACACGTCTACTATTCTGTGTAGATAATTTGCTTAATGCTTATATTGAAATTAAAATCAATTTTAATGTAGCTAATTCGTTTCCCGCCCAAGTGGTAGCGTGCCTGTCCCTGTTTGCTATTGGTTAATTCAAACATGACACGCACACATAGCCCCTCAACCTAAGGGTTCCATATAAAGCCATAACCGAAAAAGAACCACCTTCTTCGCTTGTCTGTCGTCATTAAGACTACACGCGTCTTTCACGTGTTTGTGCCGCGAACCTTTATTCGCGCTTCTTGTGACCTCGTATTTAATTCCGCGACCGCGGAACATAAATACACCTTCCTGATCCAGGAACAAACGCAAGTATATGCATCGCCGATGCACATTTAATCTAACCTTTTATTTTATATTTTATTAGCAGCCTTCGTACATCCAGACTTATATTTTATTACAGCTTTGCTATTACGTTCATCCTATTTTATTTGTTGCTCTAGTTCTCGTTAACTATTTCTATTTAACACATTCAAGCTTTAAGAATTCATTTAACTTGTGAATAAAATTTTAAAGGCATTTCTGTCGTTTTATTCCACTAATAATCTTTCTTTCAGCTTAGCACACGTCCTGGACTTTTGACGCTCATTGTACACAACTATTAATTATTAACTCCTTACATTAACATCGAATTAACCGTCATATATTTCATATATTCATTCATTTCTTTTCATCTTTCTCATTTTACATTCTCAATTTGGCATTTTTTAATTAAAAGGAGGAGGTAATAGTAGTAAGTATATAGTTAAGCATATTGAATTAATGAATTATATTAGCTGAAAAACTAAAAATTATACACAAGATATAATAATAGAATCAAGTTCTATTTTTGACCCATACTTTTTGCTGTAGACGTTACAAACATGTCAATATTTAGTTGCAATTATAAAGAAAATATATTAACATAAAACAATTCAAGACTTCTAGTATTAAATGTTACTTTGTTGAATCATATCTGCACTGGATGAGTACTAATATATACATATTATAATACAAGTACCATGCATATACACAACCTGATTGCTATATAAAAGAATGTATGAACTGTCCTTTCATGGTTACATCCTTTTTAATTTGTTCATAAAGCTGCTAATTTTATTCTGCAAATTGAAGAAATTATTTGCTTATGCTTGATGTTGGTTACTGAATTTAATCGTGTGAAAATGGCCATTTTTGCAATATTGTATAGACATGTTTAAACATAATGAAAATGATTTTTTGCATTTTACAATTGTAGATAAAACGTGGATTCACTACTACACACCTGAGACTAAAGAGCAGACAAGCAGTCGACAAAACGTATTGAGACAACTCTAAAATCCAAGATATTTCCATTTACTAGAAAAGAGATGGCTATTATTTTCTAGAATTTGCGAGGATTAATTTTTATTTATTATTGCTTGCAACACAGGGATATAATAGACAAGTATTGTATGTCGTTATTAAACAGACTGAATGAAGAAATCAAAGTTAAAAGTTCTCATTTAATAGAGAAAACAATTCATATACATACAACTAGGAAAACGCCGCGTCCCACAAATCGGCAATTGCGATGGTCGAACTCACGAATTACGTTTCCAGTTATTCGAATATGAACCGTATTTGTCAAACTTAGCTGCTTTGAAGTTCTTTCTGTTCCCAAATCTGAACAAATGGTTAGCTGGAAAAGAATTCTCATCGAAGCTGTAAAAGGATATTATGAAGGTGTAGATAATTCTTATTTTTTCGAAGAATTGAAAGGTTTAGAAAACCGTTGAGCGAAATGTGTAGAGCTGATATGAGATGATGCAGAAAAATAAATACGATTTTCTGTCTCGTTCTGAAAAAGCTTCCTATCTGACCTCGTACTATGTCACTATATCAAGGTTTGTATAATTTACGTCTCCTCAAAATTCAAAATATAAAAAGGTTAAAATTATTGCAAAATTCTAATACTAAGTCTAATAATTTTTCATTTTTATGTAAAAATTTTTGATAATTTTTACTTAATGTGACATAAATTCTGGAGAGACCTTTGAATATACTAATATTTTATATTCAAAATCGATATTTTTGTTTTATTTTACTTTTGTTAATTAATGTATTTGAATTTTAGATTTTCCAAGGCGGAATACAATCAATTTTCAAACAGCTAAAAGAAAAATCGATCGAAGAAGCAATAAAAGCTAGTAGTCACTCATTTAATGATATTCTGTGAACGTCGATGTATTATACCGTGGCATCAATACTCATATTAAAAAACATGTATTAATCGTAGTATATATGTATATAATGTATATACTTTTTTAATAAATAATAATAAGTCTATCCAGTTTTTTTTTTAATATTTTAACTGAAACTAATATAAACAATATTCATCAATTGGGTTGCCTGCCATAATCTATTTAAAACTTTTACTCTCCTGGTTCAAAAAAAATCAAGAATTTTCAAGTCTAGCATTCACGATGAAGGCGATTTTATAGGCAACTTAATTAACATCAATGATGTATATTTAGTAGCCTAATTTTAAATTTGATTTCGAACTTCTGCTCTCCTGGTACAAAATGTGAATTTAACGAAATTGTCAGTAAAAGTAGTTGTATTAGGCAACTTAAGTCACAGTAGTGGTGTATATTTGGCTGCCTAACTTTGAACACCTCTTACCCCTAATACCTTCTCGCACTTCTGCTCTCCTGATACAAAATTCCAATTTGGTAAAATTTTGAATATTTTATCAACAATTTTGTTAAAATAAAATTTTGTATTAGGATAGCAGAAGTGCGAGGAGATATTGAGAGCAAGAGGTATTCAAAATTAGGCAGCCAAATTTACACCACCGACGTGAAATAAGTTGCCTATACGATTATTAGTAGGTAAATTTGTGTCGAATAAACAGAAATTCGTAAAGGTATTAAGGACAAGCATACATTTACGTAAATTAATTTAACTACCTTCGAAAATCTAAGGATAAATGGTATTAAATAAAACAAATGAATGAAGGGGAAGGAAGAATATATTAAATAATATATTTACATATATAACAGAATCTAGTTATATATAATTTATGATTAATTAATTAAAAATGTGTAAATATTATTTATTAATTGCCCAAAAGGAACAATCCAGATAGGGCAAAGAAATAATAAATGAAAGCTAATGCAGAAGTACAGAAAAATTTAAAAAACGGTAAAGTATGCCATACAAAATAGTTGAATTAAATATAAAATTACAAAGAAAAAAAATACAAAATAAACTTTATTAAAATATTAATTAACTTATACTTCCATACTAATAAATGCTTATTTCAAAAAATAATTTTATTTCATTGTTTATAATATAAATATATTATTTTTACGCATAATAAATGTCGTAATTACATCTGAAATTCAATATTTCACAAAAGTGTGATGTTGGGAAGTATAATTGCAAGTACATTTGAATATATACATCATAACAAAGAGTTATGTACAATGAAATAAATTTTAAGTTTCCCGAAATAGCTGTTATATCAAAGTAGCAAATACAATATTTACATTATCATCCATAAGTTTGGGCACATGCAACATTTGTCAGCTACATAAGAAAATAGAGTAACAACATTATAGACAAATTTATTTTAAAAAATGTTTAATTTACACATACATACTCTGGCAGAAAGGTAGTGAAAAATTTTATTAATGAGCTAAATTTTTGTTTCACCAAAATATGAACTATTTGATAAAAATATTGTTTTATAGATTCGAAGCATTTGTTGCACTAACTATTTTCATCCCTCTTTACTATAATAGAACTTAATCGTTTTCAGTTTATTCCTAGAAATATTATACGGAAAAAATACTTGAGAATCGTTAAAATTGACTGCATGTTGTACAATGTAATTTTAATCAGATTATCATATTTTATGCACTAAATATCATAGGGTAGTCACTTCGGCTCAATTCTGCAAAGCAGGAACAGAAATTTGCTTAGGTGCCGAAATCTACTAAACCTAGTCAGCACAACTTGCATATGAATTAGTAAAAGATTTAAACCATGCCCAAAGTTTACAAATAATACCGTAAGTCTATAACTTCCAAAGCAATAAATTATGATCAATTCAATCGAAGACCTTACTAAAGTCTAAAACTGTCAAGCTGAAGACCACTCTCAATCAATCCAGAAATAACATTGTAGTAAGTTATTACATTAGTCTTAGTGCTTTTGCCTTGAATAAATCCATACTGTTCTTGACAATGATTATATTTGAGTAGGTATTTAAAATTTTATCAGAAGTTATGGAGTCCAGTACCTAAAGTAGGTAACGCGCCAATGGGACGATAATTAAGCACATCAAAATAGTCTCCCGATTTAAATACAAGCAGCGCAATTCTGCATTAATTGGGAAATAGCAGTCCCAATTATTCTTAGCATGCTGCCTATAAATCCTTTCCTATTAGTTTCATTGATCTATTCGTAAATATCTCCTAGAAAGAAGTTAAAAAGTTAAGATCAAATAAAAATTTATTTGTGTATTGTTTAATAAAATTCAGATACGGTTTCTGGCATTTGAAGTAGACTTACAATAAGATTGTGCTAAATTTGTAAAAATAAAACGAATAAAATTGAACTATTACATAAATCTTTTATTGATAATAAAATTATTATTTGTTCGCAAGGTTTCGGGTTTTTTCCTGCCTAGGTGTCCTGTCCTGCAAAGGATCGATGCGATATTTCCGTAAAATCTAATTCACCATCTTCAGACAATGCTCTCTGAAAGTATCGCCCGAAGATGTGTACTTCTGTCCTGTCCACCACTAGGATGTTACAATAAAATCTCATTTATTATCTTTTCATCTCATTCACTACCTTCAACAATGCTCTCAGAGAATATCGCCTGAAGATGATAAATGAGACTATACGTAAATAACGCACTGGTCCTTTACAGGACAAAAGCACACTCACGCGGGAAAAACTCGAAACCACGCGAACACTATCTGTTACATATAATATCCTCGAAAACCTGCAAAACCATACGATTATTATATGTTATACCTATAAATATTAATATTTTTTCTTGGCATGCTACGTGTAACTCTTGTCACAATTTTTTCAAGTTTTGGTTGTGCGTGCCTAAATATTCTACGATTTTAAATTTAGAGTACTCCAAATATTGTCTATAGCAATCTAGCAAATAGACTTCCGCGGTCATTTTCTATGGTTACTCGATCTTGGCATCTGAATTGAAACCATGCCTACGATACTTGTACTGCCGCCGTTTGGTCTCCACTTGCCCGAGATATCTTCAGGGCATATTTTTATACATTTAGCACCATGACAAAGCGCATCGTCATACATAAACATATATGGACTTTCTGTAGTGTCTAAGTTCCTATATGACGCTGTGAAACACCTGCATGACCTCTTTATATTTGATTCGTTGTATTTTTAACAAAATAACGAGGTCCAACTCCTTCATGTGTCACGCAAAACTAAATCATTACCGCGGGGGGATGTTTTCCGGTTTTTGAAACGATGTATTCATGAAAATGCTCAGTTAAGTGTCTTTCAAAGTACTGACTAGTTTCTGTAACTGATTCCAAATGCGATTTATAGCTCAATATTTACATAATATGCAAGTATGAAAAAAGTTTTCTTCTTTAATGTTTAGAAAAATAATGCTGCATAATGGTAACTGGAACTTTATTTTTTCCCAATCTTTAACAAAATATGCAATTTTGCTCATTCTAGCATTGCTTTTTTCATCTTAGATTTTTTTTATATATCATTTGCATACTGACAGCAGCATATAATTTGAACCACAAACGTTCTCGCTGATATTTAAATATTGTGTGGTTATAGTAAATTCTGTAATTCACTCAGTAATGCTATCTGACTTCTAACACGGTCTTAATTATTAATCTGTATTGTCTCCCAAACCTCTTTTGACACCTCTACAATATTAATAACTAGTTGACATTGATGGTATACTTTCTTTTATCGATTTTCCAAATCCACTGACTTTCTTTTTATGAAACTGTAATAATACTTGCCACATGTCATTAAAAACATCACTCAGTTTTGAGTATCCTTTGAATCCATCTTTTCATTTCCACATTTTATGAAATTTAATTTATATTACGAGATGTAAAAATATTAAATGATTAAAAAATTCAAAATAATACATGTGGAAAGGCACTTATACACAAATCAGTATTTCATCTATCACAGATTAAGTAATCTGTTTCTAATGAAATACTTTGACACTAAAAAAAGATGACAACATTGCAAATACAAATCCTTTATATATATAAAATTACCCTTGAGTGGTTAATATTTCATTACATTTATGCCTTATATGCATATAAGTTTAGACAAACAAATCAAAATTCTCAAATAAATAAGATGTCTGGTGTACCGGTGCATCTAATTCAAATGCTAGGACTTATATTTGTTGAAAATGAATACTTACCTAAATCTATTAAAACCATATAAAAAACATATTAAATAAATATGTGTGTTCCATAGTTTACATTGATTTTATTTAGGTTTAAAAGAAAGTCTATAATTGGGTAGTTTCAACTCCAAAAAATTCTGTCATATTTTATTTCTCATAATTAAGCTTGCATATCTACCAATTGTCAACATAACTATATCCAACAATATTTTATGTTCATATATAAATTGCATCAATGCTGGCATTTTTACCACATACAATTGCTAATATTTTAATATTATATATGTAAATTGGTTTTGAACATTATCTACCAAAATTAACTTTTTAAGGCTTGATTGCATAAAGAAACCTACAAAATCAATGTTTGCATACACAAATTGCTTTTAAAGTAATCAACTTACTTGCCATTAAAGACACTTCATCAAATAAAAATATACAATTCTTATCTTCCTTTTTACTTTTCCGTTGTAGCTATTTTTAAGGGTTCTCTTAAATGTTTTAAAATTGTATGACTAGAGCCAATTAACAATCCAGATTGTTGAGTTTGTATTTGAGTTTTTAGTGCATCAGTTATTACTCATTCTTCTATTCAGACTTTTGGTTGCCCATTGTTGTTCCATACTACCAGTTCCTTGAACAAGCAAACAATCCACCTCAGTGTATGCAGAAAAGTATTATAATCCAGAACAAAGTTGGAAAATTCTTCTAAACAATTTTAAAATGAGTACTTTCATTGTACATCGATCTTCTTAACATTTCAAAAATGCGATATAAACATGAATGCTTTGTGTTCGTTATTAAATACCATAGTAATAATACTAAATACTAAATAAAATATTATTTTTGATATGAGAATGACAAATATTGGCAGACAACATTTGACACTTAATATTTAATCAATAAGGTTGATATGATCAAGTCAATCAACCACAGGCTCCATCAAATTCAACTTAATATTTAACAGAAATTACTGACTTAAAATATACGAAGCTTTCCCAGAACTTATTTCATGCCAGACATTTTTAAATACACGAATTTTCAAATTTTCTTTGTACCGATAGCACTATTTACTTATAGACTTTCAAAAGTATTAATTCTAGTTTCACGCTCAGAGAATTTGTTTTAGTGTTAACACTTACAAAAGCACGAATTTTGCATCAGAGATGATGCCACATATTTCCTCTACAGGAATTTATTTACTAATATTTTCTTTTGTACAAAACATTTTATTGTCCTACCTGTTAAGGGTATATCATAGAATATAATTATTTTATTTTTAACGATTAGCTATAATTTATTGCTAAAGTACAAGAATAAAAACAAATTTTTTTAAGATATGAGCCGCTTCCACCAATTCTGCAAAATCCTCAGTAAAGTACCAACTGTACCCTACTTATTTTGGTTTGTAATCTATTATTGGAATTAAAGCAATAAATTTAATTTTTTAAAATTTTATTTCTATTAATGGGGCCATCTAATAATCACTGTCCAGACTTTCAAGTGTATTAATTCTTGTTTCAAACAAAGGGAGGTGTACTAGCGAAAGACGTTAATAAAAGTTTGGATGCTGGATTAGAGATGGCGCTACTTATACTTTCTATTAATATTTCCCAATTCAATATTTCTAATAGAAACGTATTCCTAATTTATTTCTAGGCCAACATTACAAATTAAAAATAATCGGAGCTAAATACAAATTTCAAAAGTATTGTATCTATATTTAAATAAATTTCATTAGATTATATAATCTTTGATAAATTTCTAAGTATAATAGCCACTAAGTCTAATTTATTTTTTCACAATTCTTGTGCTATTTTCAGTTTATATAAAAAATTACTGACTAAATAATGATAATGTACTTCAGACCTATTTCTCTATAATATTTATCAAATATTCTTAAGTGTTTTTATTTTCATATCTTGAATAAATATTGTATTTGGAAAAATATAATCCGAGAAAATTAAAAATATGAAAATTGTTTCATATTTTTAGCAGAGCAAGAATGAAACACTCTTGTAAATAATATATAAATTCTTTTTATTACTCATTCAGTCACGTACCATACAAATTATATATAATATATAAATAGTGTATTTTAAATAAATCACATTTTATGAATAAAAAAGAAAATTTTAACAAAAAATTAATGCATGAGCAATTAGGATTGATGAAAAAATAAATGCCCAGAAAGAAGGATTCACTAACTTTCGACAGCACAAAATTACACACTTAACCTAACAAAGAAACTGATCTAATAGATTTTGAGCTGCCGAAAGACACTGGTAAAGATCAAATGTTCATTTAAAAAAGGGGAAAAAACACTTATTAAAGTTCTGTATGCACTGGTTTCAATTCCTCTATTCTCTGTATAAAGTCTGTCTTCTCAATACAACCTTGACAATCTTCACCCCAATCATTAATGATTTTCTTGAGATCTCGCACCTTTAACTTTTTCAAATCTACCGTTTTCAGGTCAATTTCAACATCATATCGTAACTCGCAAATCTGAGCATCTTTCTTCTTTAATTTCTCGCATATTTTATCCGAGGGCATTGACCACGACAAAGGCTTCGACATCTCACCCAAAATGCCTGTTGCGCTTTCCTCCAATCCACCCAAATAATAACAAAAACGGTTCTCTTTATTTTTTAGGCCTTTACAGAAGTCTTTAAATGCACTTTCTATCTTTTTTGGATCCGTCTTTGTATTTTCTGACAGTGTAGCACTAAATTTATCTAATGTTTTGATACATACTGAAATATAGATAATAGTAAATGTTAATACTTAATAATATATCGTTACAAATGTACATACCTTCACAGTCACCAGCTTTTAAAGCTTGTACGGCGAAAATACAGCTGAGGAAGAGTAATAAATACGATGTTAAGTCCATTTCTATTTTGCTTATATAAAATACTATAAAATTAAGGATGATATCTGTATAATTTCAACTTATTCTCGTGTATATATTGTACTTCTCGTTGGTATATAAACCTATACCTTAATTACTTAGTTTGTATAGAAAAAATTCTATGTTCTTTGGTTGTAATATTGAAAATAATTCTCTGGAGCTAACCGGTGACGTTTTAAAAAACCGCTCATGGGGAATGGTTAGGTTGGTTATAGTTGGCGTGATTTGATTGGTCCACGAAGATTTGGAAATTAGAAGACGTTACCAACGTAACATTTTTAAATATTCTAGAAATTCGGTTGTTGAATTCCAGATTTTACATGAAAATTATAGTAAACCTGGTAAATTAACAATTTAGATTAATTTTATTCGTGAAATTACAAGAAATTGGTGAAATAAATTTTTATATTACTTTTATATTAATTGTTATAAATTTAATATAGGACAAACTTTAAAATTTTTATTATTACGTCTATAAATATAAAACATAATATATGACTCCTGTCATAGCTATTGCATACTTTAAAGCACAATTTTGTATTTTATTAATGGTTTAATTTATTTCTTTTTTTTTCCACCGTTTAATTACTAATTCTTGGCTTATAATTTCTCTGTGTTTTGGTATTATTTCTTAATTTTTCATTAAGAAATAATAAATTAAAACACTGTCTTTTCATATGTAGTAAGCTTACTTTTCAAGGGCTTAAAATTATGTAATATTTTATTACTTACGTCGATACAGAGAAGTACAAAAAACCCATATCTAATTTCATAGATTTCAAATTACGTAAAAAAATCGAAATGCGTTAGCGTATTCCGTGTTAAATATTTTAAACCTTATATGTTTGAGAAAACGTTATTGTCAATGTAATTGATGTAGTTATAGCCCAGGTTTATTTCCCGTAATCCTTTTATGCAATTGAAAGCATTATTTTGAACGAAAATTACTTGATTATGTTCCAGACAGAGATCTGCTATCTCTGCATTGTTGAACCATTTTGGTTCGACGTTTTTCAAGTTATCATTTAGCGATAAATATTTCATGGATAAATTCTTAAGAGTCTTACATTGCACTTACTTTATTAGATCTTAAATCTTTCAAATTCTCTAATTGATCTTTTGGAATACTTGACAAAGCGTTTATAGTAGTAGAAACTCCATTTAAATTAGAGATGTTAACCGTAAAATTCGGGGATATTGATTTCGAATTACCAGCTTCGATTGTTAGATATTTTAATTGTGAAATGTTCTTAAATCTTGCTAGTTGAACACTTCTTAGGCGGCCCTCTATTATGCTTTATTCATACTGCAAATTTTCCAAAAACTATTGAACGTATGCACATTTTCCTCTGTATATAATAATAATAATCTTTAATACCCAACAGTTACACAGACCATTTACAGGACATAATGCACTTAAAAATAAAATTAAAATTACAAACAGAAATAGGTGCAGTTAATGTAATACAAAGAAAAATAACAATCCAATTAACAAAATATATAAATATATTTTTGCTTTGTAAAAATTCAGTGTTTCATTTATGTCTTAATGAAAAATTAATTAAGTCGGACACGCTTATAAATAGTAAACCAGTAATTAATGATGTAAATATTTTCAACAGAGAAAATTGAAATATATAAATTCCAGTACCAAAATTATTAGTTCGTCAAAATGTAGATACACATAAATGCTTTCAATTCTCTAAATTCCTTTTCTTTTTTTAATAAAAATGCTACTTTTGTTTCTTTTCAGACTGGAACCGCGTTCCTGGTAGCACTGTTTCACTTGCCATCGTTACAACCGCTTTTACAAGGGGCATCTTTAGGGCTGTTGCGCTGAAACTGTATAGCAGTTTTAGAGCAGCAGTGAAAAGATGGACAAAAGTCCTGAATATACACGTTATAGCAGTGTCAAAGATGCGGTTCCAGCCAGAAAGCCCAAAAGATACTATGGACAATGACCCTGGAAATCTACATGCCAGATCGAAGTGCTACTTTCTTCATATGTCACTATATGAGGCTTATACTATTGTATCAAATACTATTAAAATATTATTTTGTTTTTTTTTTTTTGAAGAAAACGCAGAATTTGTGTAAAATACTTTTAATAAATAGTTGGTTCACAGAAATTTATCCATTGGATAAAAAAATTGCAAATAATCATTAAATTTATACAATCTCTATTGGAATAATAGTAATATTAATATTTACCAGCAAATATTTTAATAAATACAAAATAATTCCACCAAAAAATATATTTCTATCTAAATCAAGAGTGTTTGTCTTTAACATCGTGACTTTTTTTAATATGTCTCTTCAAATGTCCACTTTGTGAATATCTTTTATTACAAAAGCTGCAGCAGTATGGTCTATCACCAGTATGAGTTACCATATGTTCTTTAAGATGAGTACTTCTGACAAATGCCTTCTGACACACATTACATTTATGGCTTTTAATTCCGTTATGTTGATTAATATGTACTTTCAAATGTGATACAGTTACAAAACTTTTGGGACACTGTTCACATTTAAAAGGGCGCTCATTATTGTGAAATCGTTTGTGAATGTTAAGATTGCCAGAATTCGCGAAGCCTTTCCCACATAGTTCACATTTATAAGGAACCTCGCCAGTGTGCGTTCTTATATGATATGTTAAACTAATTGATTGAGCAAAAGCCTTAGCACAAATGGTGCAAACATGAGGTTTTTCGCCACTGTGTGTTCGTTTATGTGCTGTCAGAGCACTGATTTGAGCAAATGTTTTCGAGCACATCTTGCATTTGTGAGGCTTTTCTCCTAAAATAAATGTTCGAATTATGTAAATGTTAGGGATATTTTACTCTTACTTAATATCAAAATTCATGAAAATAAATGCTTCAATAATATATTTACATATAATAAATATGGGCTCTTTGAATATACAAATTTAGTTGATTAAATTTGGAGTGCTTTTACCCGTATGAGTCCGTTCATGTTGCTTCAAATGTTCAGTCCTAAAAAATTTCTTATCACAATGGTCACAAGCAAATGGTTTATAGCCAGTGTGGACTTGTAAATGTTGAACTAATGTAAAATTGGATGATAATAATTTTCCACATATTTCACATAAAAAATTTACACCTAAATCCTTTTTCTTATTAGTTTTATTTAGATTTGTTGTATCCAAAATTGCTTCATTAATAATCTCCCTCTTCTAAAATTTATTATTTAAAAACAGATTTATAATTAAAAAAAATATTTGACGAAGAATGCTAAAGAAGTACTTATCTTTTACCTCTATTTTTAAGTATTTCTTATTATGGTCTTTCTTATAACCATCTTTTAATTTTTCAAAATGTTTCTCTTCATTGATATTTTCTTTTCTATCATCATATTGGTTACATTCCAGTAAACCATGATATTTATCATCCACAACATTAAATTCATTTAAAAATTGATCTTTTATCAATATTTGTCTAAATATTTCATCATAATGCAAAATTTGTTTACGAAATGCGGAAAATTCATCCAATTTAAAATAACATTTCTGACAAATATGTTTGGGCAAGCCATCGTCACTGTTAATCTACAAGACATGTATTAAATAAATTAAATACTTGTGTTTATATATATTACGAATAAACATGTTAACATTTTATTGATAACTAACCTCTAAAGACATAAATGTTTCTAATGCATACTGGATATTGCTGTGCAAAAATATTGGTATCAAATTATCTTTTTCCGTACAAGTTCTGCATATTTTGTCAAAATTTTCAACATTCATTGCATTTTCTATTAAATGCCCACAATAAATTTGTTAAATGCGAATTTTTTTTATATAAATATCTTTCCAATACACTAACCTTTAAAGATGTTTTTAATACTAATTGAATATTGATATCGGCATCGGATGGATTTTTTGTGTAAACATGTTTTATAAAAATTTTAAATGTAAATTACAACTCTAATGTATAATTATCGTCAAAGTTAAATTTAAATTCATCAAATAATCGTCAAAGTTAAATTTGACTTCATATATCACCGAATGCTATAAACAAATGGATAATTTTTTATATTCATATATTTAATTATTAATTAATTAATAATATTAATTACTAAATAAAGTAATAGTACCATTACATTTAAATATTTTTTATTAATTAATAGTAGGTAGCGACATCTTCTAATGCATAGGCAACATTATAGTATTGTCTATTCTACAGGAACCAGCTATCCTAACTTTTTAATTTGTTTTGGAAAGAAAGCCGTTCTATATTTTAAATGTTTATTGTTTTTTTATTAAAACGATTTACATCTGAATAATCAATTACTTATAAATAAAATTATAACGCCCCTATACATTAAAATACCAATATTTTAAAATTGATTAATTGATTATTTATAGTTTTATTAATTAAATACTTATTATTTATCGATTTTGTATAAACAATATAATGATAAATAACATCTTAATCGATTTAGTATTATTATTAAATAATTTTATGTATTTACCATTTAAAACTAATAAAAGATCCAAAATAAATCTCTAGGAGTACGACACATTCATCTCTCGATATTTTTACCCAAGTTTGTGCAATCCCACGCTAATTTATTTAATTTTCAATTTAAAAATGTCAACGCAAATAAAAATACCCAACTGTCTTCACAACCAATAACAAATAAATTAAAATTTTCATTGATAATTTGATTAAGCAGTTTCTAATTTATTTAGATTGACATATCTACTTCGTTATAGAATCTATGGAAGCGCTCTAGATAGCATTATTGGTGTCAATTAAAACATGAAATCCATGAATAAAATTGTTTACAAGTTTATTTGCCGCCACGAATGGTTTAATTGATGTACAGTAGATACATAAAATGCTTGTAGAAATGATATCAATAAGCATCTTATTAAAGTGTGAAATAGTATTTAAGAGAATATTTAAAAGACTTGAATCTAAATTTTTAATGTTTGACTTCTCCAGGCCATATTTTATTAATATTATTCCATTCATAATACACACATATATAAGTTTCGTAAGTTACATATTACCTGATTTATGTTTATTACAAGAATCTTACACCGTTTGCTATTTACATGTATACATGCCGTTTATACCTACTTTCTCATTTAATAAATGAAAATTTGGAACACGTTATGTTAATGCAAAGTTGTTGTTTTTAAATGTGGAAAATTGCATAACTTCTTAAAAATAGATTCTCTATTTTAAGAAAAACATGAACCCTCTCAACAGAAAAAAGTTATTTCAGTGAAAATAATGAATATTTTTGTTGACCATATAATTGGATGTATAAGGTAATTTTAGGTGTTAGGTCTGTATATGCATATTCTTTCTTATTTTGTTTTATGGAATTACTTCAATGCTAATTTTTTTTTAGTCGATTAAAAAGGTTATTAATGATCCATTGTATTACTTAGGACCCTCTTGGATAACTTCCGCTTAAATTTTTGAACATGCCCCATTTCATTCATTGAAATTATATATTATATTAATATTATTATTTGAATGTATATTTCAGGAAAACATTCATCACTTCGATTAAGAATATGGAATTAAAATAGAAAGTAAATAAAATAGTTTGCATTTTAGAAATATATAGACATATTTGATATGTCTAAAGTTTGATATAAAAACACAAATAAATTCTTGCTTTTAGTACGGTAAGAAAAAACAAAATTTTATATTTAAAAGGATTTTATTGTTTCGCTTTTCTTTTCTTTAAATTTAAATATAATTACAATTAGAATAACATTAAGTAATAACTTATAGCAATATCATATTTTTCTAACGCCCATTCAAAACACCATTCACAATCATTTATCAATAACACAACTTATTGTCACAAAAGAAAAAACATGTTGCTTCTTCTAAGTTTTAAGTTTAACAATAACAACTCTAAATAGAAAATATCTTCTTATTAAGTCTTCTTATGTAAATATCTATGAATATATTATAAAAAAAAGCACTTGGACCCATTATACTATATCATTAGAATAACATATATACATATCGTAGTATCTAAAAATACTATTTTATTTTGCTACGGTTTGGGCTCCAAATATTTCTTTTAAGTCGACATTAAATAAAATTGATGTGAAAGTATTACGAACTGTTGTAAACAATATCAAAAGGGATGGTATTTGTATCTGATGAATAGGGTGCAATTAGTACAGAAAATGATCGAAAAAATATAGATAGCGCTTTTGGCGCCAAATACGTAAAAATCAGTGACGATTAATTCTGAGTAAGATTTGTACAAATAACAATTTGAAAATACAGTAAAACCTGCTCAAACGACCACCTTGGTTGGACAACTACTTGAGTAAACAACATTTTATTAAGTTCCATTTAGTAGTATTAAATTTAAGGCGTTTACAACGACCATCTTCCGAAACGTCTTACGTTTTTCTGGTGTCCTATTCAGGTTTTATTGTATAATATTTAGGCGCCGAAAAATGTAGGTAAGTACTTAGATTACGTGATATTGAGGTGATTACAGTTATTTTAACGATTACTTTCTCCTAAATACACGTTTGAATATCAAAAAATAATGTAGGAAAACATTGGACGCTCCACATTTCAAGTCACAAGATTTAGATTCATTGTTTGAATAAGGCCGCGATTTTTTAATGAAAATACATTACATTACGTGTAGGGGGGAGTTTGAGAGATTTTTCTGAAAGTATTTAATTCATTTTCTTACCGTAAAATACAATCACAGTGTGTATGAAATATATTGAGTTTCGATTTAAAAAAATAACTGCGTTTATATCTTAAATATTATTGTACTTTCTTTCTTCTGTCATCAAAATATTCTTGGATATCTTCGTTCGATTCAAAAGAGGCACTTGTTAAATCACTTTTGCAACAAACACGTCCAACCAATCCAATTCATTCGATCGGTATCACGAATCAGTCTAAGAAAATCACGTCTTTATTGAACTAATTTACTTTCTCCTTTCCTAACCCGTTTTATTTGCTATGATTGCCGGATTCGCCCAATCCGGGAACTCGCTTAAATGGAACACGGTTTCTCCCAAGAACGGGAATATCGCGAACAGAATTAATATGGCTATCAGCGACACTCCCAAGCCGGCCTTGACCATTTCTTTCGTCGGAATACCGCAGGGCGCTGCGGCGATTGCGTTAGGAGGAGTGCCCACCGGCAAACAGAAAGCGTGTGAACACGCCAACGCAGCTGGCATCATCAGGTACAATGGATGCCATTTCGCTTCGATGGAAATTTCGGCCAGAACTGGTAGGATTACGTTGGCTACCGCGACGTTGCTGGAGAATTCAGTCAAGATGGATGCGAAGAGCGACGCCAACATCATCACCAAGAATTTGGGCAACAGAGCTAATCCACCTAAGTGTACGGCTATCAGTTTGCTCATGCCAGAATTGCTTGAACCTTCGGCTAAAGCGAAACCACCACCTAATAGGAAGATCAGGCCCCAGGGGAGTTTCTGTTGAGCGACTTTCCATGTAATCAGAGGCGGTGACGGTGCAGTTGGGCGTTTAGTTTCATCTTTGCTGAAGAAATAAATGAAGTTTGGTTTTGCTGGAATGATGAAGAGTAGCATGACAACGATCAAGGCGGCTGTGGCATCCTTAACCTGTAAAGAAATAAAAAGGGTTAAAATTTTTACGAACCTCGTGGATCGACTTAAGAAAACATTTTATTTTTAAGACAATAATTTTAAGGAATAGTTATTATTAGTTAGCTGTGTTAACTTGGGCTAATAATACTAAAAAGCTCCTGCTTTGGATCAATATTCATTTCGGCGTACTTTTTGCTATTATTTTGTTACAAAGTTGAAATAAACTCGTTTGTTGGTACAGTCAAAATTGCGTTTTTGAAGGCATCGACTGCTCCTTCTGACGACTGGAATCTTTGACCACACAGTCCGTTCTTGATTTTAGGAAAGGTAAAGAAATTGTTGGGACTTAGATCCAGACTTTACGGACGCTTGGTTGCTTTAAAAATTCAATTGTTTTGCGTGCTGCGTGGGAACTTGCGTTGTCTTGGCGGAGGATGATTCGTCATTCGGGGTTGGTTTTTCGAAGCTCAGCGATGATTTGCGGCAGTAACAGTGATTTCCTTCTGACGACTGGAACCTTTCACCACGCTGTCTGTTCTTGATTTTCGGAAAGGTAAAGAAATCGTGGGAACTTGGGTCCGGACTATCCGGAGGATGGTCCAACAATTCGACGTTTTGTTGCGGAAAAAAGTCAATTGTCTTGCATATTGTGCGCGAACTTGCATTGTGGAGGATGATTCGTCGTTCGGGGTCGATATAACTTGCGGCAACCAATTGTTGTATATCAATCGACAGTAACAGTTCTTTGATCTTGTACAGGAATTGTTGCTACATGACCTGCTTTCGAGACAAATGTCGCCACCATCTTCTTGGAGACACTTCGAGAACGTTTTAACACTGACATTTGACTAGTGGGACCCTTGATGTGCCACTATGCAAAACTTAAAAGACATCCTACGTATATATCAAAAGCTGATTGCTACTGATATCTTCGAAGCAACGTCGCAAAGATGCTTCAGAGCCAATAAATTTCTGATTTTGCCAGCATTCGATAGATTAAAAGAAGTTATTTTTAATTATCCTATTTCCGGCTTTAAATAAAGTGTATAATTAATTCGTGCTCTCGGGGTAACATATACATGTATGTGTACATTGTAAATATTAATATTTGGCCATTAAAGTGGTCAGATGGTAGATGGAATTACTTCAAGACCTAGCATATTTCAGACGTCTGGAAGAGACTTATTTTAAGTGCACAGCAGGTGATTGTTGCGGATAGTTGAGGTAGCGACGCTATAAAATATTTGGGAGCCAAAATTCAAAATTTATCCACCGCCTATTACAGATTTCTAAAAGACTACTACACCTTAAGTTAATTATTTTAAGCTAGTAATGAAGAAGAGTTTCAACGATAAGGATTAATCCATTAAAATAAACTTAGATACATCGTTCTATTGTTTACAGTACCAAGCACAATTTAACTATCTTTGAAGCAACGATGCGAACATGTTTGAGCCGCAAAAAATGTGATTCGATTAATCTTATTATACATATTTCATGTTAAAACGTGCAGTAAACTTCTGCAATATTATTTTCTCATCTAATTGATCTTTCTTTCACACTAAAGTATGAAAATTAATCCACAATTCGCTGGATTTCTTTAAAAAAAAACGACCCTTATTCAGCTGTTAAAACTTATAGATTTTAAAAAGAAAATAAATACATAATAAGTCTACATCAGTGTTGTAGAAACATCACTTTGTTCTCAATTAATGGCCTACGAGGATAGTTTGACAAGTAGTAAGAATGACACATAGGTGGCGCTCTAATTGGTAAAACAAATGCACTGTAATTTAGGTTGCCTATTTATATGTTTATATTTCGATATTTAGATAAATCGGTTGATTAGTTTATTTTTGACAGCTGATTGAAAAAGAAGCAACACGTCGTTTTGTTAAAATGGAAAAAGCAGAGTATCATGCGGTGATTAAATACTTCGTAATTAAGGGTATGAAAGCTACCGAAATAAAAGATGAGTTACGGGAAACATTAGGTGATTCTGCTCCATCATCCGCCACAATTAGTAGATGGGTAAATGAATTTAAACGTGGTAGAACAAGCTGTATTGATGAAGCGCACTCTGGAGCACCCAAAATCGTGACTTCTAAGGAAATGATTATAAAAATCCATAATATTATTACGCAAGATCGACGATTCAAAGTGAGAGAGATAGCAGACATGGTAAACATTTCAACTACATTTTAACGAAAGAATTGGGCCTTTCCAAGCTTTCGGCAAGATGGTTGCCGCGATTGCTTACGACTGATCAAAAGTTTATAAGCGAAATCCGGTTGATTTTTGTAGGCGATTTGTTACTTGCGATGAAACTTGGATACACTGCAGTACATCTGAAACTAAACAACAGTCGAAACAATGGTTAGAACGTGATTCTGCACCTCCAAAGAAAGAAAAAAACCACTTTATCGGCAAACAAGGTGATGGTATCAATTTTTTGGGATTCAAAGGGCATTTTACTCATTGATTACCTTCAGAAAGGTGCCACAATAAACGGACAATATTATGCAGAACTTCTACAAAAATTAAATGTTGAGATTCGTGCTAAATGGCCAGGAATGGCAAAGAAAAAGATTCTGTTTCGCCAAGACAATGCTCCCTCGCGTGCCAGCACAGTTGCGATGTCCAAAATCCACGAGTTGCATTTCCAATTAGTACCGCATGCGCCTTATTCGCCGGATCTAACCCCTTTCGACTTCCACCTTTTTCCAGAATTGAAAACGGCACTAGGTGGAAAGAAATTTTCGTCTAACGACGAGCTTATCATCTTCGTAAATGAGTATTTTGCAAGCCTTCCGGAATCGCATTTTAGAGATGGCATAAGGGCATTGGAGCACAGTTGGAATAAATGTATTGCTCTTTCAGGAGAATATATTGAAAAATAAAAATTATTTTGTATTTAAAAAATTCGTTTTTCTTGTCTTCTCACTACTTGGCAAACTACCCTCGTATGTAACATTTCATTCTTTTTCCATTTTTATCATGACTTGTGGAAGGTCTATCATAACTCCACTTTATGGCCTTGTGATATATTTTTATAATATTTGTTTTAAAGTAAGTAAACAAGTCGATCAGAACGGGCACACGTGTTACTTATTCTGTTATTACATAGTTGCAATCTATATATGTACGTATATAAGTTATTGAAGTGAACCAAAAATAACTAGAAAATTACTTTTGTTAATAATAATAATTCCCTAGCAAACATTTTGAAAGTGTGAGTAAATATTTACATATACTTTTAAATTTATGCAAGTCAATTTGTTTTGGATTTTTGCGCGGTTCATTTTATTGTAGTTGATGTTACCAAAACATCCGGTCATTTTTAGTGTAATAATAAATTACAAGCACTTATTGTAATTCAAAAAGCAATTATCGAAATTAGCGAAGAATTTAAATATACGTTTAGTGAAGTTGCTAATGTTTTTAAGGTTTAAAATAAGCTGTTGAATAAATAAGAAATATCAGGTTATAATTTTTTGAATAAACGCGAAATATGCCTAAACTTAATACATAACTAGTTAAGAAAGGTAACCGAAAGAGCTAACAGTTTTATGGAAATGTGATATATATGTAACAAGCAGTATTCAGCGATGTATTTGTACCTTTTTTTCCATAAATTGTAGAGAAAATAATAATAGTAATCCACATTTTCACATCCTCCAACAGCTTAAGCAGATAAGTCATTATTGCGCTCGTGGTGCGACTTAAAGTCATTGCCTGTTAGCATTAAACGAGACAGAGAAACCACGAAAAACCTTCTCGGGCAGCAGGTCATCGGATTCGTACCTGATATCTCGGCGTAACAAGCCTGTGACTTTCCACAGAACAATCAGAAAAATTACACGTTGACGATTTTTTTGTTTGAGAGAATGAAGAAAGATGACTGGTAAAAATGAAACAAAGAATAATTTCTTCTTTCAAAGAATATTTTCTTTTTCAACGTGGTCACTTAGTCCAACAGATTTATAATATTTAAACCTTTTTCCCTTCAAATTTGCATTTGTTATATCTGTGATTTTATTACAGCCTAATCTCTTCCCGTTGAGTCTGTTTTTTTACTTTGGAAAGCGGAAATAATTGTTGGGAGGTAAATCTGGAGAATATGGTGGATGTGGAAGCAATAAATATCAAGCAATTCATAAGTTTAGGTTATAGCAATTCTACATCGGATTATAGACTTGGAAATACTTCATGCAGGCAGAAAGATATTAATTTCAATATTCAAAGTCGATTTTAATTTAGTATTGTTTCGTTTGATCTAAAGGTAATGACTAGATAAGGTAAAAGTGTACGACGATTCACTAAACACAATTCTTTGATAAAAATGCTCATCTTCGGTCAGTTTCTAATGAGCCCAATCAGCAAAAATGCGACGCAAACGATGATCGTTTGGCTTCAATTCTTGCACGAGCTGTATTTTATAGGCACGTAAGCCAAGATCCTTACGTAAAATTTTCCACGTAGTCGAAGGACATAGGCCAACAAGTTGAGAACGACGACGAATCGACATTTCGGCGTCTTTTTTAATACTTCGCGCTACAGCAGCAATATTCTCTTCGGTACGCATATTTCTTTGTCTCGTTGATGGTTTTGAATCGAGAAGAGTAAAATTAGTGCGAAAACGATCAATAACTGCACGAATTGCTTGCTCACTAGGCCGATTATGTTGACCGTAAAATGGACGAAGTGCTCTATGAACTTCGCGAACAGATTTATTTTTTTCAAAGTAAATTTCCACAATTTGGAAGCGTTGTGCTGGCGTTAAACGATTCATGATGACTTGCCAAACCATACTGAACACAAATATCAACACAGTTTGACATTATCAGTTGTCAAACGATAGTTATTGATATCGATAGTTCTCATGCAGTTTAAAAAACACCCAATAACAGTTTTTTTTCTTACGAAGAACACAGGTTGTTGAAATGAATTTGGAAACATACGTGACGTTGCAAATATTGAACCGATCCTATCCACAGGCAACACTACTTAATATAGTAAGTGTTTCACAACGTTTTATAAATTATAACTTACTACTTACTATATTTTATCTGTAGCTAATAACTAGCTAATAAATAAGACGAACATAAGTAATAAAAGTGTCATTTTAAATTGGATAAAATTTATTAGAAAAAAGCAATAATTCTTATCGTTTGCCGTTTAAATCATTCACAATCACATGTTAACTATTTTCTTTGGAAATCATAGATACATACATCAAATGTATTAATTCTGTTATGAATAAGTCTGATGAAAGAAAAATTGCAAAAATCGTTTATCTCGGAAAAATGATGCAATATTCCAAGAAATTCCTACATAAAACGTAACAAAATAGAATAGCTTTGTCTTCATTTCTGGGAACGTGTCAGATACCATATAAATTTAAACAAATACGCGAAGAAAGTAATTTCCCAGTTAATATTATAAACAATTCTAGATAAATATCAATACTCAAACAAAAATGTTTTGTGATCAACTAATAAATAACACTTGTTTTCAATGAACATGCAATTATGATTGGCTTAATCTAGAACACCACAAACGTCTACTGCGAAAGAATACTTCAACGACCTAGATATACGAGGTTTGTTCAAAAGAAAAGGTGAATTTTGAATTTTCGCGCGCTGTGTACATTCGATTATCGAAATTTTTTTTTGTTATGTTGGTACACTTGTGTTAGCCATATGTAGGTATTATCTGCCAATTTGGATTAGTAGTTTGTTGTTGACAACTGAAAAGCTTAGTCACATTTGTGTGTGTTCTTCGATTTTTGACTTTTGAAAAAAATGAATCAAAGAATATGTATTAAATTTTGCGTTAAAAATGGAATAAAGTGCTCCAAGGCACTTGAAATGTTGACTGTGGCATTCGGCGAGTCCACTTTGACTCAAAAAAGTGTTTATAAGTGGTACAAGCGCTTTACAGAAGGCCGAGAAAATGCACGCCAAGTTCGATCAAATGTGAAGGTTTTGCTCACTATTTTCTTCGATTACAATGGCGTGGTGCATCATGAGTTCTTGCCGACAGATCGTACGGTTAATAAGGAGTACTACAAGGAAGTTATGCAACGTTTGCGTGAAACAATACGGCTGAAACGATCGGAATTGTGGAAAAAAAATCATGGATTCTGCATCACGATAATGCACCACCTCATACATCAATGCTTGTTCGTGATTTTTTGGCCAAAAACAACAACCATGCCTCAACCACCTTATTCACCAGATTTGGCTCTCTGTGACTTTTTCCTATTCCCAAAACTGAAGGGACCAATGAAAGGAAAACGTTTTGCCACAATTGATGAGATAAAATCAAAATCGAAGAACGAGCTGATGGCCATACCGAAAAGCGCATTTCAGAAGTGCTTCGAGGATTGGAGGAGGCGCTGGCATAAGTGTAGTATATCTGAGGGGGATTACTTTGAAGGGGACAAAATGGATATTGATGAATAAATAAATACTTTTCAAAAAAATTCAAAATTCACTTTTTCTTCTGAACAAACCTCGTTCATACATGATTTCATTTAACACGAAAAGTTTCAATAAACCATTTTACAAATCAAATTAATGAAGAAAATTTTTTAATATACGTTTAAAGATTTCGAGATATATCACCTAATTACTATTTTATCAAGTTTCGTATTTAATTTTACTGATAAAAGTGGAAATGAAGATTCGATTAATTCATAAACATTATTTCTATGACATATATTATCTTAGAACTTTGAACTTGTATTATAACCTGCGATAATAAGTTGATGAGGAGGAGAAACAAGTGAAAACAAAACGAGACCGTTAGCACCATTAGAGGTCTTAACCTTGACCCAACAGAAAAGATTAGATACTGCTAAAATTAAATACTTTGGTAATCGATAAAATTGAATGATTTGACAAAATATTAGTGAATTATGTACAATATATATATATATATATAAAAGAATTAGATTTCTGAGAATATATTCAGCTGAAATTAATATTAGAGAAACGCAGGTATGATACATTTCTAATTAAAGTTTGCTACAACTTTTAAAACACTTATAGTGCGACCAATTTGATTTGGCCTGCGGAAAAAATGTGAACTAATACGCGAAACTCTTTACCTCTCACCTCCTTAACCTATATATTCAGCTGAAGTACAGTCAAGTACAATATCATATCTATTTTGATCTATTTGTTGTTTGAGTTTATAGGTTAGTTTGCGTATTTCTTGTATAATGTAATAGGCTGGAGTCATAACCTCACATTCATATGTCAAACTTTTGAATTAAGCGCCCCAAATTTTTTTCTCGGAGTGTATCTTTTAAAACGATCGTGCTGCTTGACTGGCCAAATTGTGGATGTAGTATAGCAGCTCTATAAAAATTTTCGATCATTTATAGTTTTTAATTTTCACCTGTCGAAGTTTAAGTTTCTTTGAAAATTGTTTCTTTATTCTTTTAAACTACATTTACAGTATCTGGCAAATGAATCAAAGTCATCTTTGTGTATCAAGAAATTTGGAATACAAGCTGTTTATTCAAAAATTATCTATTCCTTTTAAAAACAACCATTACAGTACACGTCAGGAGAATTGGCGAACGATGAGAGTATTTTCGTCTAGCATTAGAAGTGGTGAAAGGTTTTGCGATAGGTTTAACATAAAGTTTCAAGACACCATAGGATACAAAAGGGCGTGTACGGTTCTAAAAGCAACTCGCCACAACCCCATTACTCGTTATTTCCCCTGGCGATTACAGTATTATATTAGGGAGATCCCCTTATTATTACATTTTGGTCAGGTATGTACTATTAGGGTCTAAACACAGACAATGAAACAAGCGAAATTGTTACGGATAAAATTCAATTTTAGTTGAAATTTGAACGCATACGTTTTAAAAAGTGTAATAAAGTGTTTTAATAATATACGTGGGTTGTCCTTTAAGTTTTGCATAGTGGGACATAGAGGGCGACACTAATCAAATGTCAGTAGTAAAAATTAACCTACATATTTAGGTAACCTAAATCTAAAGTTCCAGTGCGATATGTGTAGTGTTGTAGCTATAACGAACTGTCAAAGTTAGTTGGAAGTTAGTTGAAAAATGGAATTAAATCAAGAACATTTTCGCGGAATAATTTTTTATAATTTTTGAAGACAATTTTCTCACAAGAATGCCTCGTCGAATTGGTTTCTGTTTTCGGTAATTGAGAATTAAAACGTGGACGGATTAGGTTCATTAAGAGCGACAGTCACTCAGGAAAACGTCGATGCTATGCGCAAGAGCATCAACGAAGATCGACATGTGACATATCGCCAGATTGGGGATTTCAATGACTTCAATTCAAAATATTTTGCATAAAGAATTGTGTGTAAAAAATTAGTTGCCCGTTGGATACCGCATGTGTTGATCAAAGAACAGAGAGCAGCTAGGATGAATTGGTGTCAAAAAACTCATTGCTTCAACGCCGGGTACTCTAAAAACGTGTACAACACTGTCGGTAGTGATGAATCTTGGATTTACTCATACGAGCCAGAAAATAAACGCCAACGTGTTCCAAGATGCATAAAAGGGGCAAAAGTCATCCATTCTCGAAGTGTCTCCAAAGATGGTCGCGACATTTGTGTCGAAAGCAGCTCATGTAGCAACAATTTCTCTACAAGATCAAAGAACTGTTACTGCCGATTGGTATACAACCATGTTTGCCGCAAGTCCTCGCTGAGCTTCGAAAAACTAACCTGGAACGCCGGATCATCCTCCACCAAGATGATGCAAGTTCGCTCACAGCACCCAAGACAATTGAATTTTTAACGCAACAAAAGGTCAAATTGTTAGATCATTCTCCTTACAGTACGGACCTAAGTCCCAACGATTTCTTTACCTTTCCGAAAATCAGGAACAGACTGCGTGATCAAAGGTTCCACTTGTCAGAAGGAGCAGTCGATGCCTTCAAAAACGCAATTTTGACTGTACCAACAAACGAGTGGAACAACTGCTTCCAGAGTTGGTTCAAGGGCACGCAAAAGTGCATTAATCTTCGTGGAGTGTACTTCGAAAAACAATAAAGTCTTTAAAAGCTATCTACTGTTTTATTCCAGTTTTATTTGCAAAACTTAAAAGACAACCCACGTACTGTGTATTTTATTACTAGTTTCATATTTTTTTGCGAATTTTTAAGCTTTATAATTTATTGAGAATGAGAAAAGTGAAAGATATTAGTGCGCATAAAATTAAAATACAGACTTTATTAAAAATAGGTATGTTTTCGAATCAATAAATTGTAATAATGTAAAAAATTTCTTGGCATAAAGTCGATAGAATAGTCACATTAATTCGAGAAAATATACCGTTAAGAGCAAGAGGTCGCGGTCATTGCCATAATGTCCATAAAGCCACCAAGAGCGACGGCCGGCTAATTATAAACACAGCTCTCGAAAACGAACAATTTTCTAATGGAGAGTTGCTAGATAAATTAAAAATCCATAACATAAACATATTTCAGTATACGGTGCGATCACAATTGCACGCTACCAAAATCAAGTGTCGCAGATCAACCAAGAACCCCAGGTTAATACCAAAAAATGAAAGAAGCACGCTTGTAATGGGCAAAAATGCACCGAAACTATCGTTGAATATTAGAAAAAAATATCAATTTTAATACGAAGTCTCATTTTAATAAGTCGCATTATTTTTGCAACTTAGTGAGCTACAGCGATGAATCGAGATTTGAAGCAATAACAGCAAGTGCTAATTTCGTTAGACAAAAACTCAAGGAACGTTATAGTGATGAAGCTGAACAGAAAAACAGAAAACACCCGCTTCAATCACAATCTGGTCATTCACAAGCTCGCGAATGGCAACGGACCTGTATATTTTGTGAAGAGGAATATCAATAATGTACAACATAAGAATAATGTTGAAACTATATTTTTGCCTTTTCTAAATTTACTAAATGAAGGACCATGCACCTTCATGCAAAATGGAGCACTGCGTCATACAGAAAAATCTGTTTTAAAAGTATTAATATATCCTTTTTGCCCAGGTTCGAAAATTCACCCTATAAAAATCCGATCGAATATGCATGAAGTATGTTGAAAAAATTTACGTATTTAGCCCCGAACACAACAATAGCAGTTCTACGGAAACTTAAGAAACGTGATGGAGCTGTATAGAAAAAACACAGTTACGATCTGGTCGTGCATAACCACAAGAATGGCACCGGACCTGTGTATTTTGTGAAAAGAACCATGAATCAAGCACAATATAAAAAGACTATCGAAACTTTTGTGAAATATATTCACTTGGGAAGAGAACGCAAAACTGCAAGGAGTGGTAGAAACTCGTATTCCTATAGGCCAGATAGAAATAATACAGTTATTAAAGTCAAAGGAGGAGTAACAACATTTGTCTCGAAAGCAGGTCATATAGCAACAATTCCTCTACAAGATCAAAGAACTACTGCTGCCGATTGGTATACAACCATATGTTTGCCACAAGTTATCGCTAAGCTTCTAAATACCAACTCCGAACGACGAATCATCCTCCATCAAGACAATGCAAGTTCGCACACAGCGTGCAAGATAATTGAATTTTTAACGGAACAAAAAGTCGATTTGTTAGACCATCCTCCGTACAGTACAGACCTAAGTCCCAACGATTTTTTACCTTTACCTTTTCGAAAACTCACGCAATGTAAATCCAATCGAGAGTGCACGGAGCATGTTGAAAAAATGTACATACTTAGCCCCGAACCCAACAATAGCAGTTCTACGAAAACTCAAGAAACGTGATGGATTTGTATAGAAAAAACACCCATCGGTTACGATCTGGTCGTGCATAACCACAAGAATGGCACCAGACCTGTGTATTTTGTGAAGAGAACCATGAATCAAGCACAATATAAAAAGATTATCGAAACTTTTGTATAATATATTCACTTGGGAAGAGAACGTAAAACTGAAGAAATGCAAAAACAAAAAACAAAAAAGGTTAAGATAATTTAATTGCTAGGTACTGTATTTTATAAAATTAATTTCTAAAAGATTTTGATTTCAAATTACACTATTTAAATCTCTACAAATATTGCCTCAATTTCAGAGTAATAGGAAAATTTAGTTTAGTTATTTATTTGTTTAACCTATGACAAAGTTTGGCGTTGACGTCAAACTAGCGTGTTTTGAAATAGCGTGTAAGGAATTTTGATTTTTTTAATTAGTTTTATAAGTTTGTGTTGGTGTTCGGTTTTTAGAGACCGGGAAAGCAAAGTACTACGATCTTCTGTAAATATTAGTTTGTCCTTCTATATATTTTTACTTAAAAATTAAATTTTTGTTTAATATTTCATCTATTAAAATGACATATTTGTATCCTACATAAGTGTATTAGTTAATTAGAGATTTTTTTTTCGTTTAGAGTTATATATTTTCCTTTTTTGGCGGTAATTTTAAAGAAATAAATGTAGTTTATGACACACGTCATATAAAGGTGTTGCAAATTTCGCAGTTTTCTTAAAGAATAAATAAAACACATAATTTGCATTCACTTTCAGAAACTTTTTATTGGTGATTGAAGTATCAGTTATGACATTCATATGCGAAAAATAATATCTGCCAAATGGCCTCCTCTTGCATCTCCATAGACGTCTACTCTTTTGTTAAAATTTTCAATGACATTTTGACATAATTGAGGCTCTATCCCACCAATGACACGAATAATTTCATCTTTCAAAGCAGGAATTGATTGTGGATTGTTTTTATAACACATGGATCAATAAGTCCCGAGACTAACCCATAGATGGCGCTCGTAGTAAACCAGTAACCACATCTTTCTAGAGTACTAACCTTTGCTTGAAAGGTGTCAAAATTTTAAGTCGATCGGACCAGAAACAGCTGAGTTATCGAGGTTGGAGTAAAGTCGTTTTGTAGTTTGTTTAAACAATGGAAAAAACCGAGTTTCGTGTTCTGATAAAACATTGCTTTTTAATGGGTAAAAACACCACGCAAGCAAAACAATGGATTGAAAAATGTTACCCGGACTTTTGTCCATCAAAAGCAACGATTTGTCGGTGGTTTGCCGAGTTTAAACGTGGTCGTACTGACGCAAATGGCGCGGAACGCTCGGGTAGACCTGTGGAAGCCGTTACACCGGAAAATGTGAGTGAAGTGACAAAAATTATAATGAAAGATCGTAAAGTGAAGCTCCGTGAGATTGCTGAGATGACACAGATATCATATGGAAGTGTATTTACTATCCTTCATGAAAAATTGAGCATGAAAAAGGTTTTTTCCAAGTGGGTGCCGCGATTGCTTTCGATGGAACAAAAACAGCAACGAGTCGATGATTCAGAAAGCTGTTTATCGCTATTTACTCGCAACAAAAAAGATTTCTTGCGTCGTTACGTGACCATGGACGAAACATGGATACATCACTACACTCCAGAGTCGAAGCGGCAGTCATCTGAGTGGCGCACAGCTGGCGAAAGCCGTCCGAAACGTCCGAAAACGCAGCAGTCAGCTGGCAAAGTCCTGGCGTCAGTTTTTTGGGATACACATGGCGTGATTTTCATTGACTACCTCGAAAAAGGTAAATCGATCAACAGTGATTATTATATTGACTTACTGGTGCGTTTGAAGGAGGAAATCGCAAAAAAACGACCGCACATGCAGAGAAAAAAAATCCTTTTTCACCAAGACAATGCACCCTGCCACAAGTCGATGAAAACAATGGCAAAATTGAACGAATTGGGTTTTGATCTGCTTCACCACCACCCATATTCGCCAGATTTAGCCCCCAGTGACTACTGGCTCTTTGCTGATCTTAAAAAAATGCTCCAGGGAAAAAGATTTGGCTCAAATGAGGAGCTCATCGCCGAAACTGAAGCTTATTTTGAAGCGAAAGATAAACTTTTTATAAACATGGTATTGAAAAATTGGAAAAGCGTTGGAACCATTGTATCACCCTAAAAGGTGATTATGTTGATGAATAAAAAAAAATTTTGCAAAAAAAATGTTGTTTTCATTGTTAGTCTCGGGACTTATTGATCCATGTGTTAAACCTGACTTTTCACATAACCCTAAAGAAAATAGTCTAACGGTGTCAAATCACATGATCTTGGTGGCCAATTAACATCGCAGTTTCTTGAGACTACACGTCCAGGAAATATTGTATTTCTCTCAATAAATCAATTGATCGTGTGCAAAGTGAGGTGTAGCGCCATCCTGTTGAAACCACATACCCTCTAGATCAATATTCATTAATTCAGGTCACAAAAATTCGGTTATCATCCGACGATATCGATCACTATTGACAGTTACAGCTTCACCAGCAGCATTTTCAAAGAAGTAATGTCCAATTACACCACCTGACCATAACGTACACCAAACAATAACTCGTTTAGGATGCATATGTTTCTCATGAATAATTCGTGGATTTTCCTCACCTCGGATACGGCAATTTTGTTTATTAACATAGCCACCAAGTTCAAAATGTGCCTCATCGGAAAACATTATTTTTTGAGAAAAATCAACTGGTTGTTCATTGATGAAATTGACAAATGAACGACGTTTTAAATGATCTAATGGCTTCAATTCCTGTGCTATTTGAACCTTATATGCCTTCATAGCTAAATCCTTGTGTAAAATAGGACATGTTGTTGATCCACAAGTCCAAGTTGTTGTGAACATCGTCTAATGGACATTTCAGGATCTTCAGCAACACTTTCACGAACCAAACCAATATTTTCTTGTGACCGACCACTACGACTGCATTTTTCACTTTTTTGATCTTCCACGGAACCGGTCTCTTGAAATTTTTTAATAATTCGACCAATAGTGCTTTCAGATGGACGATTATGTAAACAATAAAATTCACGTAATTTTCTAAAAACTCTTTTCACAGAACGCTGATTTTCATAAAATAATTCAACAATTTGAACGCGTTGTGGTACCGTGTATGAAGTCATTTTTATAAATGTCATACATCGCACTTTTTAAATGCCCACATACCCAGACAAATTCAGTGCGCCATCTATATTTTATTTATTCTTAAAAAAAACTGTGCAATTTGAAACACCTTTTATGAATAGATTTATGCAACTCTAGTTCGCCTCTAATTGTTGCACGCTGGGTAACGCTGTTATAGGACGTCCTGGAAAGTACGAACTATATATCGATACATAGTTCAGTGATATTACACAAAAAGTTGAATTTAGAAAGACCGTGTAATTTTTTGAAAAACAAATTACGTGCATTTTCAATTCCTTGGAATGAAATAATAACAAATTTTACAATTCTTTTACTTCTTTTTTTAGCAAATATATTTCCTTCCTCAACAACAATTAGGAAAAAGAAGTAAATTCATTTCTTATTACCATTTTATTAAGGACATATATTGTTTTTAATGTTAACATATCACGTAATAAATGGTAAAATTCCAAAGCCGTATAAAATCTACTTACTTTTGTGTCGGTGATCATTTCGGCCCAACCGGGGATGAACTGCGGTTTTCTGAAGAACCACAAAATGACCGCTAAAATGAACATGGCACCCACTGCTCCTTCATGGAAACTCATAGGTCCCATCTCTTCCAATTTTTGGTTGATCAATTTCGCAGCTACCATTTCACCTTGTTTTCCAACTTTGGTTGCCTGTGCGTCAGCTGACTTAGGTCTGAATAATCCCATGAAGAGTACCTGCAGCCATACCCAAGTCAATAACATGGTCAACAACATTATGGGAACGTTCAAAAACATCCAAGCGGCGAATTCAATACCGGGACTGTCAGGGAATTTTGCTTCGTAGATGCCTGTAAAAATTAATGATTAATTTTCAAATTATAGAATTTTATGATGAATATTACCTTTGAATGTTAAATTTGTGCCGCTGCCTACAATACAACCTAATCCTCCGATACTAGCGGCATACGCTGCGCTTAAGAAATAGCACGTCGTTGTTTTAGTTGGTCGTCTAGGTTCCTCTTTATTGTTATCGCTTCTATTTTTAGCTTCGCCATCTTCGACTGATGGAAGAGGTTCATAAAGCGAACCTATACCTTGCGACTCCAATTCCTTTAAGGTTGCATCGATAATAGGGCACATCATAGCTATAGCTGCAGTATTAGATATCCACATCGACACAAACATTGTTACAGCGACCAATCCAAAATTTAATCTTCTAGGACTGCAGCCTACCATATGGATAACGTACAAAGCAACTCTTCGATGGAGATTACAATGTTCCACCGCTATGGCTATTATCAGCCCTCCGACGAACATCATGTTGGTTTCTTTGAGGTAGCATAATGACGTCTTGTCGGAATCCAGGATGCCCATTAAAGGAAATAGTACCATGGGGATTAAAGCAGTTACTGGAAGAGGTAGAGCTTCAGTAACCCAGTAACCTGCCATTAGAAGAACGACATAAAGACATCGTAAGGCTGGGATGTTATTATCTAAGAACACAGGTAATAGAGCTATGGGTAATATCACTACGAACAACGTTCTCCAATATGTCTCTAAAAAGCGTAGTATTTGGCGCACGCTGACCATTTTGCCTTGAAAAGGTTGCACTGAAATAAAAGAGAATTGCGTTAGTCAAAATTAAAATGTATTATTTAAGAATTATGTTATAGCGCAGAGGAATCTTGTAATGTGTTAAAGAGAATGTTTGAAATAAGACTTGGAACAATAAAGGTATGAAATGAACGCTTCAATATTTATAAAAGACATTAATTAAAAAAAGAAAACGTAACTTCTGTCATTTCGTCATTCAAAACATATATCTCGAGTATAACATTGTAGCATATGATTGGTCTGGAGTAGGCTCTATTTTTTTTTAAATATTGATATCATCTATGCGTGTTACTAGATATTTCAGACAGTAATATCTATGTGAAAGAAATCTTAATGCATTAAAGAACGTAAGAAATAGTCGAGCCAAGATCAGGTAACAATACGAGGGGGTACAAACAAATAACCGGAATGGCAGCGCCGCCAGTGGGGTTTGTCTAGCACGTATTCCTGCTGCTAGGTGCGCGTGGCACAACTTGTCCTGCGTTCGGTGCAGTCGGTTCTTATGCCGAATGAGGTTATGTCTTGTTACAGTGTATTTTTCTGTAAATACATTTTTTTGTAAAACCATTTTCGCTTGCTCGTCATTTTTGTAATGTCGAACTTAAGTGAACAGCGTGCTGCTGTGAAATTTGAAGGTTCTGAGAAGACTGCGTAACAGTGTGCGACGAAAGAGGCCGAGGTGTGGCAGACAGGGGAATGGTTTCACCACCATGACCATGCATCTGCTTACATACAGCCTTATCACTTCGCCAGTTTTTGTCTAAAAACAGCATGACTCCTTTGTCCCACGTCTCCTATTCATCTAATCTTACTCCATGCGACTTCTTTTGTTTCCACGGATGAAGAGGGATAATGAAAGGATATCGTTTTAATGAAGTAAAAGAGGTGAAGAAAAAACGACATAGCAGCTCGTACACATACAGAAAAACGAGTTCGAACAAAGTTTCCAACAATGGAATTATTGATTAGACAAGTGTATAAAGTTAAATGAAGAGCATATTGAAGGTGTTAGGTTGTCTTGTAAAAAATATAAAATACAAGTTTTTATAGAGAAATTACGGTTATTTTTGGGTGCTCCCTCGTACGTAGGTAATAGTAGCATATTCAGCATTGAAATTAATAAATACATATGAATATAAAAATTTAGTTTCAATACTTTTAGACATCTCGTATATTCATAGATACGAGGGAGCATTTTTATATTCGCGGAATGAGCGGGTTGTAGAGGGGTGAGTAGGCGCATTGGGGGCGTGGCCTGTGCAGCGACTCATGATAAGTATAAATACGAAGTTTAATTGTTATTAGACAGTTAGTCTTTGAGCTATCGTCAACCAAGTAACATAATCAGGAGTGAAAAGTGAAATATGGAAAAAATCGAATATCGTGCCGTTATAAAGTTCCTTACCAGGCAAGGAAAATCAGTCGCGACCATAATGAATGAGATGTCATTGGTTTACGGCGACTGTTGTCCAGGAAAAACCATGGTGTACAAGTGGCATAGTTTATTTAAACAAGGAAGGGAATCCCTTGAAGACGACCCGAGGCCGGGCAGGAGCATTGAGGTGACCATGCCAGCACTTATCCAAAAAGTTGAACAAATTGTACTCGAAGATGCTCTACTAAAGAAGAAACAACTCGCAGAAACGGTTGGAGTATCCGATACAACAATTTTTAAAATCCTACACGATCATCTCGGCATGTCTAAGGTCAGCGCAAGATGGGTGCCGAGAATGCTCACGCCGCCGCAAAAACAACAGCGCGTAGAATGTTCGCGTGCATTTTTGGACCTCTGTAATGAAGACAAGGATGGTGTATTGAGTGGAATTGCTACTGGAGACGAAACTTGGGTTCATCATTATGAACCTGAGTCCAAACAAGACTCCATGCAGTGGCATAAAAAGGGCACAGCACCTCCCAAGAAATTTAAAGTGTCACAATCAGCTGGGAAACTCATGGCAACGGTATTTTGGGACTCGGAAGGAATATTGTTGATTGATTATAAAGATAAAGGTGTTTCTATAACCGGAGAATATTACGCTTCAATATTAGAGCGACTAAAAGAAGCCATTAAAGAGAAAAGACGGGGAAAATTGACAAAAGGTGTTCTGCTTTTGCACGACAACGCGCCCGTCCACAAGAGCCGCGTTGCGTTAGCTGCCCTGCATAAGGTGGGCTTCGAAATTGTGAATCACCCACCCTACAGCCCAGACCTGGCCCCGAGTGATTATTACCTGTTTCCGAACATGAAAAAAGAGATGTGAAAAATGTATCCGTCTTGCAGGTGCATATATTGAAAAAGAAAAATAATTTGGTTTTTTTATTTCCACCCCTTGTCCCCCATTCCGCGAATATAAAAACGCTCCCTCGTACCTTTGTAGATAGCTGTAGTTTATTGTATTTATATTTACTTTGCAAAATAAAGTAAAACAAGGGATTACGACCTTGAATTTTTTTGTGTGTGCATAATGTAGAGATTCTAATTTCGATATTTCCTCATTTAGCTGATGAAAAAATACGCGCATAAACCATGTATGAAAAGGAAGAAGATGTACATGTAAATTAAGCACATAAATTGCCTTAATTAATTGTTAATTATCCTTTTTAATTAGCAATGCGAACTGAAAACCGGTGATGGATAAGGTTATGTCACGATATTTATTGATGATGTCAGCCTGTTAATATTTTTCATAAATTATGCCGGGGATATTTTAGGTTGTCCAAATAGCCAAGTGACTGTCCTCTTTCTGTTGGACCTTGGGCTTTCATTATGGGAAGAATGATCCCTATATTTAGCCTATTCTTGTGATAGAGCTGGTAAAGACGTTATACGAGCTTTTTTAGTTCACGTTCTATAAACAGACGCACTTTGTAAACCTCAAAAGCTGAAGTAATCCTAAATGCAAAATGTCTCAGACAAAACGGACCTTTTTTAAAATAAAAACAAAAGCTTACTATTTTGACAAAATTCATTTATTTTATTCAAAGCAGTCACGAAAAAAAACGTATCAGTTTCGTTTTTGTGAAACACCTGTCTTTTAATCATTAAATGTGTCGCGATAAAATCGTTAAACCTCTGGATAATTTCTAAAAGTTCGCTGTTATTTCGATTAATCTGAAAAAATAGTCATTATGACGTTTTTCGATGTGAAACGCAGGTGAAAAAATTTAAAGAATCGAGCGATTTGCCGTTAATCTGTTGACATTGACCTACAGGTGAATAACAAACATTAAACCAATCAATTAAGGTTAATTTTCCACAATAATGTTCGTATTCTGTACAGACATTTCGACAACTAAGTTATCATTATCAGTGTCGCACCTGGAACCACCGCAAAATTCGCACAAAGATGAAGTCCGTACTAGATTTATATCGTCGAAAACCAAACACACGTTCTAGTGTGTGGATTTTGCCGTGGTTCAAGATTAATTATGTGTTATAATGACAACTTAGTTATGGAAATGCGTATACACTAAAATTTACCTCTAAATATTACATCATTAAACCTTTAGAGTCAGACATATTGGTAAAAGTGCACTTGTGGTTATAGCTTTATCTGAATATTTTGCCTTATTTTTTAGAGTAGAATGTATTTTCAAAGTATGTTATATATACATACACACACACACACACACACACACACATATATATATATATATATATATATATATATATATATATATGTATATATGTATATATATATAGGTCTGTATATGTATATATATATATATATATGTATATATATATATATATATATATGTATATATATAGATCTGTATATGTATATGTAAATAGGCGCCACAACATTGTATTGGATTAGTATTTACATCTTTCTGCCAATATTAAATATAAATGTGAAAAGTTATAAAAGTGGTTTTGAAATTCTATGTTTTGTAACATTCTTCATTGTTAAAGGTAATTTTGAATTTAGCATATTGTTCATTTTAATATTTATGTATACATGTGGTACACCAACATAATGGGTTAGCTATGAGCGTTGTTTATAAAATGTAATAATTTACAAACCACAACTTATATTGTTATTAAAGCAAACTGATTACAACTCATGTTGTAATCTTATGTAATCATAGTATTGTATTTTTCTTTTTCTACGAAGAATAAATAAACAAAAAAACATAAATAAAAAATGGAAATATACGTGTTTTTTTCCTAGTTTAGAGAGAAATGTCATATAAATTTTAAAAACGTTTTCTTATTACATCACCTTATATACACTGCACTATATAACATTAGCAATTTGCTTTTTAAAATTTTAGTTCCTTTTTTTCAAGATATGGATTTGAGTTGGTGATTTATTACTATTTCGGTAGACTTTAGTTGTAATTTTTTTATTTATTTGCTTTTAAATGATTTTAATTTAATTTAAGTTAAAGTTTTTATTTGACGTGTCCTGCGATTTTAATATAAAGTTGGTCACATTGAAAAATTATCAAAAACATCATTAATATTTTTCAAGGTAAATTTTGATGGAGATTGTGGTTAATTGAATTTATCAAAATAGGTTAATAAAAATCTTTTACTACATCAATGTCCGTACTGTCTATACTAAGTTGTCATCGTCAGTAGATAATTAGTCACAGTGTTGCATCTGGATCCGCGGTAAAAATGACACACGCTGTATATTTGGTTGTTAGAGGTTAAAGTTGGTGCGGAATTGTTCTGTGCGTATCCTGTCAGTTTTACCGTGACACTGTAATTAATTATATGCTGCTGATGACTACTTCGTTGTCGAAATACGTATGAGTGCGAATTGATATAGTAAGGGGTTTTCATTAACCTTTTTTGATTAATATTTTTCCATGTCGACAACTTTATATTAAATTCGTAGGCTACTCTGAATAAGAATTTTATTGAAAGCATGACACATCTGAAAACATTATCTGTGATTACAATTTTTTAAAAAGTAAACAGTTTCTAATGATTTTTGGAAATTTTTCATGTTTATAGTTGAGTTTTTTTTATATTAATAAATTCAAATATAAAGGGTATTTAAAATTGCGCGTTTTTTTTTAAAATAAATAAAATATAGATGGCGCACTGAATTTGTCTGGGTATATGGGCATTTAAAAAGTGTGATGTATGACATTTATAAAAATGGTTTCGTACACGGTACAACAATGCATTCAAATTATTATTTTATGAAAATTAACGTTTTGTGAAAAGAGTTTTTAGAAAATTACGTGAATTTTATGGTTTACATAATCGTCCATCTGAAAGTACTATTGGTCGAATTATTAAAAAATTTCAAGAGACCGATTCCGTGGAAGATCAAAAAAGTGAAAAATACAGTCGTAGTGGTCGTTCGCAAGAAAATATTGGTTTGGTTCGTGAAAGCGTTGCTGAAGATCCTGAAATGTCCATTAGACGACGTTCACAAAAACTTGGACTTAGTGGATCAACAACATGGTGTAGTTTACACAAGGATTTAGCTCTGAAGGCATATAAGGTTCAAATAACACAGGAACTGAAGCCATTAGATCATTTAAAACGTCATTCATTTGTCAATTTCACCAATGAACAACCAGCTGATTTTTTTCAAAAAATAATGTTTTCCGATGAGGCACATTTTGAACTTGGTGGCTATAAACAAAATTACCGTATCTGGGGTGAGGAAAATCCACGAATTATTCATGAGAAACCTATGCATCCTAAACGAGTTACTGTTTGGTGTGCATTATAGTCAGGTGGTGTAATTGGACCTTACATTTTTGAAAATACTGCTGGTGAAGCTGTAACTGTCAATGGTGATCGATATCGTCGGATGATAACCGAATTTTTGTGGCCTGAATTAATGAATATTGATCTAGAGGATATGTGGTTTCAACAGGATGGCGCTACATCCGACTTTGCACACAAATCAATTAATTTATTGAGAGAAAAATTTCCTGGGCGTGTAATCTCAAGAAACGGTGATGTTAATTGGCCACCAATATCATGAGATTTGACACCGTTAGACTATTTTCTTTGGGGTTATGTGAAAAGTCAGGTTTATAAAAACAATCCACAATCAATTCTTGCTTTGACAGATGAAATTATTCGTGTCATTGGTGAGGTACAGCCTCATTTATGTCAAAATGTCATTGAAAATTTTAACAAAAGAGTGAACGTCTGTGGAGCTGCAAGAGAAGGCCATTTGGCAGATATTGTTTTCCGCATATAAATGTCATAACTGAAACTTCAATTACCAATAAAAAGTTTTTGAAAATGAATGCAAATGATGTGTTTTATTTATTCTTTAAAAAAAGCGCGAAATTTGAAACACCCTTTATGTTAATAATAATTATTTATTAATATTTTATTCATTCAAAGTTAAGAGGCACGTTATTTTGTGCCATTTTGTTTCTTTTTCGTATTTTAATTTTTTTAAAAATTTTTCTCCATGTGATTTATGTATCACATAAGAAATATAGACTTTGACTCTAAAAGTAAAAATAGCAGACAGAAATATTTACCCAGACATATTTTTATTTTTTTAAATTATTTGCACATACGAAATATTAAATAAGAAAGTTACATATATTTTCGCTTTCTTCGATTTTTTTCTGTTTATTTTAAATAATATATACATTTTGTATTCGAAATTATATATGTTTTTAATTATTTTTTTTTACGTTGTAATATACCGTCTGTTTATATATCTTAAAAAGTTAAATACATTTTACGATTTTAAATACTGCATTAAAAATATTTCTGTGGAGTACAACCCCCTTTCCCTTCACGAACATTTTTCTTAAAGAAATCTTTTATTCTTAATTTATTCACAAATACTCCAATTATTCTTAAATATCTCTTTCGTTTTTAAAAAATTAAAATATATTTTATAAGTTTAAATATACTTTTTTTTTATTTATACGTTATTGACGAAGAAATTAATTTAAAATTTTTTTCAAGAATATTATCCGTTGTTTTTGATTAAGAATCATAATAAAATGTATTAAAACAAATAGGGATTGAAAATTAAAATAAATAATATATGTCTTTAATTCATTTGCAATTACCTTTTTTAAAACCTAAAGCTATCTAATAAACCGTGTATTATGATTTCGTCCCCATTTTTAGTTTTAAAAATTATAAAATTTCACAATTTTAAATGTACATTAAAACTTTTTTCTAAGTATGTGCCCCCCTCTGTGTTCTACATAAATATGCGAAAATAGATTCAGCAAGTTTATAAATGTATATTATTCAGATAATAAATATATATTATGTAATTAATTTCAGATGCATTTTAACCGTTATTAAATAAATGTCTATTCATTTTCTTAATTTTTCCAAGATGTCCCTTCTTCTCGTTAAAGTTTTAAAATATATATAAATTTTTCAAAATTATTCGTGATTATTTTGTGATGTATAACGTGCTGTTCTATGTTATAAAATATTATAATATATTCGTCAGAATTATAGATACTACTAGCAATTGTTTTAGGTGTATTGCTTGTGTTTTTTCTTTAAAATAAAATTAAAATATATGCTCCAATTTTAAATAAATATTATGTATGTATGTATATATTATTATTATATTTCTTAAAAAGTCCAGTTTACCACTACCTCCCTTATTTTTAAATGAAACATAACGATATATAAATAAAAATAATTAATATCAATAGAAAAGGGGGGTTTAATTTATAAATATGTTATTTAAGTTTTTTTTAATTCAAAATAACGTAAAAATACACATTTAATTTGTGGGAAATTACTATTTATATCTGAAAATTTAAGTATGTATTTTTACTTGATTTTTATATTTTTATTCTGGAATAAAAATATAAAAAAAAAAAAAAAAATTTTACGTACTTTTGAAGCAGTGTTCCTTTTCTAAATCAACTTCGTCAATAAAACAGGCAAATTAATTTAAAAAAAAAAAGCACTTTTAAAAATTACTTCGAGTCTTACGACTTTGCTAAATATAATTCAAATAATATTTATATTGCCCTAGCTGTAAGGATGTATCGTGTGAAATTGATCACAAGTAAATTGAACTTTTTTAATAAAGTAATTCACAATTCTTCTCATGTTATAATACTGAAGCTCCTTCTATCACAATTCGCCTTTTAATGCATTTGCAAACATAAACATTCTTACTTCCCACTTTTCCATCGAGCATGTAACCCCTTGTGACGGTGTTGCCGCAACAGGTCAAACGTAATCGTTCATTGAGTGCGACATAGACTTTATTCTGGAGCTAATCTTGAATACATTAAAGTTAGAAATACGTGTTTCTTATCGGGTTTTACGAAACGCGAACGAGTTTTTTCTGTCATTTATTGTGAATATTAATGCAATAATTGTTTAGCTGCTGTTTTAATAAGCACGCAAAATCTGGAAAGATAGTGAATGGGATTGATGTAACGTGTGCTTTCATAGACGTCACAAATGTGGGTGTCTATCGAAATACAATTAATACTCTTTTTAGTAAATATTTTGATAAATTTTTGGTTACGTCATTATCTATAAAATGTTAAAATTGTTCGATAATCAATTTTATGATTTAAACAACTAATCAGTTCCATTTCAGCGTTATTTCAACTAATATATTTATTTTGTAACGCCGTAAGGCAAGTAAAATATTAAAACTCGTCTATTTTTTGTCAATTTGGTATCTAAAATTTCTGGCCTAAGATTACGTAAAGAAGTAATCAAGACCAACTTCAGACACATGTAAAGAAGTCAAGAGACACCAAAGAGACAAAAAAAATCATAATATCAGGTTGTTACAAATGTAATGTCCGTTTTTTCCTTCAGACTGAACTGAATCGCACCTGTGTGAAGACGTGTATGTTTTTGGTGAAAATTATTATTGTATTTGTAGAAAAGGGTATTTATTTTGAAGTGTGTACCTGTTCCATTTCTTGGAAAGATTAATACACCTGTCTATGTATCGCCTATGGCAATGCTGTCGGCAGGAGATATTCGGGCAATTTACCTCTTTCAATTTAAAAGGGGATTAAATGCAGCTGCAGCAACGCGAGAAATTAATTAGACGTTCGGTGAAACCACGTGTAATGAACGCACATTACGGCGATGGTTTAAAAAATTCAGCGAGGGAAATTTTGATTTGGAAAATGAGCCTCGCGGATATGCGCGTAGCACCGTTAATGACGACGAGCTGCGTGTAGAAGTTGAAAGTAATCCGTCGACAACAGTGTGTAGCCTTGCAGAAACATTTCAAGTGTCCATTGCCACCATTAGTCGTCACCTTTCTTCGATTGGCAAAGTGAAGAAACTCGATCAATGGGTGCCGCACCAATTAATGGAAGCCAATAAGCTCCGTCGATTAGAGGTGGCTGCCTCTTTGGCTAATCGTCAGAAAGTTGAACCGTTTCTTCATCGAGTGGTAACGTGTGACGAAAAGTGGATACTTTATGATAATCGGAGACGGTCAGGACAATGGTTAGATCGAGGTGAAGCACCAAGACAGCATGCACGAGCATCACTTCACCCGCGAAAGATTATGGTGACTGTATGGTGGACCAGTAAGTGTATTATTCACTATTCATTTTTGCAACCTGGTGAAACCATCACGGCAGCGTCCTATTGTGCCGAACTGGAAACTATGCATGGAAAATTGAGCTACTTGCAGCCCTCACTAGTCCATAGACATGGACCCATACTTCTTCATGATAATGCAAGAACTCATGTTGCACGACAGACAATCCAAAAACTTTCGGAATTTGGTTACGAAATTCTCCCTCACCCACCACCTTATTCACCCGACCTTTCGCCAACTGATTTCCATTTTTTCCTAAGTTTAGACAATCACTTAAAAAATAGGGACTTCCCTGACCGGGAGTGTGTAATAGCAGTGTTTGAGCAATATGTGAGCCGTCAAAACCTAGATTTCTTTTCAAAAGGAATTTTTCAGCTTCCAGGCCGTTGGTAACAAACTATTGATGTAAATGGAGACTATTTTGCAGAATAAATATTTATATTTTTTTAAATTTAGTTTTTTATTCCTTACAAAATCGGACATTTCATAGGTAATAACCTGACAGAACTGAAAAGGTCACGGGGGAAAAGATTTATGATCACCTAAAGCAATCCTGGATCTTAATTTCTAAAATCTACACAATGGTATTTTATGGTTTTTTCAAACTTATGAAAAATATTGCTGGTACATTGTGCCCTGTTTTTGATCAATGATCGCTAAATACATCACACTAAATAAGCTCGTAATGTCGTATGGTCACTATTTCGAAGGTGCCAAAATGTTTGATCAGCATTACATAAGATTTTTTTTAATGTTTGTATACTTCTAATGCGTGGAAAGAAATAGGGATTTAGTCTCAAGGTGATTCTATACATAAAGGTAATCAGACCCACAACGATTCCCATGTCTTAGGAGTCAAGGGAAATATGAGAACAACTCCTACAGATGCGCTGGATGTGATATTGAATTTCTTAGGAGACAGTCGTCTAAATTTACAAAGAATCAAAAGAGTAGGGGTAAAAGAATTTGTTAGGGTAACAGTGAGCATATTAACGAGGCACTGTATGCTCAACAAACTTATGAAGAATATGAATTTGTCAAAAAAACACGTAAATTCTGTCAAGTAGAAGAGAAAATCATCCACGTACTATGTCAATGCAATAGTTTGGTAGGAAGCTGTTTCCACAAATGAGAGATGAATATCCTGGAGTGGAAATATACAGAGATCGTAAAATATAGAATACAATTAAAAAATGGAATAATATTTTTCCAAGAACGCACAAACTCGTATAATACCATTTTGAATGGTCATCTTTTAACACAATAGAGGCTATTTTGATCGACATTATTTGTTGAATTTATGATGACGTTATCGATATTTATTTAAATAACAATTCACGCTTCTTTTTTTCTGCTTGGTAGAGTGTTCCATTCGCTTTTCAGCAGTTACAAAAAGGTTTTATGATACACTAGAAGGTTTTCGAGGAAAAATATAAAAACCATATCATTTCACGACCCATAAATCTCGACACGATCCAAAGGTTGAGAAACGTCGAGGGATAATTTAAGTATACTGTAGATGTCATTTACCTCCCTTAGGATTTTCAAAGAAGATATTTAATACTATTACAGCTAATAATGAATCCTGGATATACAATTACGATTTAGAAACAAAATAATAATCAGTTGTTTGAATGTTTAAAAATGAGAAAAAACAACAAAAGTTAATCGCGGTAAAAGTATTAAAAAAATGATCCTTTTCTTCGGGTAGAATGATCCATTGCATATATCCTTCTTATCGTTCGTAAAACTGTAATACCTATTGATATACTTGCTTCTCTTTAAAAATATGTGTAGTGGTCGTCCAAAATCTGATTTACGTAAAATATTATAACAAAGTTACAGCAAAACTCCTCACTAAATATGTTACACGATTCGAATTCCAACTGGATATACAGTCAACATTTTGTTCTTTTACCATTGATTAAAAGTTAAATGCATGATGAGTAACGCTGAACAAAAATATAATGTAATCTAATTAGGTATACTTATTACCACAAAGAAGTTTACGATGTAAATCGCACTCAATCATATCATGATCTATAAGAATCCACCCAAAGAACAATCATATTTGAAGGCCAGGTCCTGAGTTACGCACCAAAAGTGATCCTTGATGATGGCGTCCTAAAGATGCGTATAACTTCGGAACGAGAAGAGATACAATGTTCTGGTTTGGAGCATCGTAATTATCATGTCATGATCTATAAGAACGCACCCAAAGAATAATCATATTTGAAGGCCAGGCCCCAAGTTACGCACCAAAAGTGACCCTTGATGATGGCGTTCTAAAGATGCGTATAACTTCGGAACGAGAAGAGACACGATGTTCGGGTTTGAAGCATCGTACTTATTATGTCATGATCTATAAGAACGCACCCACTGAACAATCACATTTGATGGCCATGCCCCGAGTTACGCACCAAAAGTGACCCTTAATGATGGCGTTGTAAGGATGCGTATAACTTCGGAACGAGATGAGACACGATGTTCTGGTTTGAAGCATCGTAATTATCATGTCATGATCTATAAGAACGCACTCAAAGAACAATCATATTTGAAGGCTAGGCCCCGAGTTACGCACCAAAAGTGACCCTTGATGATGGCACGAGTTTATTTACATTTTCGACCTGATAAGCTTCAAACAACAGCATTTTCCATCTTGCCGTTTGGGTAATATTAAAAAAAATGTATATCGTTACTTCACTCTGCAAAATAGAAAAGAATTGGAGAACGTCAGGAATGATTTTTCACACTGCATTTTGCGTACTGTTTTCTATAGAATATTTAATTTGTTATACCTACGTCTTTTATGGAGGACCTACGAGAAATCCTAACACCGTTGACAGAGTAACAAGGTTCAATTATAGAAACCTTTCTAGAATAAGACGTCAGGAAGCATTTATCTATGTTTAACTTCAGGTTATTGAACAAGCATCAGTTACAAATTTTGTCGATCTTAGTTTGCAGTAAGTGAACGTCAGACGACGAGTCAATTCTGCGAAATATTTTAATTTCAGCGGCATATGCTAAAACAGTGCAATCGATAGACTTAATGAGGTCATAAATAAATATAAATAAAAGTGGACCAAGGTTAGACCCCTGCGGTATACCCGAAATGGAACAGAAAACTACCTAAATCCATTGTAGTCAACATAATTGATTTTATTAGTCAAAAAGGGCTGGAAAAGTTTCGGCAAAGATCTATTGAGGGGAAAGGAGCTTAATTTACAAACAATGCAAATGCGTAGGAAAAGTCAGTATAAATATCATCAAATTGTCCACCAGCATCGAGAGACTGAGCTCTTTCCTGCGGTAAGAACGACAAATTGGTTGTGGTAGACCTTTGAGACATAAATCCATGCTGTGCAATAGAATGGTGTGGTCCAGTGCCATATAAGACATACCTATAAATCAGCATTTCAAACACTTGTAATAATATTGCAAAATTTTGTCTTGAGCACGTAGAGTACGGCAATAATAATCTGTTACTTTATATACCTCAGCTTTTTACCACTGCTTTATTCGATTGCTCTTGGGATGATTATAAAATAAAAGCTTTAAGACCTTAAAGTTAATTACGATTAATGCTGAACAAACTTCGGCGTTCGCGGTAGCATATAGCCTCGCCGGAAGGACTACAGGTGATTTATATAAAAGTTTACGTCCGTCGCATTTAATAATTCACATTAACGAGGCATCTTGGCGTCGCTGACATGATGCAAGCTATCGGCAATGCCTGCACGCGTTTCGGTTTCTGTCGCTGGAACGAAGAATGTTTAACATTAGAAATTTACTTATATCCATCGCAGTTAACAATTCGCATTTACGAGGCATCTTCGCGTCACTGACATGATGTAAGCTATGGGCAATGCATGCACGCGTTTCACTTTCTGTCGCTGGAAGGAAGAATGTTTAACATTAGAAATTTATTTACATCCGTCGCATATAACAATTCACATTTACGAGGCATCTTTGCGTCACTGACATGATGCAAGCTATGGGCAATGCCTGCACGCGTTTCACTTTCTGTCGCTGGAAGGAAGAATGTTTAACATTAGAAATTTATTTACATCCGTCGCATATAACAATTCACATTTACGAGGCATCTTTGCGTCACTGACATGATGCAAGCTGTCGGCAATGTCTGTACGCGTTTCAGTTTCTGTCGCTGTAAGGAAGATTGTTTAACATTAATTATTATTATTCTTGGGGATTAATTATAAACTTAATATAAAAAAATACTTTATCAAAAGAACACCAAAGCATATTCTACATGAAATGATTTTATTGCTTGGCATTTTTTTTTCTTTAATCCATTTAGATTACTTCAACAATGTACCACATAAAATATATCTCAAATTAAAGCGAAAATTTCCGACCTCCAGTGCCTTTTATTTATCAAACAAAGTGTGTATCACATAAATTCGAGATATTACATCAGACCACCAAAAATTAATCGACAAGAGTTCGAAAGTCAAATAATCAAAAAAAGAAATAACCGTTACGGGTTAATCAATGAACTGAGGCAAAACTCCCGACCAAGATTTAATACACAAGCTGTGCCTTCTTGACTTTGGACCGATTTTGCGATGTCTACACATTGCGGATTGCCCAACATATCGGGTTGTATGAAGGTCAGAGGATGATATGTTTTCACTATCAACGTTTTAAGTCTCTTTTTTTCTTCGGTCATCCTTCGCAGAATGTCACGAAAATTTCCGTAAAATTTGTAATAATAGAAGTGTTTTAAACAAGATTACATAATTTTATTGTTAATTATAAGAAATAGTCAACCTTGAAAGAGCATTGTCGTGTTAAAATTCAATTATTACTTTTATAAAATCTGATTTTACACCTTAATTCAGCATTTGTATTTAAAAAAACAAAAAATTCAGACAAAAAGGGAATTAGTTTAAAGCAGGATCTACGTGGTCATGAAATGTTTGGAAAAGAATCAAATTTGTTGTATAATTAGCGGTAATAGGTTGGTGTTTCTTACGCACTTGTCACGTAATAAAACACAGTGTGGTAAAAACAGTATTTCCAAATTTAAGAAGCTTTCTTTTCTACATGCTTCAAAAAATTAAAAACAAAAGCTGACTGTGTCGAAACTACATATGCCAAAACGAAAAATGGGGAATCCTAAAAGTATGAAATGGCTTCCGCAATCAACAAATTTATCCTCAATTGAAATCTTTTCATAATAAATAAATGTATAATTCGGCTTGAAGACTTTCGTGGTTATGATTACGGTTGTCTGTTGCAGCAGAAGTACAGAGGATGTGGTAACAACCAAAAATTAAGAGGAAGTAAGCATGGTCAACCACCGTGGAATCCTATAGGCTATTTTAGCTAGCCTCTACGGGGGGAGTATATCCAAAAGATTGCCAGAGAATTTGGAAAGATAGGAGTAAAATTGGTATGTCTTATTTGTTCTTTACCAATGCTACTTAGGTGTGATTATAAAATAATTTCTAAATCACTTCAAGCCAAACACCACATCATATCTGCTTCCGCTAGATTCATATATTAATGAATCGGTCTGCATTAGTTGGATACCTCAATTCTCTCTCCAAACTTCTTAACACACAACTTGCTTTTATTTGATCTCAATCTAATTGGAACCCGAAAAGGCCAGAAGAAGTATCATAAATAAATGTATATTTCCTTTTCGTCGACATCCAATTACACAAATAAAAATGTTCTCCTAAATGTACGTAACAGTATGCGAGACAGAAACATCATTCATATATTTTGAAATGAAGTATCACATAATACGAGGATAGTTTGGCAAGTAGTGAGAATGACACACAGGTGGCGCTCTAATTGGTAAAACAAATGCACTGTAATTTTGGTTGGCTATTTATATGTTTACATTCCGATATTTAGATAAATCGGTTGATTAGTTTATTTTTGACAGCTGATTGAAAAAAAAGCAACAATTGTTAAAATGGAAAAAGCAGAGTATCGTGCGGTGATTAAATACTTCGTAATTAAGGGTATGAAAGCTACCGAAATAAAGGATGAGTTACGGGAAACATTAGGTGAATCTGCTCCATCATCCGTCACAATAAGTAGATGGGTAAATGAATTTAAAATCGTGATTTCTAAGGAAATGATTATAAAAATCCATAATATTATTACGCAAGATCGACGACTCAAAGTGAGAGAGATAGCAGACATGGTAAACATTTCAACAGAATGCGTACACCACATTTTAACGAAAGAATTGGGCCTTTCCAAGTTTTCGGCAAGATGGGTGCCGCGATTGCTTACGACTGATCAGAAGTTCACTCGTTTGCGCATTTCCAATGAGTGTTTGGACTTTTATAAGCGGAATCCGGTCAATTTTTGTAGGCGATTTGTTACTTGCGATGAAACTTGGATACACTACAGTACACCCGAAACTAAACAACAGTCGAAACAATGGTTAGAACGTGGTTCTGCACCTCCAAAGAAAGCGAAAACCACTTTATCGGCAAACGAGGTGATGGCATCAATTTTTTGGGATTCAAAGGGGATTTTATTCATTGATTACCTTCAGAAAGGTGCCACAATAAACGGACAATACTATGCAGAACTTCTACAAAAATTAAATGTTGAGATTCGTGCTAAACGGCCAGGAATGTCAAAGAAAAAGATTCTGTTTCACCAAGACAACGCTCCCTCGCATACCAGCACAGTTGCGATGTCCAAAATCCACAAGTTGCATTTCCAATTAGTACCGCATGCGCTTTATTCGCCGGATCTAGCCCCTTCTGGAATCGCATTTTAGAGATGGCATAAGGGCATTGGAGCACCGTTGGAATAAATGTATTGGTCTTCTAGGAGAATATATTGAAAAATAAAAGTTATTTTGTATTTAAAAAATTCGTTTTTCTTTTCCTTTGTCACTACTTGTCAAACTACCCTCGTAGATTACAATTCTCTCTTCTTCTTCGGACTTCCACCTTTTTCCAAAATTGAAAACGGCACTAGGTGGAAAGAAATTTTTGTCTAACGACGAGCTTATCATCTTCATAAATGAGTATTTTGCAAGCCGTCCAGAATCACATTTTAGAGATGGCATAAGCGCATTGGAGCACCGTTGGAATAAATGTATTACTCTTTTAGGAGAATATATTAAAAAATAAAAATTATTTTGTATTTAAAACATTCGTTTTTCTTTTCCATTCTCACTACTTGTCAAACTACCCTCGTATATAGAAGCTCTTCAACAACATTTGTATACATTTTATGATAATAACGCAATGTGAAATTTGTTGTTTTGTTTACAATATGTTTACAATATCATATTTATTTCATTGTTTTGGAAAACAGTTTTTTATTTGTTTATTTACTTATTTTCAATAAACTTTCTACATTTCTACGTCAAAAAATAAAAAAAAAGTAACAAACTTATTAAGACAAGTTTCGAAATATTATGCACTCAGCTGTAAACAAATGAGTTTAAATGTAAATATTAGTATAACTTTCGATTTACTCTAATTATGATACCATCAAAGGAATACAAAGTTTGCAGAGCTCAAGTTGTAATACCACGAATTATTTAAAAAAAAAAATTGTGTAATAATGTTTGCATTTTGCGTCATATTTACAGAAACAATAGGAACATAATTTAGAGTTTAAATACTAAATTTACACTCTAAATAGGAAAAAAACTCACACTGCTTAACAAGCGTATTAATGACATAAACGTTGCGTGAATAAAAAAAGCGTTTTCGGTGTTTAAAATCTACTTTTTAACAGAATATTTTTAAAATGTGGCGGCTACCACCGGTCTATTGTAAACATGAACTGGTTTGGACGTATCTACAGTAGTGGCACGGATAAAATTGTACTTGACCTACATTGTACAATAAAACCAATACAAGACAATGTATACAGTTTCATTAGAAAAAAGATGTACGTTTATACACTGTTGTTCGTATTGTTGCGCTCCGCATATATACGTGGACAAGGTGAAAAGTTCTCGGCTTGACAATGAAAGACTGCGATTTACATTTAAAAAATGATTTTATTTTTCTATATAATCTCCCTTGAGTACAACACACTTGGTCCAGCGTTTTTCTAACATCAATATTCCTTCCCGAAAGTGAAAGTCTGGAAGGCTGTCAAAATATTCTTCGACGGTCCTTTCAATTTCTTCGTTGGATGTGAATCGCTTTCCAGAAACAAATTTTTTCAAATTTGGGAATAGAAGGAAGACTGAGGGTGCCAAATCAGGAGAATAGGGAGGATGGCTGAGCAAATCGTACCTCAAATCCCGCAATTTTTCCATCGTCAGGGCACCCTTGTGTGCGGGTGCGTTGTCCTGATGAAAAATGATTTTTTTGTTCTGCAAACCAGGCCTCTTCTGGCGAATTTTGGCATCCAGCTAGTCAAGAAGGTTAGAGTAATATGCGCCTGTAATTGTTCTGCTTTTTTCAAGGTAATCAATTAACAAGATTCCTTTTGCATCCAAAAACACGCTGGTCATGACTTTTCCGGCAGATGCGATCGACTTCGCTTTCTTTGGGGCTGAACCACCGGCTTCCGCCCACTGCTTCGACTGCTGTTTCGTTTCTGGCGTAGTGGTGGGCTCATGTGTCATCCATGGTGACAAATCGCCGCACAAAATCGGCCGGATTCTTGTTAAATCGGCCCAAAGAATGCTTCGAAAATCGTTTGCGCATTTGCTTTTGATCGACATTCAGCAAATGCGGCACCCATCTTGCGCAGAGCTTTCTCATGTCTAATTCTTTGTGCAAAATGTTTCGCATCCTTTCTTCCGATATCCCCACAACCTCAGCTATCTCACTCACTTTCACTTGCCTATCGTCCAACACAATATACAACACACTTACAATTCTACACTTCATCTGCTTTATTACATCATACTGGTGGCGGTGCTCCGTACTCAGTACGAACCCGGCCTGCGGGAAAACATCCCAACTCTGGTCACGTGTTTATATTTACAACTCATCTTCGTAAAAGCATATTTTTCAGAAATACTTGATATGAAGAGGATTTACTGAATACGTTCTAAATTTATGGCTTACAATAGAGAAATATCTTATCTTTTATGATATATTCCATGTTAGAATATTTAGCAAATTTTTTTGTAAATAATAACAGTTTTCATTTTGTTATTATTAGAGTTATTTAAAGCTGTTTAATAGAAGTACATATGTTTCATTATAGCTCGGTGTTCACATTTGATAATATTCAACATTCACGGGGTGTACGAACACTTTTGAAACTGACTGTATATTATAACTACCTAGCACGCTTCATTATTAAAGAGTTCTACTTCTTTATGTTTATCATTATATACTACGTATGTATACATAAAGCAATTAATTACCCAGTCTTTCACGCTACCTGAGTTTTAACAAACAAAAAATCTGAATATCTCTGTAATTATTGATTGTGTTTTACGATATTCGAAGAAGCGAGCGTTAAATGCTACATTGGAGATACTATTATTTATTTTATGCAAAATCCTTCCATAAAAATAGCAGTAAAAACCATAATAATGACCATAATAATCGACGCAAATTATTCAGGTAAGATCTATGAAAAAATATTTAATTATCGTAAAAAGATAAGCACGATTATCACCCAGCATTGGTTTTATTAACTGAAAGTTCTATTAATATTCTAGATGTTCGTATAGAAAATTAATGTGAATTATACATTGTTAGCTAATAATACGCCCACGTGTTTTAATAATTTATCATAAAGTCCATTGAATTTTCTGACAATTGAAGAAAGATCCATAAATAATTATTAAAGAGAAAGCAGAAAAAATTGTCGAAAGGTCAGGGCCTGAATCGATAATTTTCATATTGAAACAGGAAGTTCATATACAGCGTGATTCATCTTTAATATACAAAAACCAAAACACTTACTATGTTATTATAACACTACCTTATTTGTTACTATCTGTAAGTACAAGGTGTATTTTTTAAGTAAGGGTCGTTTTGTTGTATACACTAATAGGTGGTGCGCGCGCCGCAGCGAGTGCTTGCATCGTGTCTCGACATTCCTTGGGAACAACTGTGCTCAGTTGCAGCTATGTAGGTAACCTGTACGGTCTGTATTGTGTCTTTAAAATGTTCAAGACTGTTGAATCGCCGGCCACCACACTAAATGCAGTAGCCTACGGCCAAATACATGAAGAAGTAGTAGATATTCAAACAAACTTGTTTAGCTTCTTCTGGGCTTCCGGGCTGGAACATCGCTCGTATAAGTGCGGACGTTTCGTACCCACTCATATGGCACATCTTCAGGTCTTAACTACTGCTACTGTCTGTCGCACTGAAACTGGTGATGGACAGTAGCAGTAGTTGAGCCCTGAAGATGTCCCATATGAGTGGGTATGAAACGTCGGCAGTTATACCAGTGACGCGGTTCTAGCCCGAAAGCCCAGAAGTAGATAGCATGGACCACGACCGCGGAAGTCTACGTACCAGATTAAACTTGTTCAGCTTTTGCAGCGTCTTCTGTGAAATGTGAGTTCGAGCGTTGCGTGCAAAAATATTGGACCTTTTCTGTTTAACAATGCTGGAAGAATGCGCTGTAGTTCTTGCTGCATTTTGCTGATTTCCCGACAGTATTTTTCTGCAGTTGTTTTTTCAGAATTTAAAAGTTGCAAACTATTCTACAGTTAAATACTGACTGTTTAGTAGTTTAGTTATTTACCAAAAAAAAAGAGACACTCCCTTTTGTGGAAATTTAACGACTGCTTTAAACGTCTGTGATTATTATAGACTATCAACTTTTGATTGAAGGTCACTATATTGCCCAAAAATGATTCGTTCGATCTATCCCTCTGATTGTCATTCAATATATGTAGCATTCATTTGTCCGTGTTTTTTATTACCTCTTCAAGCTGCTTCCATTTGCGAGCGGCAGTTGAATGGTCTACGCCAATTTCTTCAGCAATCTCTCGTGTAGTTTAAACAAATCAGCTTTGACGATCACCTTCAATTCGTCGTCGTTAGTGGCAGAAGGATGTGACCGTCTGCATTTTCAAAGATAAATTTACAACCACATACTTTTACTGTTTCTAATTTTTAGACTGATATATAGAAACAGTTGTAACTTAAACGCGTGGTATATCTAGTGAATGAATTATCATGAAATGTTTATAGATTATTTAACAAAGCTGACACATTACATATCAATCTCTTAACAATATTCTATTATATTTCATTTTGAATGTTCTTTCGATTTAGATCATTCCTGTCGACTATTTTACTTTATTCAGATTAATTATGACCAGCTTGTATGCTCTGTATTATAAGTATGTAGTGTAAGTACATAGATCGATTTATAATGAAATAGGTTCGTAATTTTAACCTTATCACATTGGTATAATCAATACGAAATTCCAAAAAATTCCATGGTAACTAACTACGTTATTATTTTCTTGACGTATTCATTTAATCGATTCGAGCACTATCTCTGCATGCCAATAACATGTTTGTATGAGCAATGGAAGATGATTTACAAACTTTATCAAATAAATTTTGCCTGTTTGAAAAGCCGTCACTCGTGTATCTAATACCTTAAATATTTAAAGTGTTGTTGATTGCATTGAAATGTTTCTGTACAAATATCATTTTCTGCGATAGTTTGTATTAATTTATTATATTTATATGGTTACTGAACATTAGTATACAAACTTACCGAATTTTCCATAAATTGATAGGTAATTTTTATGGAGCCTGTGGTTGATTAACTTAATCACTGAAGGTTGATAAACCCGTTTCCACATTAATTTTCGTATTCTGTATACGTACTTCGACAACTAAGTTGTCATCATCAGCAGATAATTAAACAGTGTCGCACCTTGAAAAACTACGGCGAAATACACACGGTGTGTGTGTACTGTGTTTTTCAAGGTGCGACACTGTTTAATTATCTGCTGAGGATGACAACTTAGTTGTCGAAATACGTATACAGAATACGAAAATTAATGTGGAAAGCTACACCCGAATACAATCTTCAGTGATTAACATAAATTGATATATGAACTATTGTCTAAAGGACTGATCTAATCAAAAAAGGTAAATAAAACCACTTACCGCATCAACGTGTGTATTCTGTATACCTATTTCGACAACTAAATTGTCATTGTCAGCAGATAATTAAACATAGTGTCACCAAATACACATTGTGTGTATTTTGTGGTTGCGCGGTACTATCTGCGTGAGTTATACTGCTGATCCATTAATTATTTGCTGATGACAAATTAGTTGTAGAAATGTGTATACAGAATACGAACATTAATGTGCTAGGGATTTTATTTATCTTTTTTGATTAATTTAATCTACCACAGCCTCCATTAAATTTACCTTAAAGGATTGATTCTTTTTCAAAAGAAATTTAACAATATACATATATAATTGCGATTTGAATCTAATACTTAGCCACTTCGAGAGAAGCAGTTGATGTATTTAATATAAAATATTTACAATAATTTGAATTGAAGTTATTCTTTTTGCGTTTTCTTCCAAAAATTCCAAAACACAATGTCTGTCTTGTTGAGTTTACAAAATATTTTGTGACTTTTTGAAGATGTATATAACTAAAATTGAAAAATAATTTTTAGTCATGTTCTTGAAATTCAAATCTTCTTAATCGGTTAAACCGAGTGTACAAAAACTTGAAAATTTTGACCATTTAATTTTACTTCTCAATAGTTGGTCGGTTGACAACCAGTGGTAAGTCGCTGGCTTATCACACCCTGCGTCTTGTGTTCGACTCCGATGACCGGTTACTGTTCGGGAAGATTTTTCATGGTTTCCCTTTCCCGTTTAAGCGAATGCCGACAGATAAGGATCTTGAATCGCACCAAAAGCGCGGGTGGAATAATAACTAAATCGGAGATATTTAGACACGACGCATTGAAGGTGAGAGAGGGTGATACTGATGTCTTCGGAAATCTAGGCCGTCACGCCGAGCGTTGCGTTATCAAAAGCAGTGGCAGTCCTGGGTAATGGGGGAGAGGGGAAGAGTTGATAACCGCCCGGATCCTCGCGCGGCATCCCGGAAAAATGTTGGGATAAAAACATTGATTGATGATTTTAGTCTTAGGGAAAGCAGCAAACAATGTTTTTAAATTCTTACTTGTATCTTTAAAAGTGCTTATATCTTAGTATTATTAATAATTTGTCATTTATATAATTTTTTGTTAAATTTAATAAATCTACTAATATGTATATTTTAAAACTCTAAATTTAATTATTTGTTTATTAGTTACGCATTTCTTTTCATTCATCAGAAGTACTTTACATTTTACGTACTTTGAACAAATGGCAAGGGCCTCGCAAAGATCTGCCGCCCGGAGCCTCGCAACAATTAAGACCGCCACCGTTAAGCACATGTACATTTTACGTACTTTGAACAAACGGCAAGGGCCTCGCAAAGATCTGCCGCCCGGAGCCTCGCAACAATTAAGACCGCCACCGTTAAGCACATGTGTATGTATGTACATACATATATCGTTAGACTTGCGAAAGGGGGACAATAAGTATTGCAATACAGTATGAATAAGTAATAATAAAGCAATATATTTTATGTTATATGTTGATAAACACTTACCTACGAGAGAAGTATGACCAGTCTGGATTTTCTGAATAAAATAACTGCAACGTAGCTTAAACCTTTAAAGTATTCTAGTTAAATGATATTCGTCGTGTTATAAATATTTTCTTGTATAGAAAGAATGATCGTTCACTGTCTACTGATGTAATATTTGCGTAGTTAAAATGTTCTTTGAACTGAGTTAATGTATATGCAGAAGAAGTATTACAATAAATGATTATTAATTTGAAAAATTTAAATTTTTTCGTAATGCGCTTCTTCTCTAATACACGAACACTTATCCCGTCGTTTAAAGTACGTAGCAATGTTTGCACTTCATTCAGTACTTTCATTAGATCCACTTATGCTAATGAAGTATGCTTCAAGGTTTTTATGGCATTTGCTAGTACAATGTAATTCGCATAAATAGTTTGTGTGAACACCAGCACTACTACACTTCATCTGGCTTTCGCTGATGGCTATTGATTCATCTGAGTTGAATTGTAATACTGAGGAATGTGGAAATTTGTCGAGCAATAGAAAAAAAACTGCTTCCAGACACGTACTTTAGCACGTAAGAATTGATTGGAGCGGTTCTCGTATACCAGGACCGTGTTTGTGAAATTTGCGTATCCATTTCGGAGGTTTCAGGACAACATTTTTAGTGCTGCTTATTAAATCATCTACAGGTAATTTTGATTGAGACTGAGGTTGATTAACTTAATCACTGAAGGTTGATATATAACCCCTTTCCACATTAATTTTCGTATTTCGATAACTAAGTTGTCATCATCAGCAGATAATTAAACAGTGTCGCACCTGGAAAACTACGGCAAAATACCCGTACGAAATCGCACACAATTTGTAACGTCGAAAGCCAAAACGCACACTGTGCGTGCAACACTGTTTAATTATATTCAAACCCCTTCGGTAATTTTGGGCCACCCTGTACTTCAATTTCCAATTACTGTATATGTACACTACCGGTCATATTTATTTGCTCACCCCATTTTTCCTGAAATACGGATTATCTTTCGAAAAATCTGTATTATAATTATTCAACAATATTATTAGTGGAAGTAATTCCATATGAATTTCTACGAAAATCTTAAATTGTTTATGATATATCGTAAAGGTGTCATAAATTGGAAAAATACCATAAATATTATATAGGCTAATCCCTACAGTATTAACAGTTTTACCTGCATTTCCGAAAGGTATTACCAATATTGTGTTATTGTACTAACTAATTACGATATTAGGATGTGTTATTCAAAAAGAAAATAAATTTTATGTCAGTCATCGTTCATCTTTTGTTGCGAAAACAGTGAAATAGAGAGTTATCGTGAATATTTTAATGCAATGCCGAAGACGAAGGAATTATCTGTTGAAGTGCGTGCTATGATAATTGCTTATCATTGTACGGGTAAAAGTAATCGCGAAATTGCAAAAGAAGTACGATTAAATCGCAGAACCGTTGATTATAACGTTAAAAAATTTGGAGAAAGTGGTACATTTTCCAACAAAAGAAGATCTGGATGACGCAAAGCGACGACATCTGCAGATGACCGGCATCTAATACGGATAGGTAGACGCGATAGACGAAAAACAGCACCAGAATACGGAAGAATTACTCTTCGAAAACCACTACTACGAAAGCAAAACAAGATAAAACGACTAAATTGGGCTAAAGAACATAAGAATTGGACGACTGATCAGTGGAATAATGTGTTGTGGACAGACGAATCGAAGTTTGAACTTTTCGGTAGTAAAAGGCGAATATTCGTAAGAAGATCCGCAGGAGAAAGAGTACTGCCAGAACGTATTGCGCCTACCGTAATGATTTGGGGGTGTTTTGGTGGAAGATCTGTAGGCGATCTCGTCAAAATTGAGGGAATCCTAAGAAAAGAAGGCTACAAGGAAATTTTAGAAAATAACGCTGTTCCTTCAGAACTAAGGATTCTTGGCGAAAACTTTGTATTACAACAGGACAACGATCCGAAACACACTTCTAGATTGTGTGGCGATTACTTGCGTCAACTAGAAGAGCAAGGGCAAATCTCTATAAAGGTATGGCCAGCTCAAAGTCCTGATCTGAACCCAATAGAGCTTCTTTGGGAAGAATTGGACCGGATGGTTCGAGAACGTGCTCTATCATCCACTACTGTACTGTGGGAACAACTTCAAGAAGCCTGGGCACCAATTACAGAAGATACACTGCAACAATTAATTGAAAGGATGCCGCGGTTATGTGCTGCAATTATCAAAAATAAAGGTGGGCACATCGATGAGAGCGAAATTTAATAATAATTAATGATAAAGTTTTTATATAAGAAAAATGTATCTATTTTATGTTTATTTTACACTATTGTATTGGTACAATAAATAAATTTTCAGTACACATTTGATAGTTTAATAATTTTGGCTAAAACTAAGGGTGGACAAATAAATATGACTGGTAGTGTATGAATGTGTGTATTTAGAAGATTTTCTGGGAGCCTTTTTGTTAAATTAGAGTGACATTTTTGATTAATTAGTACGGTTTTGACTTAAGTTGTTTTCTAATATTGCGTATTCATTCCAAATATTTTTAAACACGTTTAAGTACCAAGTTTTTTTAGAGCTGTACAACGTTCTAGGTCAATGCTAAATAATATATAGGTCACTTATTACGGAGTGCACGTAATTACAACTTGCTTTTTAAAAGCTATACTAGAGAAGAAAAAATTTTACGTAGTTAATTAAAAATATCTTCTTATCAAACATCCTTGATGCACGTAAAAATTAAAATCTACGTTGGCCGATACATGTTCCTAAACTAGATAAATATTTCATAATATTGCATTACTTTTTATGACTATTAATTTATCGTCAACGCACTCCGAAGTGTTCATGACACGTGTCCCCTTATTCCAATAAATTTTGCCACCGTCAACGCCTTTCTTTATAGATGGATAGCCAAAATTGGTTTAATTATCGCTTTCCAAATATAGATACGCTGACAGATATATTGAAAGTATTCATTTAATATATTGTATGTACAAATAAATGTATTATATTCGAATCATTGAGCGCCCGCCCTCCCCTCGGGACCACAATTCAACTACCAATTGAACACTGATTGATAAAAAATACTTTGCGAGGTCGAAAAGTCCTTGTGTTCAATATTGAAAGGACAGAAAAGGAGAAATATACATGGAACTGATAATTTATTGTTTTAATATTTATTAAGGCGTGTACTCTTCGCACAAGGTTTATGATAAGAGGTCATTAAAATAACTGTAGATATGACGACTTTTTGCTATGTAATAATTCGTATTAATTAAAATAATCAAAAAGGATAATCGATGAATACGAAAAGAATTGAATATAATTCCAGTAACTATAGAAACATTTTGCAGAAATTGAAATTTGCATAAAGTATGTGAGTGAAAAAAAAAGTATTCACCTTGGACGTGTAATATGCTTATTTACATACATGTATTGACCTCTAAATGTGCTATTTAATAATTTTATCATTAGAAATGTTTAGAACAGTATTTAATAGTACATCAAAACTTCGTAAGTTATAGTTGGGAATATAAATCTGTTTCAAAATACATTTTCATATTACGAGAATAGAAAAACGTGTCTTGAAAAATTTAAATTAAAAATATTCAATAATGTGACAGGTTTTTCATATTATGAATTGGGATTATCAGGAAGCTTCTTGGAATGAAATATAGATGGCGGTAGTAGTTCCTTTTCACTATACTGCGCATTATTTAAAAAAAACCGAAGGTTTAATTAAAAAAAGACGAGGGTGGACCCATAAATTTTAAGATACGCCTCTGTTTAATACACATATGACAAAAATATTGCTTTATATGTGTTTAAAATAATATCTTCAAAGTCAATACATCGAAGTTGGTATTTCCACATTTTAAGTGCATCCAAACTAGGTCTTTTAAAAACAGTCATAATTTTAGATTGAATTTTTCTTCAGTGGAAAATTTTCTAGCCCGTAGATATACACTACCGTCTATAATATCTGCTTCTGGGCTTCCGGGCTGGAACCGCGTCACTTGTATACCTGCCGACGTTTCGTGCCCATTTGTGGGTACGAAACGTCGGCAGGTATACAAGTGACGCGGTTCCAGCCCGGAAGCCCAGAAGCAGATAGCATGGACCGCGACCGCGGAAGTCTACGTACCAGAATTACTGTCCATAAGTTTAATCGCACTACACATAATTTTAATTGTGCAATGATATTAAAGAGACTGTTTATTTTCAAGGCAAATTTATTTATAAAATACTAAATTAACATACAATTCAAGCAATTGACATTATTAGTCTAGGTAATATTATAATAAGTTAGCTTAAATTTTACTTTCGTCAAAGTAACCACCCCTAGCTGCTACCACGGTTTCACATACACGTGACATTCGTTCAACTTGTCGGTCGAGATATTCCTCATCGATAGAGTTTCATTCATTCCGCAACTTATTCCAAAGATCTGTCTTGCTATTAGGAGGTATTTTACGCACTTCGCGATCCTAACAGTCCCATAACAGCTCTATCGGATTGCAATCGGGACTTTGGGGTGGCCATGTCATTAATGTAAGGATTCCTCTTTCAGTTTGGTCGGCGAAAAAATAAAACGCACTTTTCTAATAATACAATCACGTTTAAAATGTCGCTAGTCTAAGTGTACTAGTCTTAAAGAAGAATATGATGAGACATAGTTCTTGATTGCTGAATATAGACTTAAAAATACATCATCAAAATCATTATTACAAATTATAAGTTGATCACTGAAGGTTGATATATAACAACCTCTTGCCACATTAAGTTTTATATTCTGTATACGTATTTCGACAACTAAGTTGTTATCATCAGCAGATAATTAAAAAGTGTCGCACCTGGTAAACTACGGCGAAAAATACCCGTACGAAAACGTACGCGATCCGTACCGTTGAGAACCAAAATGTACACAACACAGTGTAGATTTTGAACCAAAATGTACACTACAACACAGTGTAGATTTTGAACGAAAATGTACACTACAACACAGTGTAGATTTTGAACGAAAATGTACACTACAACACAGTGTAGATTTTGAACGAAAATGTACACTACAACACAGTGTACATTTTGGTTCTCAACGGTACGGATCACGTACGGAGTTTGTTTTCGTACGGGTATTTTTCGCCGTAGTTTGCCAGGTGCGACACTTTTTAATTATCTGCTGATGATGACAACTTAGTTGTCGAAATACGTATACAGAATACAAAAATTAATGTGGCAAGGAGTTTATATATCAACCTTCAATGATCAAGTGAACAGGCTCCATCAAAATTGTCTACAAATTATAAGAATCAAAATTTTCAATTCGAATTAAAAAAACTGGGTAAGTCACAATATTTTTTTAATAAAGTAGTCTAGACTTAACGTAAAAAATACTAAAAAGTAATGCATCGTTTATTCAATTTTCCCAATTTGCTTAGTATACCAATTAATTTATTTATTGCAGATGTATTTTGTTACTAAAATTGCCCAAACTATTCCCTACAAGTTTTGTCTTGGTATATTAACTAGGGAATATTATAATATTCAAATTAAAGTTGTGTTTGTAACTCGTTTTATTGATTCGATCGTATTTTGCGATAAGGTTTCTATTCATTTCCAACTACGAAACGGGGATACATTCAATGAGTGAAATCGCGTGCAATGAAGGCATTTGTCTAGTCTCTTGTATTGATATTTTCGATATCAGTACATCATTAATAAAACCGCGACAGCAAAGGTAAAAGGAATAGATATTATTTCATTGATCGTTATTTTAGTATACAAGGTTATGTTAAAACCAAATTCCCTAAATAAAAAGCTTTCCAATAAAAATATTAAAACTGTGTAAAATACTTAAGATTATTACAGTCTGTATCAGACTAATAAGCAAGTGATCGTTTTCTAATTGGTTAAACACATATATTCATTGCAATGTTGAAGCTTGGCTTAAAATCCCCGAATATCTATGGTTTATCTATGGTCAAGTACCGAATATGAGGGGGAATTACTGAGTTTTCTAGCAGGGTAGGAAAAAATTCTGCTCGCGAGCACAATTTTATTTAATTCGTTCGTTTTAAAATTTGTGCTCGCGAGTTTTATTATTTAACTCGCGAGCACAAACACAACTCGTAAGAATAGTTCTTTTTAATATAGAAAATATAACTCGCACGAATTGAATTCGTTCGCGAGCGAGTAATTCGAGCACTATCCGTACTCTGTTTTCTAGTCACGCGCCGTTATTTGCCTGTGCACTAAAATAGCAGTACCTTATCTAGCTGCACTAAACGCAGTTGCAGAATAATTCAACTTTTTTTTAATCATCTATTTCTGTTGAAATATGGGCCGAGCAAAACATTGTTCATCGGGAAAAAGGGAAATTATACTCGATCTACTTAATACGGGCAAAAGTTGCAAGTTTACACAGAATCCGCTCTCATGTTGTGCAAAAATGATTGCAAACGCTAAGAACTGGAGAACGTGAAAGAAAATCTTGGTGAAAAAAGGAGAACTAGCCTTAGAGAAGATAGAAATATTATAACTTGTGCAAAGAAGACACCGTTCATAAGTTCGACTGCAATTAAAAGTGAGTTACGCCTTTATATAAGCACCGCTACTATTAGACGAAGATTGATTCCAGGAAAGTTGCGTGCAAGAAGGCCTGGGAAGGTACCATTATTAAGTAAAGAGCAAACACAAAGTAGATTGTCGTTTCGCTTTGTCGTTCAATACATTTTTGTGTTTGACGAGAGAGGGATGCTATGATTATTCATTATTCTTCTGTATCGAAATGTTATGATAAACGCTACAGGAATCGTTCATTAATAACACAAGTCTGCCTGATGATCAGTGATATCTGTGAAACATATGTAGTAGACAGGGTGTTATTAATAGTAGAATTATTCCTTTTAACAATAAAACACGTACGAAGACCATCATTGACAGCATTTCAACCCCAGTACACCAAAAATATATATTTTTCATAGTATGGTGTAGGCCCTTTACGCAAGTTAGAAGGCATAATGAATGTTGATGTCTATGCGAACATATTACAAACTGTGCTTCTACCATATGCAGAGGAAGCAATGCCACCAAGATGGTAGTACATGCAGAAAAACGATCCGAAGCATGTTTCGCGTAAAGCGAAAACATGATTTCGAGGTAATAACGTTTGGGTTTTGGGTTGGCCGACGCAACCGCTAGACTAAACCCCATTGAAAATTTATGGGTGGAGTTGAAGAAGATTGTATCTGCTGCTAAGCCGCAAAATATTGACGATCTGTGGAGGGTATGCCAAGCAGATTGGCAATCAATTTCAGCAGAGACATGTAGGCAACTGGTGAACTCATTGCCCAACAGGTGTCAAGAGATGATAAACAATAAAGGTCAAGCAACAAAATATTAAGTGCTTCAATCTAATTAACATAACTAAGTGAAAATGACATTTGATTAGTATTTTGGTATGACTATTTTAATGCACAATTATTCTGTTTGTCTTAGAACATAAACAGTTTTATTTTCTCTTTGGTATAAAGAAATCTATTTATTTATTGTTATAGTTATGTAACATATTGGAATAAAGAGTTCAATAAACTTGAATTTCTTTTATTTAACGTATAAATTGACATTCAGCAAATTTAAGACCACTGCCATTTTCATGCACACGACTGTACATATAATGATGAAGAATTATTTTTGTCATAAAGCAAAAATCGCAAATAAACACATGTTGAATATAGCATTTCTAAGTTGACCTTGAAATTTTCTCGACCTAAATTCAATAGAAACTGTTTGGCGCGCATTAGAGAAGGAATGTCATGGTATTAACTAAAAAAAAAAAAAACCTTATTAAGATTGATTTAAAAGAACTCCGAGAAGAACAGCTGCTTGCAAAAACAAGAAGAAATTATTTATAAATTCGTCCGAATTTTACACTAAAAATACAAACCCTCCTTTTAATATTATTTCTTAAAAATTATTAATAAAAAAAACTTGTTAGGGGTTATCCAGTTTGACATCTACTCGAAACTCGATTGATTTACATTACCACTTATGTGTCTCCCATAAAATTTAAATGTTAATTAAATTATAAAAACTAGTTTTAAAACAATCAAAACAGGGAGTTAATTATTTACGAATTTTTTTTTATTAACTGACAAAAAAATTAAATTGAAAGATTGGTATGGAAAACGAATGAGATTTTTAAAAACTACAATAACCTAAATTATATTTTTATAGTTGCATGCCACATTAAATTGTCAATAAAATAATATTAATACTTTTAAAAAGAGCAAATTAAATACAATTAATATAAAGCGTGTTTCAAATTGCTCGTTTTTTTTAATGAATAAATAAAATATAGATGTCGCACTGAATTTGTCCGGGTATGTAGTCATTTAAAAAGTGTGATGTATGACATTTATAAAAATGGCTTCGTACACGGTACAACAACGCGTTCAAATTGTTGAATTATTTTATGTAAATTAGCGTTTTGTGAAAAGAGTTTTTTAGAAAATTACGTGAATTTTATGGTTTACATAATCGTCCATCTGAAAGAACTATTGGTCGAATTATTAAAAAAATTTCAAGAGACCGGTTCCGTGGAAGATGAAAAAAGTGAAAAATACAGTCGTAGTGGTCGTTCACAAGAAAATATTGGTTTGGTTCGTGAAAGTGTTGCTGAAGATCCTGAAATGTCCATTAGACGACGTTCACAACAACTTGGGAGTTAGTAGATCAACATGGCGTATTTTACACAAGGATTTTGCTCTGGAGGCATATAACGTTCAAATAACATAGGAACTGAAGCCATTATATCATTTAAAACGTCATTCATTTATCAATTTCATCAATGAACAACCAGCTGATTTTTCTCAAAAAATAATGTTTTCCGATGAGACACATTTTGAACTTGGTGGCTATGTTAATAAACAAAATTGACCTATCTGGGGTGAGGAAAATTCACGAATTCTTCATGAGAAACCTATGCGTCCTAAACAAGTTACTGTTTGGTTGTTTTGATCAGGTGGTGTAATTGGACCTTACTTCGTTGAAAATGCTTCTGGTGAAGCTGTAACTGTCAATGATGATGGATATCGTCGGATGATAACCGAATTTTTGTGGCCTGAATTAATAAATATTGATCTAGAGGATATGTGGTTTCAACAGGACGGCGCTACACCTCACTTTGCACAGGAATCAATTGATTTGTTGAGAGAAAAATTTCCTGGACGTGTAATCTCAAGAAATGGTGATGTTAATTGGCCACCAAGATCATGCGATTCGACACCGTTAGACTATTTTCTTTGGGGTTATGTGTGAAAAGTCAGGGCTATAAAAACAATCCACAATCAATTCCTGCTTTGAAAGACGAAATTATTCGTGTCATTGGTGAGAGAAAGCCTCAATTATGTCAAAATGTCATTGAAAATTTTAACAAAAAAGTGGACGTCTGTGGAGCTGCAAGAGGAGGCCATTTGGCAGATATTTTTCGCATATAAATGTCATAACTGATACTTCAATTACCAATAAAAAGTTTTCGAAAGTGCATGCAAATTATGTGTTTTATTTATTCTTTTAAAAAACCGCGAAATTTGAAACACCCTTTATTTATATGCTGCATTAAATTGTCAATAAAATAATATTAATACTTTTAAAAAGACCAAATTAAGTACAATTAATACATGTATTGTCATATTATAAAATTTAAAAAATAGACTTGTCCGAATTTTACACTAAAAATAGAAACTCGCCTTTTAATATTACTTCTTCAAAATTATTTATATAAAAACTTGTTGGGGGTTATCCAGTTTGACATCTACTTGAATCTCGGTTAATTTACATTACCACTAATATGTACCCCATAAAATTAAAACGTTAATTAAATTATAGAAATTAGTTTTAAAAAAATCAAAGTAGAGAGTTAATTACTTACAATTTTTTTTAACTGACAAAAAAATTAATTTGGAAGATAGTTATGGAAAATACTGAATTATTATTAGTATTAATTTTGATATAATTATAGGTTACATTAAATTGTCAATAAAATAATATTAATACTTTTTGAAAAAATAAATGAAGTACATTGGATACATGCATTGTTGTATTATAAAATTAAAAAAAATAAAATTTATCTGAATTTCAAAACAAATCAATTGGAAGACTGGTACGGAAAACGAGATTTTTAAGAATTACAATAACTGAATTATTATAAATATTATTACTAATTTAAATATAAATATCCAACACACAAAATAATAGTAATAAATTTAATAAAATATAAACGTATTACCGAAACTTTTAAACAACATTGTATACACAAAAATATATTTAGAGAACGAAAAACGAAATTAAACATTTCAACACTTACCTGAATATTTTTATTAATGAGTGGCTTTCACTTTTTTATAGAATTCATTAAAACGTTCGTAAAAGAGAAAGAAATGCACTAAATTTAAAAATGCACTATTTAAACCCGTTAATACTATTTTAGATCACAGATTCGTAACTTATGATATGATTCCCTGCACAGTCTGTAATGCTTCGATGTATTGTGCTTCAATATTGGATGTGCTCTGAACGTTCCTGTCGAACCCGTCTCGATACCTGCAACGGATATGAAAGATATTTTACTTATTAATACGATTAAATACACGTTTATCTGATAATGTTATCTTACATTTAGGAATAAAAAGGTTTTATAAATATTCGTGGAAATATTTAGATCAATAATACAAATTTACTTACAGTATACGTTAAAGAATGTTCAGGTACAGAAGAATTTCTAAAGAAACGAAATCCTTTCTAGCGTAAATACTTCTAAGAACTTACATGTGCTGTCTTTTTACCTTTCCCTGCTTTAGGCAGGTATCAATGCAGTAACCATAGACAGAAATCATTTAAAAACGCCCAATGAATGAACTCTATTTTGGTGAAGGTTAAATTACGTTGAAAGTTACACTTCTTGAATAAACCTGTTTTTGAAGAATTTTATGAACGAATCAGAACAATTTTAAAAGCACTGATGTATTATATAGATTAATACAGTTAAGCTTACGTTATAAATGCATTGTGTACAGTAGGAATCAAAAAAAAGTGTACGACGGACACGAAAATATATCTTGTCTACGATGGTCTTCGTAACTTGTTATGTAAATAAAACTATGGCATTTGGTGCATGTCTGATTCATAACATAGTAGTACAAAAACACATTATTTACCAAAAATAGAAGATTTGCAATCATGTAGATATAGTAATGTGCGCAATATACGAATATTTTCTTTGATTTTATATATTCCTATTATAACAGTTATATTAATTAATAATTAAATAGAATTTAATCACCGAAGGTTGATATATAACCCCTTTCCACATTAATTTTCGTATTCTGTATACATTTGTGAGTAATTTTGAAGTTGAATTAAAACATAGGGCTAAATATTTTCCAAGAATTTGGATAATGTTTTTTTCTGTATCGAAATGATACGACAAACGCTATCAAGGAATCGTTCATTAATAACACAAATCTGCTTGACGATCGGTGAATCCGTGAAACATATGTAGTAGATAGGGTGTTATTAATAATAGAATGATTCCTTTTAACATTCTTGTAATTGGCAAATAGCGTGATGCAATGCGTCTGTCTATACACTCTGGTAACTTAGTAATCGACATGCGAGATAGACGCGCTCTCGTTTTGTCGTTCAATATATTGGACGAGATAGGGAGGCTATGATTTATTCATTATGGATTAGGTATGTAGATGATATTTTTCGCGATTTTCAATACACATAAATGCAACTTGGAAGATTTTGTCAAGCAATTAAATTCATAATTTCCGATGATTAAATTTACTGTAGAAAAAGAAAACAATGACACGTTGCCTTTTTTGAACACCCTAGTTAATAGGAATAATCTTAAAATAAAAATTGATAATTTCCGAAAAGAAACCAATGTCAATAGATTCATCATGGCGGACTCAAATCATACCATGCAACAAAAGATGGCTTCGTTTAGCTTTCTTGTCAATCGTTTGTTTAATTTCCCACTAACAAAAGTATGATACGAAAAAGAATTTAACTTTGTTAAGAATATCGCGAGATACAGTTTTGATTCGGAAATAATCAATGGATTAATTAGTATGGCTAACATAAGAAAAACAATCCGGGATACCACATGTCTGTCACCTCAAAGCAATTATAAGCAGTTTGTATGTATACCTTTTTACCGTTTGACGAAAAATTTAAAGCGTTTTTAAAGAGCGCGGTTTTCCAGACACATTTCGGTCCACTAACTCCATCAAATCCCTTTTAGGAAATGCAAAAGACAAAGTCGAGGACAGTGTACTAGGTAATGTGATGGTTTAGTGTAAAACTTATGTCAATTATCACATCAATACATCAAATGCAACATTAATGAAATACAGTAAATGAAATTCAAGTAAAAAATTTAGATCTAAACAATTAGGTCATCGCATTTACACAAAAACATATTTTTATATGTACGCTACTCATAAAATCGTACTATCGGAATAGTTATGGTATCTTATGAATCATAGACATGCTCCGAGTACCAATATTTTGTTTACAAGGTGTAAAGACCGTCCTACATGAAATCGGCAGATATATTTTCGTATACATCGTTAGCCTTTATGTGACAGTGACTGTACGTAAGTGGTAAACACACATTTTCTAAAAGTTGGAATGGCAAAAGTGGAAATATTATTTTCGCCAATATCTACGGAAAAACGTTTAGTTTTAATTCATACATATGGAGAGAAGGGATTCATTTCAAACGAGCAAGAGAAATTTGCGAAAATTACAAAAGTGGACTGAAAAAGAGGTTGCCATAATGTTATAAAAGCAGAACACAGATGCTTAGGGAATAAAATTCTTGTTAGTACCGTCGTCAAAACCCTCAAAATCCCTCAGTTGTAATAATTTGGTCCTTCATATCAGAAGAGAAGCTTGGGCTTCTTCGTTAGTCGAACGATGAACTAAGTTTAATATAAAGAAGTGATGAAAAGAATTATTCGTATATTTCATATATTGATTCTTTAAGTTCTGAAGATGTTACCTAAATATTTATTATTTATCAAAATAAATAAATATATTAATAGCATTACGTCAATAACAATTATTAATAATATATTCCTTTCAAATATAGACTGACAATTTAAGAAATATATTCTCATATAATTTTGTTAATAGATGAAACAAATTGTGAAATAATGTACCCAGTATATCTGCAAAGTCAACGATTATAACACTTATGTACATACAGTATTGTGCAAATTAATAGAATCATGACTATTTTTTTAGTTTTCTGCATGTGGCAACATTGTTAGGTCAGTTCTGACAGTAGTTTTATGTCAAAAAACATAACCTATATCACTGGGAACACATTACACAGTTATTCAGTGCGTTTTAGAGAGTTTGTTCACATATACTCTTTCAAAGTTCAAAATTTGATTTATATTGTGCTTTTAACGGTTGTTCACGATGTGGATATCACGCCCAGAAAACGTGAGAAGATTGTGACATTAAGTGAGCACACTTCAATGACACAGAGAGATATTGCTCAGGAATGTGGTGTTAGTCAAGGAGCAGTAAGCAAGATCCTAAAGCAAAAAAAGAATACCGGAACAGTTGAAGTGAAACGAGCGGGAAAATGTGGGAGAAAGAGGAAGATAAGAGCCCGGGATGTCACTTTTGTGGTCAGAAATAGCAAGCTGAACTCAAGAAAAGCTAGTTTTGAACTTCAAAAAGACTTAGCCGACGCTGGAGTGAAAGTGCATGACTCGTTCGTAGGAGATTTTTAGAGACTGGAGGAAAAGCCATTCGACCACAGAAGAAGCAACTCGTCACTCAACGAATGATGAAGCAGAGACTTATTTGGGCCAAGAAATATGCCGGATGGAATGAGGAAGACTGGAGAAAGATGTTGTTCTCAGATGAGTCTCATTTTTTGGTACAGGGGCAGCGATCAAAATTCGTGAGGAAAAGTGGAGATGAAAAACTCACTGCAGCTCATATCGCTCAGACTGTCAAACATCCTGTAAAGAACATGTTTTGGGGATGTTTTTCGTACATGGGGACTGGATCGCTAGTGCCTATAGAAGGCATGATGAACAGTCAGAAATATAAAGAGCTACTAGATAAGTATTTGGGAAAAGATCTAAAGAAATGTGAGCTAAAGGAAGGTGCGATTTTCGAACAGGACTCAGTTCCATGCCACAAATCGAAGGTTATGGTCAAATATTTCAAGGAAAAAGGAATAACTCTCCTCGAATGGCCTGGCAATTCTCCAGACTTAAACCCAATTGGAAATCTGTGGGCCATTTATAAGGCTAGGTTACATAAAATGGACTGTACAACGAAGACAAAATTGATAGCAGTAATTCAGGTGTGGTTTCGGGACGAGAAAATAAAGGAAAACTGTCAAAAATTAATAGATTCCATGTCGAAAAGAGTTCATGGTGTCATCGCAGCCAAAGGAGGGCATATCTCTTATTAAATTACAAGTAATTTATAATTTTATACCATCTCATCATGATTATATGACAAATAAACGGTTTTCTTAGTTATATGGTGTTTCCATTAATTTGCACAATACTGTATATAGTTCGTTCCAATTTATTTTAACTTGATCTTACTGTTCCCTGGTTTAAAAGTGCGATAAGTTAAAATGTAAATAAGATTCAGGTACCTTGAGCCATAGAACCGCAGGGGTGTTTTTTTTATAATACTCATACAATCATTTTGAAATTTTAAAAAAATCAGTTAAGAGTTCTTAATATGTTAAAATACATAATCGCAGTATTATGAAATGAATCCATCATATATGTATATACACATATATGCGAGGTTTTAAATATTATTCCTACATATATAATGCGCTATTGTATACAGAAATAAACTATGAATAAATATCTATTATTTTTAAATTTAATTTGTAAACGAAAATATAAATTATTTTATGTTTCACAACACATAATGGTCAAATCCATATTGATGATACAATTCTAATGAAGACTTTACCTACCCATTTATAATAGCTACATTTATACATAATAATTGGCAATATGCTAACAATAACCCAATATGGCATAAACTATTCGAAATGACATATAAGAAAAATATCGCACTTAAAAAATCACTTTTTCACATACTTTGGATATCTTTAAAGTTATAGTTGTCTACATCACTTTTATTTAAATTAATTTTAAATTCCTAATGAATATTGATATTTTCTAAATATACATTATCTGTTTCAATTGTATATCTGATGCAACTGACCTTGTCGTTGTCCAAAGTATGTGAAAAAGTGTTTTTTTAAGTAAAATAGTTTATGCCAGGTATTTCATTAATATTGGATTATTGTTAACTTTACCAATTATCACGTACAAATGCAAATATTATAAATGGGTAATTATAGGGAAAATCTTAATTAGATTTGTATCATAAATATGGATTTGACCATACATGTTGTAGTAAATCATACAAAAATTTATGTTTTTGTTTACCAAATAAGATTAAAATAACCTATTCATAGTTTGCTTATACAATAGAGCAATATTTATGTAAAAATAATATGTAAAAATCTTACTTCTGATATGCGTATTTGCATTTATAATGGATTTATTTTATATTTCTGCATTTATGTATTTTAACATATTAAGAACTCTTACATACATAAATTTGTGCTTAATTAATATTAACATAATTATTATGTTATTTTTAACAATAACAAGGCACATTATATGGAAAATTAATTCAGTAATAAGCATTTAATGAATACCAAAAGTTTTTAGTAATTGAACTTCAGAACGGGCTGTTTATAGTTTGAATTTTAGAAATAACGAAATATTATATAATGGGTCTTCTAATAGGGACTTCCGAAGTTTGACAGTTGATAGCGGCCATATTGTTGAAGCTACATCTGTCGAATTGGCTGTCATTTATTTAGTCTGTTTTGCCAAATGGACGAATATGGACGAATATAGCGTTCAACAACATGTGCAAATGATAAAATTGTTTTATCAAAATGGGTGTTCTGTTCGGGCAACGTTCCGTGCGCTTCGCCCATTTTACGATCGCCATAATCGTCCTACTGAGAAGACTATTCGCAGTGCGCTGGATAAATTTGTGTCCACTGGTTCAGTAAACAATGAACCAACACCCGTACGACGACGAAACGCAAGATCTGCCGAAAACATCGCCGCTGTCCGTGACTGTGCAGGAGAATCCCAGTCGATTTCGCGTCGCTCACAAGAACTCGGCCTTTCACAGATCACAACTTGGCGAATTTTGCGTCGCGACTTGGGCCTGCACCCGTACAAAATTTAACTGATCTAGGAGTTGAAGGTAAACGACCATAGACAACGACATGTGTTCGCTAAATGGCCTCTGGAGCAGTTGGAAACTGATCCTAATTTTCGTCGAAAAATTATCTTCAGCGATGAGGCCCATTTCTGGATGAATGGGTACGCCAATAAACAAAATTGTCGAATTTGGGACGATACCAATCCACATGAGATCCAAGAGCGTCAAATGCATCCCGAAAAAGTACCTGTTTGGTGTGGATTTTGGGCTGGCGGCGTCATCGGTCCATATTTCTTTGAGGACGACGTTATGCCAGACCTTCAGCGTCAACAGCGAGCGCTATTTATCGATGAATACCAACTTCTTTTGGCCTGAATTGGATGATATGGACACCAACGACATGTGGTTTCAACAGGACGGCGCTACGTGCCACATTGGACATTCTGCATGAGCTACATTGGACATTCTGCACGAGCTATGTGAGGGCATGGTCATCTCACATGGAAGTCATGTAAACTGACCACCGAGATCGTGCTATTTGACCCCGTTAGATTTTTTCTTGTGGAGTTTTCTTAAGTCACAGGTTTATGCGAATAAGCTACAAACCGCATCGGCCCTTAAAGCCAACATAACCCATGCCATCGGTCAAATTCAGCTTGATTTAATAATATATTAAAACAAGGACGTAATTTAAAAATTTATAATTAATTTAATTTATTAATGATTTACAAGAATAAGAAATACCTCTTATGTTTTTTGTGCTATAATTCTATTGGTTGGTATAAAAGTCGTATTAGATTTTATAAATAGGACTAACATTTAAAAAATGAGGAAGTGCAGTGTAATTTGTTGCCCAGTAAAGGTATATTCATTTGCTAAAAAGGAAGACAAAAGAAAAACCATTGAGACTTACAACGTTTATTAATTCATTATCGAAAAGAATATTATCTATTGCAAAACAATCACGTGGAAGTATATGGTAAGTGATATTAAAATTATTAAAATTGTAAAATAAACTTATTAAAGAAAACTATAATACGTGGAAAAAAAGACCATTCACAAAGAAAGAATAGGTTATAAATGAAATGGATGGCAGGTACGACTTCTACATGAGATGGAAATGACATCTATTATAATGAACTAGGTAGAAGAACTAACGAAAGGATATACAACCATGCTCAGATGTATTAGACACCCCAGGTAAAAACCCTTATTCTCGGCATTATCCAAGTCTGACGGAAATTAACCGTAAAAATAGTTAATGGTATTTACAGAAATGCGTTTTTGAATACCCTAGTTAATCCCCTATTGAAAAGAATAGGTGGAAAGGGGAAATTGTGGATTTTAGAAATTTAGTGTCATTCTAGCAGTGTGTGAGCAACGTGCGTTTGTGAGTTTGTGGTAGAGATCAATTAGATTATCCTATTTTTTCACGTTGTGTCAGTTATTTGTTGAAGAAAAATGACTAAAACACGCGAGTTGTAGGTAGGGGAACGCGCCCAAATAGTGCTACTGCATTCCCAGAAGTTATCAATAGCTGCAATTGCAAAAAAAAAATGTTCGCGATGTGCAGTCCGTACAACCATTAGTCGCTATCAAGAGAGTGGGTCGTTTGTTAACAGATCAAAAAGTGGTAGAAAACCCTGTACCTCGATTAGAGAAGACAGAATTTTACAAAGACTGGCTCTGAGTGATAGGAAAAAATCGTCGAAACAGCCCGCCAGTGAGCTGAAACAGCGTTATCGCGTAACAGTTTCTGCGCAAAGAGTGAGGCGTCTCCAGCGTGCTGGTTTACGAGGGTGTAAAGCGCGACGTAAACCGCTTTTAACTGACGCTCATAAAAAGAAGCGGTATTTATGGGCCAAACAACATGAAAATTGGACAATCGAGAAGTGGTCGAAGATTCTTTGGCCTGATGAATCGAATATCGAGGTATGTAAGTACATCTTCATGACTAATATTCTTATCGTTGTATGCAATTCAGTCTACATGTAACATTAAACAAAATTAATCCTGTCTAAGTGCTAACTTTCTTCTTTTGCCTGGCAGTTTTGGGAACTACCTGGGACGCTCTACGTTCGGTGTAGGCAAGGGAAAGCTTATGAACCACAATGTATCATTCCCACAGTAAAATTTGGAGGTGGTAGTATCATGGTTTGGGGTTGTATGTATATGCATACGGTGTTGGAGAAGTGTACCTGTGCGATGGACGGATGAATAGCCAACGCTATTTAGCCATGTTGAAGGAAGTATTAGAACCGTCTGTGCTAAAACTATTCGACCAGGATATTCCACAATACATTTTTCAGCAAGATAATGCGCCCTGCCACAAATCGGGAGCTGTAATGCGTTGGTTCGAGGAGAACACAGTGGAGGTATTGGATTGGCCGCCACAAAGTCCCGATTTGTCGCCCATTGAAAATTTGTGGCGTATCTTAAAAACTAAGATCACGGAACATAAATGCCTGTCAAAAGCAGAATTATCAACAAAAATTCGCGAAATATGGGCTGCAATACCACCGGCAGAGTGTTACAATTTAGTAGCAAGTATGCCTCGACGAGTGCGAGCTGTCATTAAGGCCAAGGGCGGAGCGACAAAATATTGATAAATTGTACTATATTACTAAATAACACTTTGTACATAATTTGCTTTCCGACTATCAAGACAAAATGAAATAAACTATATATGTATGTATGTACATAAATTCGTAAGGTGTCTAATACATTTGAGCATGGTTGTATGTGTATTCAAATAATAACGGGAAAGGTAATATATGAAGATACCGAAAAACCTGAATATATTTATATTTACTAAAAGAAAATAAAGGATTAAGAGATTTATTATGTTGTTTAGTTAAAGTTAATATCTAAAAATATATATTTTATTGTTTGACCATGTAAAAAGGTTTTATTTTATTTCATCAAAAAATAAAAAATTAAAGAATCGATTAGTAAATGTAAAAGCAAATTTAAAAGATAAGGAATATAAGTATATGTAGTACATTTAAATTTTGTGTTATTTAAATTACTTCCTAACTTGTATTATAGTAAAAAAATCAATGTAAGGGGTTTTTCAAATTTCGCGTTTTTTTTAAAGAATAAATAAAACACATAATTTGTATTCATTTTCAAAAACTTTTTATTGGTAATTGAAGTATCAGTTATGACATTTATATGCGAAAAATAATATCTGCCAAATGGCCTCCTTTTGCAGCTCCACAGACGTCCACTCTTTGTTAAAATTTTCAATGACATCTTGACATAATTGAGGCCCTATCTCACCAATGACACGAATAATTTCGTCTTTCAAAGCAGGAATTGATTGTGGATTGTCTTTTATAAACCTGACTTTTCACATAACCCCAAAGAAAATAGTCTAACGGTGTCAAATCACATGATCTTGGTGGCCAATTAACATCACCGTTTCTTGAGATTACACGTCCAGGAAATTTTGCTCTCAATAAATCAATTGATTCGTGTGCAAAGTGAGGTGTAACGCCATCCTGTTGAAACCATATATCCTCTAGATCAATATTCATTAACTCAGGCCACAAAAATTCGGTTATCATCCGACGATATCGATCACCATTGACAGTTATAGCTTCACCAGCAGCATTTTCAAAGAGGTAAGGTCCAATTACACCACCTGATCATAATGCACACCAAACAGTAACTCGTTTAGGATGCATAGGTTTCTGATGAATAATTCGTGGATTTTCCCCACCCCGGATACGGCAATTTTGTTTATTAACATGGCCAGTAAATTCAAAATATTCCTCATCGGAAAACATTATTTGTTGAGAAAAATCAGCTCTTTGTTCATTGATGAAATTGACAAATAAACGACAGTTTAAATAATCTAATGGCTTCAGTTCCTGTGTTCCAAGCCATTTTTATAAATGTCATATGTACATCACACTTTTTAAATGCCCACATACCCAGACAAATTCAGTGCGCCATCTATATTTTATTTATTCTTAAAAAAACCGCGCAATTTGAAACACCCTTTATTATGTTAAAAGAATAATAGAATTTAAAAACAACTACAGGTGAATATATACATATCTAAAGTTTATTTAAAAAATATTAGAAAATGGTTTATTAAATACCATAGACGAAGATATACTGATTTTTTATGCTTATTTCTAAATAATCATCATAGCGGAGCACAAATCTGATTGAAATTAAGAATAATTTAAATGAGTTTTTAAATAGTTTTAAAAAATATTATATACTCAATTACATAAGAAAAAGTAAGTATTAATTTAATTTATTCACAATAAAAACATTTACAAAGATTAATTATATCATTAAAGTTTATTAAAATATAATAACAAATCAAATAAATAATTTATATCCATATACACTGCAGGCCATAAGTTTGGAATCAGTTCCAGTAAATTCATAAAAATTAAAATTTATCTATGTTACGTTCGTATTACTTTGATATAAGTACAAAGGATTATTCTTAAGTACATTATAAAGCTTTACATAAAAGATGTAGTTTTAAATGCATTAATAGTTGGAAAATAACCAGAGATTAAGGAAACTCTGCGTGCGGTATTATTTATTCGAGCAGGTAATATTTCTGCATAATGAACGATTACCTGGAATGGACAAATTTTATTGCAGACCCTTCCGCATAAACCTTTTGTAATTACATTTAGTTTTTATATTTATAAGTATTTATACATTTTGAAGTAATGAGAATATTTTAGTTGCTTCGTATCATTTAAAGTGTGTAGACACATAAAAGTGTGTAGAATCAGTAAACATCGTTTGATTATGGCGAAGAGAAAGCAGATATCGCTAGAAAAACGTGTAGAAATTATTAGTCATCATAATCGGGGAGATTCTATACGGGATATCGCGAAAAGAATGAAGATATCGTACAAAGGTGTACAAAATACAATTAAAAGATACCAGTCTACTGGAGGGTATGCGGACAGAAAACGATCAGGAAGACCAAAAATTACAACTCCTGCAGAAGATCAGACAATTATATTGACGTCGAAAAGAGATAGAAGATTAACGGCCTCGCAAATCCGCGGTGAGTTTAACAGGGAGCGTGAAACTCGGATCTCTTTAACCACAGTAAAAAGGCGGCTCAGAGCGGCTGGACTGATGGGACGTGTAGCAGTTCGCAAACCGCTTCTACGTCCGCAAAATAAAATAAAAAGGCTACAATGGGCTAAGTTACACAAAGATTGGACAATAGAACAGTGGGAAAAAGTACTATGGACCGACGAATCAAAGTACGAGGTCTTCGGTTCCAGACGTCGGATATTTGTAAGAAGAACTGCTACGGAAAAAATGTTACCGCAATGTGTGGTGCCCACGGTAAAACATGGTGGCGGTTCTGTAATGGTTTGGGGATGTTTTTCTTCGGCTGGTGTAGGAGATCTGGTGAAAATCGACGGAGTTTTGAAAAAAGAGGGTTACAGACAGATTCTCGAACACAACGCTGTGCCCTCCGGTCTGAGATTACTTGGAGAAAACTTTATATTCATGCAAGACAACGACCTAAAACATTCTTCTCATTTATGTAGAGGATATCTCCAACAACAGGAAGCTGACGGTGTTTTACAAAACATGGTTTGGTCGGCACAATCGCCAGACCTCAATCTAATAGAGCTGTTGTGGGAAGAATTGGATAGAAAAGTGCGTGAAAAGTGTCCGACGTCCCAGACTCACATGTGGCAAGTTATACAAGATTCTTGGGCAAATATACCCAATGAAACCCTTACAAAATTAGTGTCTCGTTCACCGCGATTGTGTGCTGCCGTCATTAAAGCAAAAGGAGGGTATTTCGATGAAAAGTCCGTTTAGTTGATAATAAAAATAAGTGGATGTAAATAAATAAAATTTGCTTTTTTTCCTGCTTATTTTATAATAAAACGTTTTGGTATATTAATATTGTTTTATTTTTACAATGTTTGTTAAAGCCACTACAATATTTTCATTATATTCAGAAGTGATTCCTAACTTATGCAAGTGATTCCAAACTTATGGCCTGCAGTGTATATATATACTAGGGTAGTTTGACAAGTAGTGAGAATGGAAAAAAAACGAATTTTTCAAATACAAAATAATTTTTATTTTTCAATATATTCTCCTAAAAGAGCAATACATTTATTCCACCGGTGCTCCAATGCCCTTATGCCATCTCTAAAATGCGATTGCGGAAGGCTTGCAAATACTCATTTACGAAGATGATAAGCTCGTCGTTAGACGAAAATTTCTTTCCACCTAGTGCAGTTTTCAATTTTGGAAAAAGGCGGAAGTCGGAAGGGGCTAGATTCCGCGAATAAGGCGCATACGGTACTAATTGGAAATGCAACTCGTGGATTTTAGACAACGCAACTGTGCTGGTATGCGAGGGAGCGTTGTCTTGATGAAACATAATCTTTTTCTTTGCCATTCCTGGCCGTTTAGCACGAATCTCAACATTTAATTTTTGTAGGTATTCTGCATAATATTGTCCGTTTATTGTGGCACCTTTCTGAAGGTAATCAATGAGCAAAATGCCCTTTGAATACCAAAAAATTGATGCCATCACCTTGTTTGCCGATAAAGTGGTTTTCGCTTTCTTTGGAGGTGCAGAATCACATTCCAACCATTGTTTCGACTGTTGTTTAGTTTCGGGTGTACTGTAGTGTATCCAAGTTTCATCGCAAGTAACAAATCGCCTACAAAAATCAACCGGATTCTGCTTATAAAGGTCCAAATATTCATTGGAAATGCGCAAACAAGTGAACTTTTGATCAGACGTAAGCAATCGCGGCACCCATCTTGCCGAAAGCTTGAAAAGGCCCAATTCTTTCGTTAAAATGTGGTGTAGGCGTTCTGTTGAAATGTTTACCATGTCTGCTATCTCTCTCACTTTGAGTCGTCGATCTTGCGTAATAATATTATGGATTTTTATAATCATTTCCTTAGAAGTCACGATTTTGGGTGCTTCAGAGCGCGCTTCATCAACACAGGTTGTTCTACCACGTTTAAATTCATTTACCCATCTACTTATTGTGGCGGATGATGGAGCAGATTCACCTAATGTTTGCCGTAACTCATCTTTTATTTCGGTAGCTTTCATACCCTTAATTACGAAGTATTTAATCACCGCACGATACTCTGCTTTTTCCATTTTAACAAAACGACGTGCTGCTTCTTTTTCAATCAGCTGTCAAAAATAAACTAATCAACCGATTTATCTAAATATCGGAATGTAAACATATAAATAGGCAACCTAAATTACAGTGAATTTGTTTTACCAATTAGATTCTCGGGCTCTCCGCGATGTTGCACAGAGGTTCTCGAAAGAATCGTCGTCTCGACGTTTCGATGATATGGTAATCATCTTATTTAGGAGCTGTTTCATAGTGGAGAAGATGATTGGGATGTCATCGAAACGTCGAGACGCCCGATGATTTAATATTACTCATATATATATATATATATATATATATATATACAAAGTAAATTGAAACGATCTGTCACCAGATATTCTTTTACGCAACTATCTACAACGATAATATCTAGTGTAACAGATTTTGAATGTGAATGACTTGAGGGGAATAGCGTAACACGTAACGAGAAATAGCAGAAGAAGCATATGCGGATTATAGCCGTTGACTTTGGAGAGATTTAACCGGTATATATGTATCGACATAACCTATACAATATTTTATTTTTCTTAGGTATAATTTTACAATTCTCAAGGAGTATATTCGACTGCATGTAAGGAAGAATGGTAGAAGTATATCGAGTGAATATTGTTTGAGAAAAATTGAATATTATTATTGGACCAAGTGTTAATAATATTTACGTTAAGTTAAAATATATATAGTTACAACTGCGACATATCGTTTCATGCTAATAACTTGCAAAATTAATTATCATCGTTGTAACAAAATACTTTCTTTATTTGGTTTACCAATTTTTACTGTCCGTTTTGTACGTATATACTTATACATATACATATATATACATATGGACATGTATACAAATAAATATTTTGTTATTGAATCTTTGACCACTAAAAAGTATGGTCTTCTTACGCAATACAAATTATGAATACTGTGTTATCAGTTAAAACGGTTAGTAGTAGCATTCCAGTCCTTTAAATATTCAAAAGAAAAGCTTAACCTTGATTATTTTGTCTGTATTTTCAATTATTCGATTTTTGTACATTAAAACACTTAAATCGATCATCTCTGCTGAAACCTCATACATGACAGTTTATGTCAAACAGGCATTTGGGAAGTAAATCAATGTAATTGTATATAATTTGGGCGGGGTTCAAAATTTATATTAGCAATATTTTAGATAGTGAAAAAGGTCCAAATTTTAAATATTTTTTTTAAGAATAAGTAAAATATAGATGGTGCACTGAATTTTTCTGGGTATGTGGGCATTTAAAAAGTGTGATGTATGATATTTATAAAAATGGCTTGGTACACGGTACAACAACGCGTTCAAATTGTTGAATTATTTTATGAAAATCAGCGCTCTGTGAAAAGAGTTTTTAGAAAATTACGTGAATTTTATGGTTTACATAATCGTCCATCTGAAAGCACTATTGGTCCAATTATTAAAAAATTTCAAGAGACCGGTTCCGTGGATGATCAAAAAAGTGAAAAATGCATTCGCAGTGGTCGGTCACAAGAAAATATTGGTTTGGTTCGTGAAAGTGTTGCTGAAGATCCTGAAATGTCCATTAGACGATGTTCACAACAGCTTGGACTTAGTGGATTAACAACATGGCGTATTTTACACAAGGATTTAGCTCTGAAGGCATATAAGGTCCAAATAGCACAGGAACTGAAGCCATTAGACCATTTAAAACGTCGTTTATTTGTCAATTTCATCAATGAACGACCTGCTGATTTTTCTCAAAAAATAATGTTTTCCGATAAAGCACATTTTGAACATGGTGGCTATGTTAATAAACAAAATTGCCGTATCTGAGGTTGGGAATCCACGAATTATTCATGAGAAACATATGCATCCTAAACGAGTTATTATTTGGTGTGCATTATGGTCAGGTGGTGTAATTGGACCTTACATCTTTGAAAATGCTGCTGGTGAAGCTGTAACTGTCAATAGTGATCGATATCGTCGTATGATAACCGAATTTTTGTGACCTGAATTAATGAATATTGATCTAGAGGGTATGTGGTTTCAACAGAATGGCGGTACTCCTCACTTTACACACGAATTAATTGATTTATTGAGAGAAAACATTCCTGGACGTGTAATCTCAAGAAACGGTGATGTCAATTGGCCACCAAGATCATGTGATTTGACACCGTTAGAATATTTTCTTTGGGGTTATGTGAAAAGTCAGGTTTATAAAAACAATCGACAATCAATTCCTGCTTTGAAAGATGAAATTATTCGTGTCATTGGTGAGATAGAGCCTCAATTATGTCAAAATGTCATTGAAAATTTTAACAAAAGAGTGGACGTCTATGGAGATGCAAGAGGAGGCCATTTGACAGATATTATTTTTCGCATAGAAATGTCATAACTGATACTTCAATTACCAATAAAAAGTTTTTGCAAGTGAATGCAAATTATGTGCTTTAGTTATTCTTTAAAAAAACAGCGAAATTTGAAACACCTTTACCTGCTAATTTTCATTTTAATTACTTTATTTTAATATTAATATATGACCATCTTACTGTATATTATATTAATACGATTCATGAATCATAATCATTCATATAATTGTATTTATTATTTATTTACATTATTCAAATTAACAATGACAAACTTATGTTTACACTACTTGATAATATTATTTCAATAACAGATAAATATTTCCAAAATTGTGTGTTAAAGTTAGTATTGTACAATCAGCATTGCAATAAAATCATAGTTAAGTTAAGTTAAGTTTTTCTTACTTGAAAGAGAACTTAACAATTTTATTGCTTTGTCACATCTGAATTCATGACTTTTTCTATTAAATATATACATACAATTTATTTTATATCATTTATTTATATTTTTGCTTATTAAATCTGACAAATATTTACTCTAACAGGTCATCTGACCGAGAGAAATATTTACTGCTTTAAAAAGCATCGAATTCGGAAATATAATACATATTCACATTCTACGTGTTATATGAGTTTGTAGTATACTTCTAGAAAGACTGTTGCGGAGTAAGCCCAATTAAAAATAGTTGTGAATTGAAATTTCAATGAAATGTACGAGGGAGCGTTTTTATATTCGCGGAATGAGCGGGTTGTAGAGGAGTGAGTAGGCGCATTGGAGGCGTGGCCTGTGCAGCGACTCATGATTAGTATAAATACGAAGTTTCATTGTTATTAGACAGTTAGTCTTTTAGCTATCGTCAACCAAGTAACATAATCAGGAGTGAAAAGTGAAATATGGAAAAAATCGAATATCGTGCCGTTATAAAGTTCCTTACCAGGCAAGGAAAATCAGTCGCGACCATAATGAATGAGATGTCATTGGTATACGGCGACTGTTGTCCAGGAAAAACCATGGTGTACAAGTGGCATAGTTTATTTAAACAAGGAAGGGAATCCCTTGAAGACGACCCGAGGCCGGGCAGGAGCATTGAGGTGACCACGCCAGCACTTATCCAAAAAGTTGAACAAATTGTACTCGAAGATGCTCGACTAAAGAAGAAACAACTCGCAGAAATGGTTGGAGTATCCGATACAACAATCTTTAAAATCCTACACGATCATCTCGGCATGTCTAAGGTCAGCGCAAGATGGGTGCCGAGAATGCTCACGCCGCCGCAAAAACAACAGCGCGTAGAATGTTCGCGTGCATTTTTGGACCTCTGTAATGAAGACAAGGATGGTGTATTGAGTGGAATTGTTACTGGAGACGAAACTTGGGTTCATCATTATGAACCTGAGTCCACACAAGACTCCATGCAGTAGCATAAAAAGGGCACAGCACCTCCCAAGAAATTTAAAGTGTCACAATCAGCTGGGAAACTCATGGCAACTGTATTTTGGGACTCGGAAGGAATATTGTTGATTGATTATAAAGATAAAGGTGTTTCTATAACCGGAGAATATTACGCTTCAATATTAGAGCGACTAAAAGAAGCCATTAAAGAGAAAAGACGGGGAAAATTGACAAAAGGTGTTCTGCTTTTGCACGACAACGCGCCCGTCCACAAGAGCCGCGTTGCGTTAGCTGCCCTGCATAAGGTGGGCTTCGAAATTGTGAATCACCCACCCTACAGCCCAGACCTGGCCCCGAGTGATTATTACCTGTTTCCGAACATGAAAAAAGAGCTGCGGGGTAAAAAATTTACTGTCGATGATGAAGTCAAGGAGGCAGTTTCGGCGTATTTTGCAGATAAAGAGAAATAATTTTTTTATGAGGGTATAAATAAATTAATTGAAAGATGTGAAAAATGCATCCGTCTTGCAGGTGAATATATTGAAAAAGAAAAATAATTTGGTTTTTTTATTTCCACCCCTTGTCCCCCATTCCGCGAATATAAAAACGCTCCCTCGTAATATTATAGAAGGTACGTGGACTGCATTTTCATTGATTATTGGCCACCACATTATAGAACATATAAGAATATGCACAGTAGAGGAAGCAAATCGAGTTTTGGGAACCGATGATGTTATGATTTGACACATATGTCATTTTATTCTACTGATATCAAGCTTCAAAGCTATACATGTTATATTTTGCGAAAGTAACACTGTCATATATTTATACCTCTTTGAAAATGTCGAGTTTCGTGCCTGAAGAAGTGCATTTGCTGTACGCATTACTTTTCTTATTTAATCAAAAGAAAAAGCCGCTGAAATACTATACATCGTTTGCTGGTAGAAACTTACGGTGCACATGCCCCAACTATAAAAACATATGAGGCGTAGTTTCGACAATTCAAAGGTGGTGATTTCGATGTGTAAGACAAAGAATGTTCTGGTAGACCGAAAAAGTTTAAAGATGCGAAACTGCAGGAGTTATTGAATGAAGACCCAACTCAAACTCAAAAACATTTGGCAGAAACGTTAAATGTTGCCCAAAAAACGATTATCGACCGATTACGAGCAATTGGAAAAATCAAAAAGATTTGAAAATGGGTGCCGCATCAATTGATTGATAAGCAAATGGAAAAATCGAAACTATCTGTGAAATGCAGCTTTAAAGGTATGATCGGAAGTCACTTCTGTATCGAATAGTGACGGGTGATGAAAAATGGATTTATTTCGAAAACCCTAAGCGCAAAACATCATAGTTATCACCTGGCCCATCGACTCCAAGGTCAAATCGTTTTGTTCGCAAGACGATTCTTTGTGTTTGGTGGGACCAGAGTCGTGTGGTGTATTACGAACTGTTGAAATCTGATAAAACAGTTAATACTGATCGCTACCGACAACAAATTATCAATTTGAACCATCCATTGATAGAAAAACGTCCAGAATGGGCCCGAAGACACGACAAAGTGATTTTACAGCACGATAACGCGCTGTCTCATACAGCAAACCCGGTCAAGGAAGCGTTGAAGCTACTTGGATGGTACATAATATCGTACCCGCCGTATTCTCCAGACCTTGCCCCGTCCGACTACCACCTTTTCGCATCAATGGGACATGCGTTTGCAGAGCAGCACTTCACCAATTTCGAAGAAGTTAGCAAATAGCTCGATGTATGGTTTTGCTCAAAGAACAAACAGTTTTTCTTGGGATGGCATTCGTAAATTGCCTGAGAGATGGGCAAGATGTGTAGAATCAAATGGCCAATACTTTGAATACATAAATTTTTCCATTTTCTTGAAAATTATGTAGTTTTTTTACGAAAAAACCGGTAATGTCTTTCCGGTACACCTGATACATTAAATCTCGATACGTTCAGTGTTAAAAAAGGGTTTAGATAAACTACAGAAAGGACATTAAAATATTGCGTAGCTACCTTATATGAAAATAAAACAATTAATATTTTTTGCGATGTAATAATTTCTATAATTAATGTCGTACACGTGTCAAACAAACACTATTAAAACCATCTTAGATTTCACATTAAATATTCATTAGATTATTTTAAGAAGATAATATTATACAAGGGTGACATTGAGAATTTAAAATTCTAAGCTATTTAGCATCAACAATAAATAAGAAGGAAAATTATTGAAAGTATGTACAACCTTGCTTATGAATATATGTACATACGCATATAATGTTGATTCAAATGAAAAGATGTGACTTCATATCATGCAGAGTTTAACATGTGTAACAATAATAAACATGAAGGAATGTTGCGTCCTTCTGACAAGTTTACAATCGAAATCTCTTGGAAAGTAAAGAAAAAAGTGAAACATTAAAGGCGGCGTGATTCCGAGGTCTTTCACCTTCTAGTGCAACGTCGTAATTTCTTGTGAACGTGTTTGAAAGCACGTACGTATTGTACCAGCAATTAAAATGGTGCCCTAATCTAAAAGGTAATTAGTGATGTATATATACTTGATTCTTTTCGAAAATCCACGTTCATATGGCGTGACTAGTACAGTTATATTAAACAAATCATTTGTTTAGGTAATAGTTGGTTTAATTATTTAAATTTTAAAATTACTACCTGTTGCTTACGTCGTTACGTGCCAATATCATATATACGAGGGGGTGTTAATAAATACTTAACCTACCGTACAAAACGTCACAATATTTAAAAACAAAATTTTATTTATTTATCTGCAAGAGTTACACATTTATCGGAGAATTAAAGTAATTCAAACTTCTTAAACAAAAATTTTGTTTTTATTGCCAAATCACTTTTCAACGGCACATCTGCCTACGCCATTTGTCGGAAATTGTTTACCCTTAAAATGTTTTTTAAGTTTTAAGAACAAATAATAATCTAGACGGTGCTAAATTCGAAGAAGTGGTAAATTCGGAACCAATTTCATTTAATTTTTTTGGTGTGAAATCAACGATTTACGAACAGGCGTCTTGTAATTGCCAAAAGAGCACACCTTTGGTAAGTTTTCCGAGCAGATATTGTTATGAATGATGCGAAACACATTCGTAAGAAATGTGTACTATAATACGCTTGATTCCAGTTCTGTTTATTTTATCAGTTTCTAGTAATGGTGTATAAAAGACACTGATTACTATCCAGTTGCACTTGTTTTCACACTAGGTTCATAACAAGTACAATCATTACCACAAAAATGTTGACGATCTAAATCATAATTACTGCTCTATATTTTTAGGTCGAATCGTAGCGATATCAAACTAAGAAGAGAGCTCTTGTATGTTTTTTTAAAAGGAAAACGAACAACGGTGTGGATAGTGTGCGAGTTAAATTGTACCCAACTTTGTTTACATTTTCGAACTGATGACAGAAAGCTTCAAACAACTGCATTCTCTCTTTGCCATTTTGGGCAATATTTAAAAAAATGTAAATACTAATTTCACTCCGCAAAATAATGACGAATTGTGGAATGGGAGGAACGAAATTTCACACTGCTTTTTGTGTATTGTTTTCTATAGAATATTTGTTTGTGTTAACGTAACTTTAATTCGGAGATTTAATATTTTAAATAAAAGTTTCGGCGATATGCCTTTTGATTTTTTTTAAGTTAATGCCCGTTTAGAATATTTGATGAAGATGATGATGAACTTATTCGATTTTTGTTAGTTATAGTCAAAGTTATTCTACTAATTTAAAAGCCTAATGTGATGATTTGGTGCAAAACTTTTTATGTGAATCATCGTACCAATATATCGAATGCAATATTAATATTATAATTATATAAATTAACTGTTTGAAGTACAGAAAACTCTCATCTAATAGAGGATCTGATTGAAAAATGGAATACCATTTTTGTTTTGCGTTTATAATAGACGAATATTAAAATTTTTAGATAACAATTAGTAATTAGTTACGAGCATACAATCGAATTCAAGAAACAATAAAATTACTCTCTTGAACTGTATCTAAATACTTTAAAGCATTTATACAAAGCAGCTCAAAAAGTAGGTAATGTGGAACGTCTTCATTAATATAACTTTACTTTATTGATAACCTTACACATTTGGTATACAAGAAATATGTCAAAGTAACAAATATTAACCATATAATTAGTTACGAACATACAATCAAATTCAAGACAGGATAAATTACTGTCTTGAACTGTATCTAAATCTTTTAAAACATTTATACAAAGTAGGTCAAAAAGTCCAATAAAAAACCCGTTGGTAATATGAACCATCCTTAATAATATAACTTTACTTTATTGATAGATAACCTTACGCATGTGCTATAAAAAATATGTGAAAGTAACAAGTATTAACCATAACTGTTTGCAATACATTGAAAATATAGATATCTTGCCTTATTCCCGGGCATTCTTCATATGTTCAGGAATTGCAAGACGAAGAAACGCCCATTATAAGAAATACAAAACGCTTCATGACTATCAAGAAGTATTTTTCCACATTTTCTTCAATCAAAATTGAAAAATCTTTGAGTTCAGTATCAGAAGGCAATGACACTATTCTATAAGTTTTCTTATTAGGTACTTCAAATATGAATACTTAACTTGCTTTTTCTTTTAAATTTACTTGTCCTTGAGAGGAAACAATTTTCTTTTTTTTTGGCTTAGGATTATGGCTATTTTCTAGTACGTGATACTATGTAGAGGATTTACACAATTCGTTGCAAATTTATGATGTACAGTAGAGAAATAGAATTAAGTGTTCGAATACTTGTGATAAAATTTAGAAAATTCTCTTGTACGTGGGTTGTTTTTTAAGTTTTGCATATAAAATTGGAATAAAACAGTAGATAGCTTTTACCGACAACAAATGGTTGTATACCAATCGGCAGTAACAGTTCTTTGATCTTGTAGAGGAATTGTTGCTGCATGATCTGCTTTCGAGACAAATGTCGCGACCATCTTTTTGGAAACACTTCGAGAACAGATGAGTGACTGCCGTTTTTAGTGATCCTGCTCTTGAATCGTTGCTAAGACTAATCCATCCACGTTTGAATTCTCCATATCAACGAAGAAGTGTTGACTGATGTGGTGCTTCATTGCCGAAAACAGAAACCAACTCGGCGAGGTATTCTTGTTGAGATAATTCTCTTCGAAAATTATAAAAAAAATTTAGTTTAACTCCAACTAACTTATCAACTTTGACAGTTCGTTGTAACTACAATACTACACGTATCGCATTGAAACTTTGGATTTAGGTTAACTAAAGATGGAGGTTAATTTTTAATACTGATATTCGATTAGTGGCGCCCTCTATGGCCCACTACGCAAAACTTAAAGGACGTCACACGTATTATACGTTCTTAAAGATTTTTAATGTTGTTAAATGGGAAGAAATAAGCTTTATCATAGTCGAATTTTCACATTTGATAATATTCAACATTCACGGAATGTACGAAGACTTTTGTGACTGTTATATAAAAGTAATATTTAAATAATAAAAAAAATAACTTGAAATAAGAAAAAACTCTTTTCCAAGAATGTCTTGTATAATTTCAAAAGAGTGATTTCATCACTGTTTGGAAAAACCGAACAATATTTACCAAATAAATAATTCAATTATTGCATTATGTTGTAAACAGTTGTTCTTCTTTACTTTGTGTTGTTGGTAATTATTGTAGTAAGCTGTTTAAATTTTCGATATTTATTACATCCAAAACAATTTGCTTATTCACATAATGTATTGAAAACAATGTATGTCTCTGTCTTCTATCTATTGCTATTGGGTGCATTATTTAGTTGTCTATTTAAGTCGAAAATTTCCAAATGGTCTGCACAAATTTCATGGTGTACTAAGTTTCTAATTTTATTTTTAATTTGCGGTTGGTTACTTTATGAATCATACAAATTTGGAAATTACGTACCCACTGAAATAATATTTAGGATGTTTTTTTTTCCAATTTACACGTTCCCTTTCAATATATTATTTAAATTTATAATTGTTTAGGGAATTATTATAATTATTATTATGCAATGTTAAAACATCAATTAAACACCTGTATGTTTTAGAAACCCAACATTCGCGGGAATTTTACTAATAAGAAATCTTTACACATTTATTATGTAGTTTCTCCTAGAAGTGATTAATGTGCTAATACCATTTGGTAATTTGTCTCTTAAGTCTTAAATTGTTTATTATCCATTAGCACATTTTCCATTTAAGTATATAGATTTATTACTTCTTTCCTAGAACTGTGCAGTTACATTTTACATTTGTATCTATAATTATTATTTCTAAGAATCTGACCACCCTTAGCACTGAACGACCGAGTTGACCTGCTAGGACGGTGACAGACAAATAGTGAGTTTTTCGTTACATTTGTGCCATGTGCGATCTACAAGTTACCTTGGACTTAAGATGGGTAATCCGAAAAGTCTGAACAAAATTATACAATTTAAAGTTTAACCTATTTGCCCTGTTTATCGTCTTTTCATTACGTTTAATGTAGACATATTATAGATGTTAGTCTCTTTATTTAGACACTCGCGTATCATTCATTTACTTTTTAATGATCCATTATTTCTTTTTCCATAACATATTTAGTAATTATGCAATTTATTTACAAAGTATTCAACGTGTGCATTGACTGCAAGTGCATGTGTATGTACAAGGGTAGCCGTTTATATTTCGGGAACTGGTAACACTGTTAGTGTTACTTCCTAACTGATGATTGCATCGTGAAGTTTGTCATTTTTGACGATATATTTACCTTGACAGATTTATTATTCGGTCGCTATTTCTATTGTTGACAGTAACTTGAAAATTTTAGTCAGCGAAAAATGGAATTAACTCGCAAACATTTTCGTGCAATTATTTTTCATAACCTCCGGCGTGGATTATCTCAACAAAAATGCATCGACGGGCTGAATTCTGAAGAAGCACCATCGAAAACTACAGTATATCGTTGGTATAGTGAATTCAAACTTGGACGGCGTTCTTTGGACGATGAATTTCGTGAAGGTCGTCCCACAAATGTTCTTGTGTCGGAAAACATTAATGCAGTGTCTGAATTGATAATGCAAGACCGGCATGTGACATACCGTGAGATCGAGGCTTCTCTAGGTATTAGTAACACCAGCGTGCATAAGATCCTGCATAAACATTTAGCCGTTAAGAAGCTATGTTCACGTTGGGTACCACATAATTTGACGATCGCTCAAAAATGAACTCGCGTCGATTGGTGCCAAAAAATGCACAAAAAATACAATGCTGGGTATTTCAAAGAACATTTATAAAGTTGTCACAGGTGATGAATCATGAATCTATACGTATGAGCCCGATAGTAAACAGCAGTTAACTGTGTGGGTTTTTCAAGATGAGCCAAAACTAACAAAAGTTTTTCGCGCTAGAAGCACATCAAAACAAATGGTCGCCTGTTTTTTTGGAAAAACCGCTCACGTTGCAACCGCGCCTTTAGAGAATTGTAGAACGGTCAATTCCGAATGGTATACAACTATTTGTTTGCCAAAAGTTTTTGAAGAAATAAGGAAAACAAACCGAAAACGAAAGATCATTCTCCACCATGACAACGCGAGCTCTCACAGGTCGGTTCAAACAATTGAATATTTGACCGGACAAAACATTGAACTGATGAGCCATCCGCCGTACAACCCTGATCTAGACCATGTGATTTCTTTTTGTTCCCACACGCCGGAAGAGGCAGTTGAGGCATTCAAAACTCATATTTTCGAGATACCGCTTTCACAGTGGCAGCAATGCCTGGATTGGTTTAAACGAATGCAAAAGTGCATTGATTTTCAAGGAGAATGTTTTTAAAAGCAATAAAACTATTTTCAATTATAAAATTTTTTTTTTTGTTTGCTATTCCAGAAATATAAACGGCTACTCACGTACATGGAAGGGACAATGTTATAATTATCATATAAATAAACCGAAAACAAATAAATTTTCACATCGATTAATAATACATTTCTCAATTATTGTTGCCAACTACCTACACCACAATTAATAACGGTGTTTTTCCAGAACGCGATTTCTACAATTCGAACACACATTTCTCCGTTAATAAATCATTTATTTAAACAATAAACATCGTCGAGTATTGCTACACTGCTAAGTCAATAAATCTTGGGAGAGATTAAAAAAATCCTTAAATCATCTCTTGATCGATGGCTCCATAAGATAAGGCGCTTAGAGTATTAAAACTGTAGTTTCTATTTGCCAAGTCGAACAGAATTATTTTTAAGTGTATAATTTGAAATGCTATATATTGACGATCGTTAACTTTTGCTTCTGCAATGTTGGTATAAAATGAATTATTTTTAAGATGCAAGAACTTAAAATAGATCGTATTTTATTGATAATCTCGCAAGATTTTCTGTTAAGTTAGACGCGCTTTGTGAATTACTAGTAGCCTAAATATGATGACATTGAACTTGAAAAAAATTGTTTTTTAAATAAGCGTTGTCCAAAAAATTTTGACTTAGGTTTGTAAATAATTTCTAACATCTTCCGTAATAAATAATTCCTTGGTAAGCGAATATATAAAAAAATAAGGTTAACATATCAAAATAATAAATAAAAGGAAGTGTCCTTCTACAGAGACAGCGCTAGAACTTTTTACATTGACAATAGTTCTGGCTAAAATTCAAGAATAAAAATTTAAATGAGGTCAATACATACTTTCTTTATTAAATCCAACTCCATCTAGTTTTGTTCAGTTTCTGTATGTTTTAAAAAATGCAATAAAAACGTTAATTTTTGTTCAGAAAACCGAACATAAGCATAAATGAATAACGAAATTAAATGTAAGTTTTGTAAGTATACAATGATATGTAGATAATATGAAATTGTGCCAAGCTATAATTGTTAATTTTCTTCAAATTAAAGCATAAAGTAAGTTGCAGTTGTAGGTCTAGCAGTGACGCAATGAGGTAAATATAGATTTAAAAACATTAACAAATATGACACTTTAATGCATACTTATAATTGCAGTGTCATATTTGTTAATGTTTTTAAATGTATGTTTACCTCGTTGCATCCTTGTTAGACCTACAACAACACTCAAATGCATATTAAATCTACTTTTAAACTAGTGGCAGTCAATATTTTTGATAGATGTGCTAAAATTAAAAAATAATTAACTTATTGTGCTGCAGAACAAAGTGTTACGAACTACATACACAAGGTGATATAAATTTTAACTGAATTTTTACATTTTAAAATATTTTATTGAAAAACGCAGCTAATAATTATTAAGTTTTTGAAGGTAGCATGACTCTATGTCCTTTCTTTGCTTTCTTTTGATCTTTTAGTAGTGCTGCTTCTCAGACTGCGGCTAATTTTTAATTTTGCGGCTTCAGTAAAGTTTAAAGTACCTGATAAGGCTCACAGGCCATAAACTATTACGTAATGGCTCACGTGTTGTCTGAGGGTTGACTGCTTCAAATGACTGTAATCATGATGTCCCAGAATCGAATCTGAAAGCCAATATACAGGAAGACTTTCCATGGTTTCCCATCTTATTTAAAGTGAATTCGCAAAGAAGGCGAGCGACATTTATTCGAATCAATTCTTCTACGTTTCTTCTATAAACTAGGTACATTTGTTATCCCTGGATTGCGGAGTGAATGTTTTGGAAGCTCAGTCCGATTCTTATTAAATACTCTTATTAAATTGGAGCTATGAGCCAGAGCGTTATCGTTGTGGAAACACGAGATGCTCGGTCTCGAGCGAGGAGATATGTTTTCGAGTTTTTCAACAATTGTGGGTTGGCGTTTTTCGATGTACCACTTTGCGGTGTCTTGTACTTCAGCACCACGCGTGCTACAATTCCTCTCATGGTGGCAATGGTGACCACCATCTTCTTTTTACCGCGTCTATATTTTCGTATAGATATGGGACTGTCTTCGTCTTCAAAGAACCAGATGTTTTCTATACTTTAATGGACACTTCACAGTAGTAAAGATAGGTCGTCATCTGTTGAGATGCTGTTATTAGCATACCGAGATGTTCAATTTTTAAACTTCACGAATATCTCACAACTCGCTGACTAAAAAAGTAGGTACCAAGGAGAAACAAACTTTCTTCATTGGAAGAAAATAGTACGTGTACCTGTATATGAAGGCCTAGACATTTCTTTTCTTACCACAACATACGGGCCTACTTGACTCGAATATTTTCCTAACAGGATGAAGAAGTTTCTCTTGGTAACGAGTGATGTGACATCATCTTCCTTGTCAAAATTTCTTTGCTGGAACTCCTAATACTAGGCGAACATAGTCGTAAGATCTGGAGATAAACATCTTCTGGCATAGGGTATTTTTCTTCCTAACAGATCAATATATAATCTACGGGTGAAGTTGTAGAATAAAATTGTCTAGTACTGCTTTTTACCAAAATGACAGAGTGCTGTTTAAAGTTCCACAGTTCGGGAACAGCCAACACAAGGGACCAAGCTGCCAGCTATGGTGTTAGTTTGATCTAAACCTATGCTGAACCATCAGAGTAGAACAATCGATTGCACCATATTACAAAAATTTTGTATTAAATTTTTTTTATTTGTTAAATGTGAAATTAAAATTGCCGGGTGCACCGGAAAGTCATTACCAGTTTTTCTAACAGATGTCGCTAGGCTTAAGTATGCAATGTTATGATTTGACACATGTCATTTTCTTCCACTGACGGCAAGCTTCAAAGCCATGCACGCTATATTTTGCGAAAGTAACAATGTCATAGATTTACACCTCTTTGAAAATGTTGAGTTTCGTGCCTGAAAAAGTGCATTTGCGGCACGTATTACTTTTCTTATTTAATCAAACGAGAAAAGCCGCTGAAAGTCAATGTTTGCTGGTAGACTCTTACGGTGGGCATGCTCCAGTCGTAAAAACATGTGAGGCGTGGTTTCGACAATAAGAAAGTGGTGATTTCGATGTGCAAGACAAAGAACGTAGATCGAAAAAGTTTTAAGATGCGAAACTGCAGGAGTTATTGGATGAAGACCCAATTTAAATTGAAAAACAATTAGCAGAAGCGTTAAATGTGACCCAAGAAATAATTAGCGACCGATTACGAACAATGGGAAAAATCTAAAAGATTGGAGAATGGGTGCCACATCAATTGAGTGACAGGAAAATGGAGAATCGAAAAATCGTCTGTGAAAAACTGCTTCAAAGGTATGATCGGAAGTAATTTCTGCATCGAATAGTGACGAGTGATGAAAAATGGATTATCACCTGGCGAAGTCGGCCAATCGACTTCAAGGCCAAGTCGTTTTGGTCGAAAGACACCATGAGTGGAAAGCTCTGTGTTTGGTGGGACTAGAGTGGCATGGTGTATTAGGAACTGTTAAAACATGATGAAATAGTTAATGCTAATCGCTACCGATAACAAATTATCAATTTGAAGCATGCATTGATATAAAAAGCTCCAGAATGGGCCCGAGGACACGGTAAAGTAATTTTTCAGCAATACATACAGCGAAACCGGTCAAGGAAGCATCGAAAGCACTTAGATGGGACATAATATTGCACCCGCCGGACTCTCAAGACCTTGCCCTGTCCGACTATCACCTTTTCGCATCAATGGGACACGCGCTTGCAGAGCAACACTTCGCCAATTTCGAAGAAGTTAGAAAATGGCTCGATGAATGGTTTTGCTCAAAGGACAAACAGTTTTTTTGGGATGGCATCTATAAATTGCCTGAAAAATGGGCAATATATACAGAATAAAATAGCCAATACTTTGAATAAATTTTTCTATTTTCTTGAAAATTATTTAGTTTTTTTTAGGAAAAAAAACGGTAATGACTTTCCAGTATACCTGAAATATATGAAAATAAATAATCAATAATTAACGTTTTTATATAACATTTAACATGTTCTTCCACTGTTTCAAAATTTAAATTTCTCAAAAGGTCGTGTAATGAAAAATACAATAGCTTATATAAATAAATTAACAGCTTCGAAAACAACAAGTCGAATACTTACATATATTTTAATTGCAAATCTTTCTACGATAATTATGCGCAAACTTATTAACACAGTCTGAAGTTCAAATAACCCAGGGCACATTTGACGTAGTAAAAGGCTCATTTGCGTAAGAAATTTTGTTACATAATTCCTAACACTTGAACAGTTTCATGGTTTTGTTAAATTTTAAATTAACGCGTTATTTAAACATCCGTGAACTCCGCATTGACTTTAATTAACAATAAAATCTATTGACTATCATGAAAAATACTTCTAGAGATTATGCTGATCATTGACAAAAGTATTTGCTCAATATGATGACGTGGCATCTATAAGTCATAAAAATAGTTTATATTTGATTAAACGAATTTTTGTTTAATATCAGCAAAGAATATATCTTGAAAGCAATATGCGTTGTAATAAAATAAAATATATTGTTTGTATGACATTATCTAATGTAAAGTTTGAAACCACATCTAAATTATTTATAAATGAAGAGAATGCTGTATTTGTTTGTGATTGTGGTTGACAATAATAATGTATTGTGCATATTAAAAGTACAAATAAATGATCTAGTTAATACAAGAAATAATATAAAGTTTAAACCACCAAAGTTTGCCGGTGTATCAATAACGCTGCAAAATACGAACATAACACATGGATCAATAAGTCTCGAAACTAACAATGAAAACAACATTTTTTTTGCAAAATTTTTTTTTATTCATCAACATAATCACTTTTTAGGGTGATACAATGGTTCCAACGCTTTTCCAATTTTTCAATACCATGTTTATAAAAATATTTATCTTTCGCTTCAAAATAAGCTTCAGTTTCAGCGATGACCTCCTCATTTGAGCCAAATCTTTTTCCCTGGAGCATTTTTTTAAGATCAGCAAAGAGCCAGTAGTCACTGGGGGCTAAATCTGGCGAATATGGGGGGTGGGGAAGCAGATCAAAACCCAATTCGTTCAATTTTGTCATTGTTTTCATCGACTTGTGGCAGGGTGCATTGTCTTGGTGAAAAAGGATTTTTTTTCTCTGCATGTGCGGTCGTTTTTTTGCGATTTCCTCCTTCAAACGCACCAGTAAGTCAATATAATAATCACTGTTGATCGATTTACCTTTTTCGAGGTAGTCAATGAAAATCACGCCATGTGTATCCCAAAAAACTGACGCCAGGACTTTGCCAGCTGACTGCTGCGTTTTCGGACGTTTCGGACGGCTTTCGCCAGCTGTGCGCCACTCAGATGACTGCCGCTTCGACTCTGGAGTGTAGTGATGTATCCATGTTTCGTCCATGGTCACGTAACGACGCAAGAAATCTTTTTTGTTGCGAGTAAATAGCGATAAACAGCTTTCTGAATCATCGACTCGTTGCTGTTTTTGTTCCATCGAAAGCAATCGCGGCACCCACTTGGAAAAAACCTTTTTCATGCTCAATTTTTCATGAAGGATAGTAAATACACTTCCATATGATATCTGTGTCATCTCAGCAATCTCACGGAGCTTCACTTTACGATCTTTCATTATAATTTTTGTCACTTCACTCACATTTTCCGGTGTAACGGCTTCCACAGGTCTACCCGAGCGTTCCGCGTCATTTGCGTCGGTACGACCACGTTTAAACTCGGCAAACCACCGACAAATCGTTGCTTTTGATGGACAAGAGTCCGGGTAACATTTTTCAATCCATTGTTTTGCTTGCGTGGTGTTTTTACCCATTAAAAAACAATGTTTTATCAGAACACGAAACTCGGTTTTTTCCATTATTTAAACAAACTACAAAACGACTTTACTCCAACCTCGATAACTCAGCTGTTTCTGGTCCGATCGACTTAAAATTTTGACACGTTTCAAGCAAAGGTTAGTACTCTAGAAAGACGTGGTTACTGGTTTACTACGAGCGCCATCTATGGGTTAGTCTCGGGACTTATTGATCCATGTGTTATACCGGCATTTGTTTAATTCCTCGGTAATCACATGTGTTGAAGAAAAAAATGGCACAAACGTTTTTCTAATAGAGTTACGCACTACGTCTTGTCAAGAAATCATGAAAAAATAGAAACAGACGTATGCAGAGCATGTGTATTATGCACACATGTGTCACGTTATAATCCAGATAAAATAGTGTTTTGACTGTAGACTTATGAAGTTTATCTTTCCTACAGTTCCGATATAGTTATACGACGGTACTTTGACAAGTAGTGAGAATGGAAAAGAAAAACGAATTTTTTAAATACAAAATAATTTTTATTTTTCAATATGTTCTCCTAAAAGAGCAATACATTTATTCCAACGGTGCTCCAATGCCCTTATGCCATCTCTAAAATGCGATTCCGGAGGGCCTGCAAAATACTCATTTACGAACATGATAAGCTCGTTGTTAGACGAAAATTTCTTTCCACCTAGTGCCGTTTTCAGTTTTGGAAAAAGGTGGAAGTCGGAAGGGGCTAGATCCGGCCAATAAGACGCATGCGGTACTAATTGGAAATGCAACTCGTGGATTTTGGACATCGCAACTGTGCTGGTATGCGAGGGAGCTTTGTCTTGGTGAAATAGAATCTTTTTCTTTGCCATTTCTAGCCGTTTAGCACGAATCTCAACATTTAATTTTTGTAGAAGTTCTGCATAATATTGTCCGTTTATTGTGGCACCTTTCTGAAGGTAATCAATGAGCAAAATGCCCTTTGAATCCCAAAAAATTGATGCCATCACCTTGTTTGCCGATAAAGTGGTTTTTTCTTTCTTTGGAGGTGCAGAATCACGTTCTAACCATTGTTTCGACTGTTGTTTAGTTTCGGGTGTACTGTAGTGTATCCAAGTTTCATCGCAAGTAACAAATCGCCTACAAAAATCAACCGGATTCCGCTTATAAAGGTCCAAACACTCATTGGAAATGCGCAAACGAGCGAACTTTTGATCAGTCGTAAGCAATCGCGGCACCGCACGATACTCTGCTTTTTCCATTTTAACAAAACGACGTGTTGCTTCTTTTTCAATCAGCTGTCATAAATAAACTAATTAACCGATTTATCTAAATATCGGAATGTAAACATATAAATAGGCAACCTAAATTACAGTGCATTTGTTTTACTAATTAGAACGCCACCTATGTGTCCTTCTCACTACTTGTCAAACTATCTTCGTACTCCTTGTATTTTACCGTTGTTATTTGTTATTGTTACAGTTAATTTATCATATTTATTTCATCATCTTTGTAAGTTTACACTTAAGTAACTTACGTAGACAGCTTTTACATTTGTTATTTACAGGTTTAAAGGTTAGATGTTTTCGATGCGTGTTTATTAAGTAAGGGCCGTTTGAAAATAAAAACCAAACGGAGGAAAATTTTCAAAAACCAAATTTATTTTCATATTCTACATACATTTCTCTATTTTTCAACATAGTTGCCAAATTTGTTTAAACACTTATCAAACCTTACAACTAGACTTTGAATACCCTTTTCATAGAAACTTGCCGCCTGCTCCAATAAGATCACGGCCCCTTTCACGTCTTCATCATCGTTTGAGATAGTCCAAAACTTCCTAGTCAAAAGAGTCCAATAAAGCTCAGATGTGAGCTGCGGTGTGAGGCTTTACGTTGTAATGGAGTAGCAGAATTCTCTTTGTCAGCATGTCGCGCCTTTTGTTTTGAATCGCTCTGAGTAGTTTTCGCAGGGTTTGGACGTACCTTGCATGGGACAGGCGATTCAACAATCTTGAACATTTTAAAGATTGAACAGACCGTACAGGTTACCTACACAGTTGCAACTGAGCACAGTTATTCCCAAGGAATGCTGGAACACGACGCAAGTACTCGTTGCTGCGCCCGCATCACCTATTAGTGTTAACACACACAAAACGGCCCTTACTTAAAAAACACACCTCGTAGTACATTATCGTTTCTGACAGCAATACAAATACAGTATTTAATTTGACATCCTCACTTCTTGTCGACATCTTATTTCACACGACAGTGATCAGGTGATCGGAAAACATTCCTGATTTCATCTATACATAATAAAGCCGTGTTTTGAAGGGAATTTTTTTCCTCATCTTAAGTTAGTTTCTGTACTCTTACTTGCTTGTTTACGCTCTCTTTTTCTCTTGCCTTTATAAACGATCGGGGATGCGCCGACAATTTCTTTATTACGAACGAGATTCTGGCAACGATAAAATGCCTCAAACTAGACTTTAAGTTGGGTCATGATGAACTTCCTAATTTTCTAATCAAGGATTGTATCTATGTTTTACCTATGTAGAATCTCTGGTAATTAAATTACCCCATGCCTTAGTTATGATGAATAATATATAGAGTTAGGATATTTTCCCCGCGGGCCAGGATCATGACAAGCCCAGGGTATGAACAAATGGGCAACTTTGCGATGCATGCGTTATTTATATCACTTACCATATAATTGGTTTTATAAATAACACACATTAATCATAGCTGTTGTTGTGCAGCGCAAAATGGATAAGACTGACAAACTGAAGTTGAATATAAAATTAGGTACATCAATAAAAACACCCATTTTAGTTTTGTTTTGCAATAATACAACTTCTGTATGACAACCATTGTTTTTTAAAGAAATGTCTAATAAGCAAACTACTCGACGCAATACCCTAGGCCATAGGTTCCCAAACTTTTTAAAGCCATGGCGCCCTTAACGTTTAGATTATTTCCGGCGGCGCCCTTCATGTGAAGCAAAACTGGAGACCTGACAATTTTATGTCTAAAATCTTAAATTTAAATAAATTCGATGCTATTTAACTTTTAGATTTTTATAAGACTTTAATTTTTTTAAATGCTTTGTGAATAGTTTGTTGGTAAATTTGATTGTTTTAGTAATTGTAATAAGGAGGAGAAGGAAAACGTAAATAAATCAAAAAATAAAGAAAATCACATTTATTTTGAGAACAGAAATAGAACCTAATTAATACAAAACAGAATCATTTTAAACGTAATTGGGTACAAGCAATAAGAGTTTCAAAAATGTTTTCGGTCCTAATAAATTCTATTTTATAAAATTATATTTTTCCATTTTTTTTACGTTTTGGCGAGGCTGTCGCGGTACCCCTGGAGACTCTTTGCAGCGCATATTTTGGGAACCCCTGCCCTAGACAATATATTTAGAAGCCATTTAAAACAGTACGCCAATGGTACGCCATTTGCTGTGGTATTTGGTTTCGTGACGTCACACTTCGCGTATGATTTGATGACGTAATGCTCCGCTCTCTATCTGAATGAACTATATCAAGAACTATTACCTATTGTAGGTACAATTGTTAAGGTTTTATTTTAAGTCGATAACAAGAAAATATATTTTGCCAATATTTATCTAGGAGTCTATGTATTCATCGTTATCTTATCACAAGTAAGTGTTTAGAATTAAATCTATCAATAGTTGACATATTCTCTGGCCATTTTTCCGTTTTTTAAATTTCATCGCTCGAGGTTCAAAAAAATCGCAAAATTCATCAAACGACCATAACTTCCACATTTTTCGTCCGATCGCCACAAACTTTTCACCAATGAAAGTACATTTCACAAGGATTAAAATGAGTACAAGTTTGTCGCCGCAGAGCGAACCGTTTGGCCGCAGTGGCAGTTTAAATTTTTACAAAATTTTTCAGTTTTCCGGTCATATCTCGAGAATGCGTCGTCGTAGCGGGTTCCAGTTTGAAGCAGTCGATTCTGGACGTCAATACGCATCCGGCACTGTCCGCGCGGTCGCGGAGAGGCCCTTGGTTCGCGAGATTGCATGCCGATTTGAACGAAAATCCAAAATTTTCGCGATTTTCGCAACTTGGAAAAGCGTTTTTTGCGAATATCTCGAGAACCGAAAGAGCTAGCGCATTCCGGTTTCGTTTTTCGTAATCAGCAGGTTCTAATACATAAAGCAGAAGCATGAAAACGTCGAAAATTGACACTTCGATTTTTCCGGTTTTTAAAATGCATCGGTTGAGGCTGGCTTCTTTGAAATTTCAATAATATACAGAGAGTTTATATTTTTCAGACATATAATTTTGTCTCTTTTAAATTGCCGGTTCTAAAATTAATTTTTCTTATAATATGTCTTGTTATTGTTAACATAACAATACGTAAAAAAAATCATAAATTTTCTTGAAACTATAAAATCTATATCATTTAATCTTGCATTTAAATATAAAAAAGACAGTAAAATTAGTTTTAGACTAAATTCATATGAAATATACTATAAACCACGAAAGTTTGCCGGCGTAACAACAACGCAGTGAACAGTTACATGCGATACTCCGATGTCCGCAATCGCACGCTGCGTAAAATGTGGGTTTTCATCCACTACAATCGTTACTATATCCGTGTCAGTTGTTACCGGCCTTTAAGTTCAAATTCGCCGTTCCTAAACCGGACATATCAATATTGTACGCCACGATCGGTAACTGCAGTTTCCCCGTATATACTGCATATCTTTTTGGCTGCTTTAGCCCCGGTTTTTTTCCTTTCTGGTAATAATAAGGCATGATATGCCAAAAATGCGCATTTTCTTTCTCCATTTTTATTCTGTACAAGGCCGAAAATTTTATTTGTTAAATTAAAGAAGCTACATTCAAATGTAGCTACAAGTGTATGCTACAACTAGGTTAACAGAATATTCCACTTACGTAACTATTACTCACCCACTACGCGTCAACGTGAGCGCGCAAAATACGAAGGGACTTATATAACAACTCAATATTTAAACAGTTGTTTATTTCCTACAACTAGGTTAACAGAATATTCCGCTTACGTAACTATTATCCATCCACTACGCGTCAACGTGAGCGCGCAAAATAAGAAGGGACTTACATTACAGGCCATAAGTGAGGGATCAGTAGATGAAATTTAAAAAAAACATGCACGCTTAGTGAAATGAAACGTATATTTCTACAAAACTATATCTACGGGACAAATGAACAGTTTTCCTTATAAAATAAAATAATTTCAACATATTCTGTAGAATTTCTTATCATATTCGACTTTCGTCGAAGTATCCACCTCTGCACTTAATGATTTCTTTACAAATATTAGGCAACCGCGGTACAAGCTTCTGGAGCGTATCCATTGGTAAATTATTCCACACCCTTGTAAGTTGCTCCCAAAGCTGTTTCTGCGATTGTGGACAGCTTTCTCTCACGTTTCTATCTAATTCATCCCACAGTAATTCGATAGGGCTGAGATCGGGTGATTGTGGTGGCCAAATCATATTTGTGCTGATAAATATGATTTGTTTACATAGTTTTTACAAAGTTGGGAAGTGTGTTTGGGATCATTATCTTCATTCAACTCTGCTCGAAGCTGAGGAGCTGTGAGACGCCTATTTCGTTTTGATAGTATCTTTAGGCGCAAATCCTCTTGTCTGGTAGTTACCTTTGGCCTTCCGCAACGTTTTATTGGTTGTAATGATCCACTTTGTGAATATCGTTTCAGTGTTCCTTGCACCGCGTCATAAGATAAATTTAACTTTTGGGCTATTTGCCGCAGCAAGTTCCTTTCTTTTCGGCATTTTTATAAGTTACTTTTACTTCTGTTCTCAAATACTCGTATTGCAACTTACTCGGACAAATGCTGCACGAAAACTAATTTTTAAATTGCTAAATAGTTTACTATGAATTCCTAATACCATTATAATAATATTGCGTTGGAAATCCTATTAAATTTATTGGGGTATATAAAATATTTCTATTAAATAGACGTCATAAAACTATTAAAAGGATTTACAATATTTTTCAGAAACAAATATATTTATCTAATTTACAATAATAATCCGAATAATCCTTCTCAGAATTACATTTACAACTGTTATTTCAATTATTCTCACCAAAACAGGTAAAAGTCTAAGGGATGTGTCTAAAATACAAGTGTTTTGTTATTTATAATAAGTGATCCCTCACTTATGGCCTGTAGAGTATATAACAACTCAATATTTAAACACTAGTACTTACTTTACTCACTAGTATATTAAAACGTATAAATATTTGATCAGATTTAAAGTTCCAATTATTATGTATAACTTGTTACATATTATTTACTGCGGACGCCTATGGCGCGTCGCCTGACTTGGCAGCTCTATTGATAACCATAAGCTTATATTATATACTCGTAGTTCGTTGTTTTATTTTAAAAATAGAACAAAATTTGCCGATAGATCTGATAGAAGATAGCCTCCTGAACTACACCTTCCCCACTTCTTCGGTTTCTCGGAAACTATGAACATAAATGTGGTTGTTTATTAAAAATTTATTCTACCGCAAAGATTTCTTTCAAGAAAACAAGATATTTTGATCTTTTTGTATAAGCCGTCGCTCCACTTTTAATTCTCTTATTTCCTTGAACGTTATTATTTTCCGATAAATATTCATTTATTAATCTGTTCTAGTGAACCGTGACTTTCTTTTATTGCAAATATTTATTGTCTGTACTACAATCATTTATTTTTCTAAGGGACTTTAGTCAATTCTTTATTATTCGTTTATTAGCTTTTGTGTTATCCTGTTTCACGTTATTACTAAGTCTGCAGAAACGATTGTACACTCATTGGCGGCCATGATATATTTCGAAAGCAGTCGGATATACGCGGAGCCGAGATTCATATGCGTATGGTATGTGTACGAATGCCGGATTAGATTGAGGATGGCGAATCGATGACGTTCTTTGTTATGTTCGACGAGTGTTAATTTCTTAACCGATTTTCGACATTAGAATACATTGGCACTGTTATTAAATGTATTGTTTGCAATATTAAGATTTTACCGAACAGTATTTTTATGAATAAAAGACATATTAATAGTAAACAACACCAGTTAAATGCGCAACGTGATGTATCACATTATAAATTTCTATATGACTTTATTTTTGTGTTAAGTGTGTGCAACATTCCACAAAATATTGTAAGCAACGAACAATTTCGATGCTTTTGGGGAAAATACGTTTCGGAATGGAGATTGCCAACAAGAGGTCAATTCCTTGGACGAAAAACACGATTACCGATCCAAAAAAAGCAGAGTAAAAAGATCAAAAAATATGGCTGCCGGTAACAACGGATGCAAGAAAGAATAGTACTTTAAGTGTGTTAGTGCGCACTTTAAAAACGGTGAGATTTCCTTGGCTCTTCTTTTACGTAGTAGAATATTACAGAAGTCAAACGCGGAAAGGATAGCAGAAACTGTAAAACAAACCTTTGGGAAGTTCAATACGAGAATAGTTTGACAAGTAGTGAGAATGACACATAGGTGGCGCTCTAAGGGCATTTTGCTCACTGATTACCTTCAGAAAGGTGCCACAGCAAACGGACAATATTATGCAGAACTTCTACAAAAATTAAATGTTGAGATTCGTGTTAAACGGCCAGGAATGACAAAGAAAAAGATTCTGTTTCACCAAGACAACGCTCCCTCGCATACCAGCACAGTTGCGACGTCCAAAATCCACGAGCTGCATTTCCAATTAGTACCGCATGCGCCTTATTCGCCGGATCTAGCCCCTTCCGACTTCCATCTTTTTCCAAAATTGAAAACGGCACTAGGTGGAAAGAAATTTTTGTCTGACGACGAGCTTATCATCTTCGTAAATGAGTATTTTGCAAGCCTTCCGGAATCGCATTTTAGAGATGGCATAAGGGCATTGGAGCACCGTTGGAATAAATGTATTGCTCTTTTAGGAGAATATATTGAAAATAAAAATTATTTTGTATTTAAAAAATTCGTTTTTCTTTTCTATTCTCACTACTTGTCAAACTACCCTCATATACCGGCAGCCCAACTTGTGATGTTGGTTACAGGTGGAGGTTCGAATATGGTTAAAACTGGAAAGTTACTAATACAATCTTATCCTCAATTGCTTCATGTAAGCTGTTTGCTCCATGTATGTCATCTTGTAGTTGAATTTATTAGAAATAGTCATCCAAAAGCAGACCAATTTATAGTTTCTACCAAAAAAGTTTTTATTAAACCTCCAAAACGCATTCGTGAGTTTAAACAGGCTTTTCCGGGCATTTATCAGACACCACAGCCGGTATTAACGAGATGGGGAACGTGGCTTAAAGCTATTTTATATTACGAGAAATGTTTAGACATTATTAAACCTTGTATCTTAAATTTAAATCCGCAAGAAGTAATTTCTGTAAGTCAGTGACTGGTTTCAGATACCGAAATCCATACTCAAATAGAGCAAATTTCCGAAAATTATTTAATTCTTTTAGATACTATTTCTAAATTAGTGAACATCAAGTTGTCATTACATGAAGCGCTAAATATAGTATATTATCTCAGAGCCTCGCTAGGAAATCTAACAGAGAGTATACGAAGATTAACAACTGATAAATTGTGCGCCGTTATAAATAAGAATCCAGATTTTCAAACTATAGTGCGTATAGACGAGAGTTTAATTGAAAACCAAGAGTGCGAATTTGATGCGAATGTCCTTTTTAAATTCGCGCACATCACATCATTAGACGCAGAACGCTCGTTTTCTAAATACACCAACATATTTTCACCTTGCCGTAGGAGGGAGCACTAGAAGATATAATAATGACACAATACTAGAGCGAATTTTTGCGTCACTCTACATCAGCAACATACAAAAAAATACTAAAATAGTAAGTAATTACATTTATTATTTTTAATATTGATAGTAACTGAGCCATGCGCTACTGCGAAAGCACTCGCTTCTGCAGTCTTATTTATTAATCTGTTCTGGTGAATCGTGACTATCCTTCATTGCAAATATTTATTGTCTGTATGTACTACAATCATTTGTTTTCCTAGGGGACTTCGTCAATTCTCTATTGTTTGTTATCAGCTTTTCTGTTATCTTCTTTCACATTAATACACGTATTACAGTTGTATACATACATTTTAAACCTGTTTCTAACAAGCATTTTTATACTTTTGTACCTACTTTATATTCTAAACTTAGCTACACTACCGGTCATATTTATTTGCCTACCCCAATTTTATGTGTTTCCTGAAATACGGATTATCTTTCGAGAAATCTGTATTATAATTATTCAACAATATTATTAGTGGAAGTAATTCTATAATAATTTCTACGAAAATCTTAAATTGTTTATGATATATCGTAAAGGTGTCATAAATTGGAAAAATACCATAAATATTATATAGGCTAATCCCTACAGTATTAACAGTTTTACCTGCATTTCCGAAAGCTATTACCAATATTGTACTAACTAATTACAATATTAGGATGTGTTATTCAAAAAGGAAAATAAACTTTGTCAGTCATCGTTCATCTTTTGTTGCGAAAACAGTGAAATAGAGAGTTATTGTGAATATTTTAATGCAATGCCGAGGACGAAGGAATTATCTGTTGAAATGCGTGCTATGATAATTGCTTATCATCGTACGGGTAAAAGTAATCGCGAAATTGCAAAAGAATTACGATTAAATCGCAGAACCGTTGATTATAACGTTAAAAAATTTGAAGAAAGTGGTACATTTTCCAACAAAAGAAGATCTGGACGGCGCAAAGCGACGACAGCTGCAGATGACTGGCATCTAATACGGATAAGTAGACGCGATAGACAAAAAACAGCACCAGAAATTGCTGTTGAAATGAATAGAGCGCGTGCTAAACCAATTAGTGTGTCCACGTTACAGAGAAGGTTAAGGCAAGCGGGTTTATACGGAAGAATTGCTCTGCGAAAACCACTACTACGAAAGCAAAACAAGATAAAACGACTAAATTGGGCTAAAGAGCATAAGAATTGGACGATTGATCAGTGGAATAATGTGTTGTGGACAGACGAATCGAAGTTTGAACTTTTCGGTAGTAAAAGGCGAATATTCGTAAGAAGATCCGCAGGAGAAAGAGTACTGCCAGAATGTATTGCGCCTACCGTAAAACATAGAGGAGGTTCAGTAATTAATTGGGGGGTGTTTTGGTGGAAGATCTGTAGGCGATCTCGTCAAAATTGAGAGAATCCTAAGAAAAGAAGGCTACAAGGAAATTTTAGAAAATAACGCTGTTCCTTCAGGACTAAGGATTCTTAGCGAAAACTTTGTATTTCAACAGGACAACGATCCGAAACACACTTCTAGATTGTGTGGCGATTACTTGCGTCAACTAGAAGAGCAAGGGCAAATCTCTATAATGGTATGGCCAGCTCAAAGTCCTGATCTGAACCCATTAGAGCTTCTTTGGGAAGAATTGGACCGGAAGGTTCGAGAACGTGCTCTATCATCCACCACTGTACTGTGGGAACAACTTCAAGAAGCCTGGGCACAAATTACAGAAGATACACTGCAAAAATTAATTGAAAGGATGCCGCGGTTATGTGCCGCAATTATCAAAAATAAAGGTGGGCACATTGATGAGAGCAAAATTTAATAATAATTAATGATAAAGTTTTTATATACGAAAAATGTAACTATTTTATGTTTATTTTACACTATTGTATTGGTAGAATAAATAAATTTTCAGTACACATTTGATAGTTTAATAATTTTGGCTAAAAGTAAGGGTGGGCAAATAATTATGACCGGTAGTGTACATTTTAAACCTGTTTCTAACAAGCATTTTTACACTTTTGTACCTACTTTATTTTCTAAACTTAGCTATGTGCTATACTACATTTATTGCCTAAGGGTAAGGAAACAAACAATGTGAAATTTAACCTCTCTTAAAAGCGGTCTGTTTTTCTTAGAATCTCTTTTGTGACAGTAAATATGGAACGATTATGTAAATAGTTGTAACGTGACTCGCTTTCCTCTGGTTTCTTAAAATCGAAACTAAATTTTTCTTGATCTTGTCGCAACTGGACTACAAGAAACATCATTAATTATTAATATTAATACCAATTTCATTCAATGCTTTAAGAACAATTACTATTTACAAGTGTCTGTTATCTATTCTAACTATTCCCGTAAAACTTGTTCACCTTTTTTAAATATAGAAGCCACTGTAATCAATAAAATGAAGGCTAAACTAAATTGTTTTAACCTCAGGTCATCCCAGAACATGTAGACACTTCCGAGAAAGTAATTACTATTTGTTATATATATATATATAAACACTCACGAACTCGGAATAATTAATAATATTGACAAAAGCTGCTTAGAATTCTTCGAATTACTTGGAAAAAAATATATAAATAATATACAAGTTGGTGTATTTTTTAATATTTATGTAATTTAAAATATTTGCGTTTTAATTCTTTGAAACTAACGTTTTAATAATTTTATATATTTTATAACAAGTTTAATTTATAACTGCGCCTGTTAACTATATTTTTACGCAGAAGTAACAACTGATGGAAATTTAAAAGTACGAGGTAGGCGACATAAATTCTGTCTGTTAGGACTATACAGGTTCAAACTTGTTGCGTGATAGTTGCATATGTGCAAGGTCAACGCTATAAATACTACGACTCGAAGAGTAGTAGTTTTTAGTAGCCAGCCAGAGGGCATGAAAATGTTTCAGATAACAAAAAATTGAGTACCGCGCGATCATTAAATATTTAATAAAAGAAGGGCAAACCCCTTAATCATATTAAACAACGTTTTGACGGCGTTTATGGTGATTTATTTCTTGCACATTATACTGTCAAAAAAGTGGGCAAAATGTTTTCGTTTGGGGGCGAGAATCCCTTGGAGATGATGAGCGCTCCAGTCGGCTATTTGAAGTGATAACGGCTCAACAATTTCAATTGTTGAAGTAGTAGTTTTAGAATAGAGTAATACAACTGTTAACAGCACATATTATACATATTTGTTGTATAAATTGAGGGACGGTATCCGTGCAAAACGTCAAGGAGAATTGATAAAAAGTGTTCAGTTACTACACGACAATGCACCCGTCTATCCTGCGGCTATTTCGCAAGCTACCATCTGTGAAATGTGGCTTTCAACAATTCTTAACATCTCTCGTATAGTTCGGGTACAACCAGTAACGATTATTTTTTTTCTAACTTAAAATACGACCTTAGGGAACGTAGTTTAAAGTACCATAGTGAGTTGCATGCAGCTGTAGTAGAAGATTTTGTGATAAAAGCTTTAGATTATTTTGTACAAGGGTATAGAGCTATTAATTCATCATTGTAATAAATATGTTGCAGTTAGGGGGGATTGTAATAAAAAATAAAAATTAATATATTTTACCAAGTTTATTTTTTCTACATCAGGTCGAGAATTTATGATGCCTACCTCGTATATATACGTATAAAATTATTTATTACCTAAAAAACAATTATTTCAAAGGAGTTTTAGTAGGTAATAAATGTAAAAGTAGGTGTTTCTTTATATTTATTACCTGCTAAAGAGATCGATTAAATATTTGCAGCACCAGGTGCGTTTCAACAGTTTCTTCGTGTAACTGTGTTTACCGCGGAAAATAAATGTCGTTATATGCAGCGAACAATCGTTCGACATCTTTATAACTCGAATAATTAAAATAATTCTTATTAATACTTAACGAATTTGTAGGCCAACTATCACCAAAAATCTGTTTTAATCTGGTAAAATCTGAATTTTTCTTTAACACCCTATTTACTTCAGCAATAAGACTACTATTTTTTAATACTACTAAATGCATGAAGTTGTATTTGTTAAGTATCCACTATTTGAATTGATTCCATTACTAACGACGAATAATTTTGTAATTTTTCAAGTGTTTCAATTAGTTCATTGTTGTTAATATCTTAATTGAAATATCTTCCCGTGAGCCAGGTTCGTACTGACTACGAAACGCCCTCACTAGTGTAATGTAATAAAACAGATGAAGTGTAGAGTTATGAGTTAGTACCGGGAGGATTCTTATATAAGGCGAACGTATAATTATTAAGTATGATGGACTTACGTAAGGAAAAATGAGACCATTGGTTAACGTTGTGCGAAAGTTTATTGATAACTTTTCCGATTTATATTATAATTGTGCTAAGCTATACTGTAAAGTTTGCGATAAGCCGTTGATGTGCTGGGCCAAACAGAACTGTAAAAATCATCTAAAGAGTGCACAACAGCAAAATAAGAAAAATTACGTGCCATCAAAAACACAATTTATGTTTGATTTGCTGTTCATGATAATCGCCTGTGTTTTGAGACTTCATCCACTCGATAAAAAACCGTTTCATGACTTCTGCAATAAATACAATCACAACTAGAAGCTACGATCTTGAGGAGTGTTATACAGCCATATGCCAACTTTGCGTAACGACATCGAAAACATGATCAAAGCTGTAGTAAAAGATAAACAGATTTGGTTATGTGTCAATGAAACATCAGATCGAAAAAAACATTCTATTTTGAATATTATAGTGCGTATTCTAAATCTGGTTAAAGCGACATTTCCCATTGTATTAGCTAGCAAAAGATTAGAAAAGTGTAAAAGTAGTGCTGGACATGCTAAAAAAAATTTCGACTTTCAACAACTGACCAGCTGTTAATGTTTATGAGCGATGGTTCAGCGGCAATGTGTATTTAGGCTGTTCCCTTAGATACATGTGTGAGGTACTTTTACGTAAGACGTGTAAAATTCATGCTTTACACCTTGTAGCATAAAGTATTAGACACTATTATCCAAAGATGGGTGTATCAATCAGTGGCGGCTGGTCAGGTGAGGCAGGTGAGGCAGTGCCTCACCATCTAAATCTTGGAATTATAACAAGAATAATATGTATACTTTTAAAATTCTTTATAAATTAATTATCATCTTTTATTCAGAATTTATCTTATAAACAATAACAAAATAGTTTTAAATAAACCGGCATTACAAGCAAAGTACAAATTTATCATTTCATTTTAATTCCGTGCGAATGTACGAGCGCGTATACTTGCCCCGACCAACTTCATGCTTGATCTATGTATATCCCTACTAAACACGAATATTTGAGGCCCGGCCACTCATTGCCTCTCATTGAAAATTTATAACGCACTACAGCAGTCAAAAAAATTCTCAATTTCTATGGAAATTACAGTAAAGTATTAGCTACATATTTAAGATAACAAAGAAGAAAAAATATTCAAAAAGTTAATAGATTTTTCTAACTTTATTGTGAGATTTTTGAATTTTTTAATAATATAGAAAGCATTATTAATAGGATAAATTAAGTATTTATTTAATGATATAAAGATGTCTAAAGGTTTACATTCTTCTTGTACAGTTTCTCAATATTTCCTCCACGCAAATAATATGTTTTAAGTTTTAACAGGAGTATTTTTATTGTTTCAAGTAGATATTATTTAGATATCAATCTGAAGCCAATTTAAACTGAGCCTCTCATCGAATCACAATCGCCGAACTACCGAATATACTCGAGGCTGACATTCTCGGCCCGAATCGCAAATAACAGCAGTTAAACTTGGGGGAATTACAAAGTTAGGTTAAATATTTTAATATTTGTTTAGTGATATTTTCAGTGATTTAAAAATTGTGAATATGGATTTAGAAAATGTAAGAAATACACAAGACATTGTAGATTTTTTAATAAGAAATACGTTCGTTGTTCTATCGGTAGAAGATCAATTATATGTCAAAAACCTTCCAAGACCAAACCCTGATTTATCAAAATCTCTTACAATACACGGTAAGTCTAACAGAAATTTCAATAATTCGTGGTATAACAAATGTAATTGGTTATGTGGTAGTATAAAAAGAAACAGATTATTTTGTTGGGCATGTATAATTTTTTCCACAAATACAGATAGTATTTGGAGTAAAACGGGTTATTTTGATCTTAAAAACTTGTCGCGATCAGTAGAAAAACATACTAAATCCAAACATCACATTTTAGCTACTTGTAAATTACATATGTTCGGAAAATATAATATCGCGGATGCGATAGATAATGTGAGGCGCAATCAAATGGAGAATTACAATAAAGAAGTTAGCCAAAATCGAGATATATTAAAGCGTTTAATTGATATTACAATTTTCTTTGTACACAGGAATTATCTTTCAGAGGACATAATGAAACAAATACTTCTGCAAACAGGGGAAATTTTAAAGAACTTGTTTTATTAACGGCAAAACATGATACCATTTTACAAAAATTCTTAGATGATAGCCCTGTATTTTTTGGCACATCGAAAACAATTCAAAACGAATTAATAGAATCAATTAATTTTATTGTAAAGAAAAAAATAGATTGTGAAATTTTTAATTCAGAATATTTTTCATGGCAAATAGACGAAACAACAGATATAACATGTAATTCGCAATTGTCTATTATTGTAAGATACACGATCGAGGGTAATATTGTTGAAAGGTTTTTAGGATTCTTTGATGTAAGTTCAGGTCGCACCTCTGATGATTTATTTAAATTATTAACTAATATTTTTGAAAAATTTCAGTTTAATAGTAAATTAATTGCTCAAACGTATGACGGAGCGGCAGTTATGGCTGGGCATGTGAACGGTTTACAAACAAAAGTTAAAGAAATAGCTCCTCAAGCAATATTTACACACTGCTATGCACATGTCTTGAATTTAGTGTTAGGAACATCTTGTAAGTCCATAACGTCTGTAAGAATATTTTTTTCAAATTTGTCAGGGTTTTCATCTTTTTTTTCCAAATCCACTAAGAGAACTCATGTGTTAAATTTAATCTGTCAAAAACATATACCATCAAACGCATCTACTCGTTGGAATTTCACTTCTAGGGCTGTTTTTACAATTCATGCGAACAAAAATAAGTTAATTGAAGTTTTTGATTTCATTGCAGAAAGTCCTGACTTTGATAGCATATCTATACGAGAAGCTTTTGGATTAAAAAATCTTCTTCTGGATAATGATTTTAATTTTCTTTTAGATACTTTTAAGTTAATGTTTGGACAAACTGACGTTGTATTTTCAATATTACAAAACAAACTAACTGATGTTATTTATGCCAGAGATCGTTTACGTTTTTTGCTTGATAAGTTTAGAGAATTTCGGGAGTGTGATACATATTTCAGTACTGTATACGAAAATTCGGTGTCTGACGAATCTGTTGCACATAAAAGGCGTAGAATTGATGACGTTCCAGATACTAAACAAAATTATAGAAAATTATTTTTCGAAATTCTAGATACGTTTATTAGTCAAATTGAAATTAGATTTATTGATTTAGAAAAACTTGCTTTTTTTGATTTATTAACAGAAAGTAAATTTGAAGAATATTCGAAGGCATTTCCTCAGAGGCTCTTAAATAATTTGTTTGAACAATATAAATTTTTTGATCAAATTCAATTAAAAAATGAATTAGCTGTTATTTATAGTGACATGCAACTCCTTGGTAATTCTAAAACACCATGTGAAATGTTAAGATTTATGCACGAACAAAAGTTAGCCATCTGTATGCCAGAACTTTTTAAATTGCTAAGTATAGTAGTTACCATACCGGTAACTTCCGCGTCCGTTGAGCGAAGTTTTTCCACATTGAAACGTATAAAATCGTATGTTAGAAATACAATTGGACAACAAAGACTTAGTAACTGTGCACTAATTGCAATCGAAAAGGAATTGGTTAAAACGATGACGAGGGATGAACGATTTTATAATGATGTAATTGATTATTTTGCTAACACAAAAAACCGGAGGATACCTTTGCTATACAAGAAGTAAAATCTATTAAATGTAATTCTACGTGCAATGCCAATAAAGGAAATTCTCTGTATTTTAAAATATTTTCATGCATGTGATTTTGAAATTTTGTTATTGGATTGTTGTTGATTTATATATATACATATATATGTATATATTTGTTATATTATTAAATTTTATATTATAATAGGAATGTATTTATTTTTTATTTTTAAATCCTATAAGATTGAGTTCTTATTTTTGATTAATGTTTTTAGAATTTGTTTGATTTTTTAGAATATTTATTTTCGTTTCACAAGGGTTTGCTTTGAAACTTCGTTTTCCCTTAAAAATCGAATGGGGCGCGATATAGGGCTCAGTTCACGTCTGGCAGCCCTGTTTGTACTGGAAGCCCTATATATATATATAAATATATATAAACTGTTTTTATATGTAGTAGGTATATAGAGTTTATTAATCAATTGTAAACAATTTTGAATATTTATTATTCTATCTGCCTCACCATGTCAAATACTCACGAGCCGCCACTGGTATCAATGTCAAACACCAAAAGTTTTTGTTTTTGAAATCTCTCAAACGAATTCGAGAATTCCTCAGACGGTGCTCCGATATTCCTGAGTCACCAGAGCCAATTCTCACACGTTGGGGAACATGGTTGAAAGCAGCTTTCTGTTATTGTGAGAATTTCCAACAAATAGAATCGGTGGTCCTACGATTCAAACCTAAAGAAGCTGTAGCAATTGAGGAAAGCCAGAGGTTTGAAAATACTTCCGTTGAAACCGATTTAAAATAAATTTACGATAATTATAAAGATTTATTTGACTCAATGGAAACACTGGAAAACACTAGGTTGTCGTTGGTGGAGTCAATGAAAATTATGAACGATGTATACTCATTGTTATGCGCTACAAGTGACATAAAAAATAGGTGTGTTGTAGAAAAGTTTAAGTGTTATAAACAAAGATTTCGATTTTACCAGATTAAGACAAATTTGTGATGGTGCGTGTATAGATTCGTTATCTATTTCTAAAGATTATTTTAATTATGCAGACATTACATCCGTAAATGTCGAGTGGTCATTTTCTAAATAACTGGTGGGCCATTTAAAAGTTTAAATTTAAAAATGCAATAAAAAAACGGTTTGAAATTTTGCCAAATTTATTTTTAGTTGTGAAGTACAATTGTTCCGGTTAGAGATGGAATATTGTTTCATTCATATGGCTGCCGCGGTTGGCCTCACAGTACCCCATTCGATCGGACCAATTTTCGAGCACTTTTTCGAGTGTATGGGGTCGTATCTCGGCAATGGCATCACGAATGTTGGCCTTCAAATGCTCAATTGTCTCTGGTTTGTCGGCATAACACTTGTTTTTAACGGCGCCCCACAAAAAATAGTCCAACGGTGTCAAATCGCAGTTTCTTGGCGGCCAACTGACATCACCATTTCGGCTAATTAAACGGCCATCAAACGTTTGACGCAATACATCGATTGTGACATGAGATGTGTGGCAAGTTGCACCATCCTGTTGAAACCAAACATCGTTCACGTCAATACCATGAAGAGCGGGCACAAAAAAATCGGTTATCATGGTGCATTGCCCGTAATGGTTGCGCCGTCCTCATTTTCAAAGAAATATGGGCCAATGATGCCTACGCTCCACAAGCCGCACCAAACAGCCACTCGTAATGGGTGCATTGACTTCTGTAAGACCACGTGTGGGTTTTCTGAGCCCCAAATACGGCAATTTTGCTTGTTAACGTACCCACCAAGATGAAAATGAGCTTCATCCGAAAAGATAATTTTTTAGGCAAAATCGACATCATCGTGCAGTTTCTCGTTGGTCCATCTAGCGAAGCGAAAACGAAGCGGATGGTCATGCGACTCCAACTCTTGAACCAATTGAACTTAGTAAGGCGTCACACCGAGATCTTTTCGCAAAATTCGACGTAAACTGGTGCGTAAAATGTTCAATTCTTGAGAACGACGATGAGTTGATGTTGACCAATTGTCTTTGTTTTGGAAATAGATTTCCAATAAATCCCAACGTTGCCCAAGCATAAATCGATTCATTTCGTTCAGTGGAGATAATATACTGAATTTTGTGACAGAATAGAATAACATAAGTATTGCCAGATTCGAAATAACTGGTGGTTCAAATTTAAACCGACAAATGGCCCACCCGTTATAAGAACATATTTTCAGCACGGCGTACGTTGCTCTCCGAGAAAATGTGGAAACTTACGTCCCGCTACAGATATTTGATCAGTCTTATCCATTTTGCGCTACGCGACAGCAGCGGTGAATAAAGTAGTCACAATGGCGAAATATCTTTCTTGCATTTTTTTAATTTAAAAAACATTTCAAATAATTGTTTCTCCTCTTTTCGTTAATAAAATAACGAAACTTAATTTAAATTTACTTGCTAAGTATAGTAAATCGTAAAGTAATCTTAATACAATCAATTCGAGGTTAATCTTATAAATCGCTTTTGGCAATCCAAGTCATTATATCAGATTTACCGAAATCTAGGGAAACCTCTTCTTTTTGTTAGAGAAAAGTACAAAGATCTGAGGTATTTGCGAAGAGGATTTGAAATTATTTAATCAAGGCGTCGTTTTATGGAATTACCGATAAGAATGTGGGAAGATGGAGAAACCAGATAAGATTAGCAATTCGAATGTCATCGGAATTTGTGAATGTAACAGGCGATTGGTTTTGAGGACAGGCAAAGTATTATCTTTACTTTCACGGCGTAAAAATTACATAATTTACTTACGTATAAATAGGTTATATGTATATATAAAAAGAGGAAAGCCACAAATAACATTTTCTAATGTTCAAAAAGCGATTGCAGTTAACGTTTCAGATAATTAGATAGACAGACATTATAAAGCGTTTCGAAATACATTAAAGAAGTACTTAGTGATTCTCATGAAAATTTTTTTATTTATCTTGGGGCAGTACAGCGCAAAAGCCTTATAAAAATAGGACCACCACATAAAGTCAACTTTTTGGTTTTATTTTTATAAGAAATAAGGCAAAACAACGACTTGACGTGAACAACTGTTTATTAACATTATATACAGTCTGTCGCAGAGAAAACCTAACTTTTTTAAAATAGAAAATCTTAGTGACGCCATCTATTACAAAAAAACTTGCGTCGGTAAGGTAGATCTTTCAGTGTGTAGTTGGCATTGGTCGAAAAACGAATTTTGAACAAAGATCAAATATAAAATTCTGTTTTTAACTGGGTAAATCGTTTACTAAAACGTTTAATTTGATAAAACAAGTGTATGGTGATATGCGTGTTTATCACGTACGAGTGTGTATGAGTGGTACAAATTTAAAGGCGATCATCCGGAAATAAATGACGACGACCATCCTGGTGCAAAATATCTGTGGTTACGGAAAGTAACATCGAACTTGTGCGTGAATTTATCAGAAATGAGCCAAAATCCTCATTGCGATACGTGAAAATAGAATTAAATATTTCCAAAGATTCATTTCATTGCATTTTGACACATTATTTGAGACTGAGTAGGTGCAAGGTTTGTACCACACAAAGTAACTGAATTCAACATTTTACAGACTTGACTAAAGGCTCAAAAAAGGAGGAAAACTTGAAGTATTGTGTTGGAACTGGCGATGAGATATGGTGTTTTCAATATGATCCAGAGGCCAAGCGTCAAAGCTCTGAATGGAAGCATCCAAGCGAAGAAAGACCGAAAAAAAGCCGTTGGATAAGTCAAAAGTGAAGACAATATTGATTTGTTTTCATGATTCGAAAAACATAGTGCACAAAGAGTTTGTACCAACTAGTCAAACAGTCAATCTTGGTGTAATGAAGCGCTCAATATTGTGAAAATGGTAGCTAGCGTTTATTACATGATAATGCACCATCTCCTCGCTTGATGCTTGTCACTGATTTTCTAACTATAAATGGCAACCATCAACCATTCATCGTATTCACCGGATTTGCCCCCTGTGACTTCTATCTATTCTACAAACTACATTTGCCGATGAAAGAACAGCGTTATGCCGGCGTCGAAGCCAATAAAAATGCGTCGACAGCGATCTTAACGGACATTTCTAAAGATGAACTTAAAAATTCATTCGACATGTTAATTGACCGTGCAAAACTTTGTATTGAAGCCGAATGCGACTACTTTGACTAAAATAAACAAATTTTACCAAAATAGTAAGCTTTTGTTTTTATTTTAAAATTTGGTTTTCTCTGCGACAGACTGTCTATATAGATACTTCAATTCAATCAATTTTACAAGTACACAGCAATAATTAACCGCAGTAAACTCTATCAAATTAACTCAATTATCACTAATTCTTAGTAGATATACGAATTTAACACCACGGAAAAATATTTTAAACATATTAGCACCTATGTACGTCGAGGGGAAAAATACTTTTCCACGGTTCTTGTTCTATGAAATGATTACAAACAATGCCAAAAAAAGTGGCGTTAATTCGCTTATTGTAACCATTATAATGTGATGTTTTTATTTTAAAAAAGTGTGGTTTTCTCTGCGACAGACTGTGTATTATAAAATTTAAAACATAGTTACTTCTACAGTTCTTAATAACAATTTCAGTGTTCTATAAATCTATTAAAATATCACAAAATAGCTGGTGGGTCATCACAAAATTGCTTTATATGCATAGAATTAACTCTAAATAAATAATATTCATTATAAAACTAATACAAAACCAAATTTCTAACAGCTTGTTTACCATTGAGATTATGGCTTGCTTGTAATTTTTCGTCGATAATTTTGTTTGTTGTGTCATTCGTTTGTTTATATATAATTAATCTGTTTAATGATAATAAATGGTGCGTGCAGCAATAATTAGTCAAAATAATAATTCATTAAAGATTATTTAATATACTTCTTTAAGCAAAGACGTTACACTACTGCTAATAGGTATTCGCCCAAGTTCTTATCTATATTTTAAATATTGCATTTAAATTAAGACAATTCATATTAAAATTTAATTAAGAAATAAATAAATATGAATTCATTTTAGTAGATGTATCAGGGGTCCTTTTATAAGAAAAGAAAGATATATTATTTATATAGTTTCAGGCACTTGGTTGATTATTAACTTTACTTTATCGGAAATGTTAAAAAGGGATTATATTTTGATAAAACCGTTTATATTTACAATGGTAACAAGATACAATTTACAAAATTTTTGAGATTTATTTTTCTTATTTATTAGTTATTGCTTCGTACTTGTACAGTATCATCTGTACGTAAAATTTATTCCTTAGCTTTGGAATATTAATAAAAATTGAAAATTATCGGTGGAAACCCGTACACTCGTCAATGCTGTATGCAAGATCATGAAAAAAGATCGACGTGTGACATATCGCCAGATTGAAACATTATTGGGGATTTGAAAGATCCAATAAAAAAAATTTTACATAAAGAATTGTGTGTAAAAAAATTAGTTTCCCGTTGGATACCGCATCTGTTGACCGGAGAACAGAAAGCAGCTAGGGTGAATTGGCGTCAAAAAACCCTAGATTGCTAAAACGCCAGAAACTGGCGTATAACATTGTCAGTGGTGATGAATCTTGCACGTACTCATACGAATCAGAAAATAAACACCACCCCTCTGTTTGGATGTTCTAAGGTGAAGAAAAGCCGACAAAAGCCATCCATTTGTTTGCCGCAAGTCATCCCCGAGCTTCGAAAAACCAACCCCGAACGACGAATCATCCTTCACCAAGACATGCAAGACAATTGAATTTTTCGAATTGTTGGGCCATCCTCCGTACAGTCCGGACCTAAGTCCCAACGATTTCTTTACCTTTCTGAAAATCAAGAACGGACTGCGTGGTCAAAGATTCCAGTCGTCAGAGGAAGTAATCAATGCCTTTAAAAACGCAATTTTGACTGTACTAACAAATGAGTGGAACAACTACTTCCAGAGTTGGTTCGAGCGCATGCAAAAGTGCATTAATCTTCGTGGAGAATACATCGTAAAACAATGAAGTCTGTAAAATCTATCTACTGTTTTATTCTAGTTTTATACGTAAAACTTAAAAGACAACCCATGCAATATTATTATCTAGTATTAATATTAAAAAAAAATTACTATGTAAAAGAAAGTTTCTTTTTAGTTTTGAATATGATGCAGAACAATATATTTTCTATGGTGATATCTTTACTTATGTACATCACATGTAGATCCATTCTGTTTTGTTTCGCTGAATATTACGATTATAAAAGGGGAATAAATATTCAATATTTAAAAATGATAAACGTATATTTTCAAAGTAAATTTTCAAACTCTGATATTAGTATCATAAAATAGAATTTATATTAAACAGCTCGGATTGAAATAGCTACTAGAAGATTATAGAAAAACGGAATTTTAAAACATTTTTGTATTATTATTATTTGAATAATTAATTTTGACTAAAAAAATTCTTTTACTTAATTTACAATTATTGAAAATGACGCAACATAATGTATATGTTTCTAATATAAGAACGCTCTGACCATAAGTATTTTTTAAAATTTAAAATTAGAACACATAACCTAAAAATATTATATGTTGCACTTCTTACTAGCATTAAGATGTGTATGAAACATAATTTAATAAAATCAATTTGCATATTTTTGTTATATTAAATGTGTACCATAATGTTGAAATGTGGTTGCGTAACTACTGTAATGTATTCATAAAAAGTAATAAATATCGTACATCTTATTAAAATTATAGTTTAAATATTAGAATTTATTCTAAAAAAAACACATTGATTCATAAAAACGCATGATCAATGCGTGGTTACATCAGGTGTTGTATACATTTTTAAATTTACTTGCGAGATATTATGAATTCTAATTGTATATAATCATATTTAACAAATGAACTCGTCACGATAAGAAATCAGTATTTTTATTAATTTCCTGTGACGTATTAACACTCCTACTGTATTTTTATAATCTGCACTTTATTAAATATATAAAACGATATGTTAATAATAAATATTCAATAAAATATGTGCTGTTAGTAATAATAGTATCAATAGTATCGCTAAAAATTTATACATTTATAAAATGAAAAATATGTTTCCTATCCGCAATATTATTAAATGTTTTTAAGATATAAATTATAATTTTAATATTTACTAAATGTCTTCAATCAAGAATTTTACATTTAACTGTAAAGAAAACACGTGTCAAGAATAACTTATTCTTTCCCCTCTTAAAGAGATATTTCCAATACTTTCAGAACAAAAATAGAATCTTTTATGAGATTAAACTTCCTTTCACAGTATAGGCACAAAATCCTGAGAAGCATGAGTTTTCTACTTTCTACAAACGACTCGTAAAAATAAGTTGACACATTTCGTTGTGAAGACGCTAACCTAATTCTTTTTTTCTTTAGTTTAACAATGACTAAAACGTGTAAGCAGATACAAAGCACGTTCTACAGGTACATGTCTAAAGCATCTCCCGTACAAGCTATAATTACACGGAGTGAACAAAAAAACAAGTTAAACTTACACGATTCCACATGGAATATAACACTCAAACGGGAACGAATTTTGTCGAAGTCCGGCCGAGCGAAGCGGTGAAACTCATTAAAACACTTAACAAAAAACAGAAACCGAATCCGACTCTGGCAACAGACCATCGACTTGTTTACCGCCAAGTTTAAAACTTAACTGAAAACGCACAGTCATATTCCAGAACATTTATAGATATAATGCCTGTGTATTCCCACATGTTTGCGTATATACTAGTCTTGGACGTGTGTTGGATGAATTTCCCGCCCGTTTGTATGGTTTGTAATGTTGAATTTTTGATTGTCTGTTCTTTTCCGAGAAATATGTATATGCACAATTATTAAATTATCAATAAAGCAATTAGTTTGTATATATTTGCTTAAATAATAAAAATAATATGCTCAGTTTAAACAGCATAATTTAATATTCATTATTTTTGTCGCTGCTGGAAGCTAATAAAACTCTTAAATTTGAAATTACAATCGACGAAACGTACGTAAGTGTTCCTCATACGTTTCAACAGGTTAACACGTGCTTTGAATTCATTTAAATATCAATGAAACCTTTAAATGAAATTTCTTGACTAAATTTAGCATAAATAAGCATACATTTGTGTACGTATTGTATATATTCTTTTGTAATATTGGGTCTGGGAAAAAGTTCGTGGCGTTTTTTCAGTAAAATTCAACTGGTCCCCGCATGGCGCGTGGACGAATTCATTTAAACCGAATATGCTCCATTATTATCGACAATGTTTCGCCATTTTTTTGGTAGATCCATGATCCCATCGGTGAAAAACTTCTGTGGTTTCTGGTCGAAAAACTGAATCAAGTAGTTTTCACAGGCTTCTTTTGAAACCAACTTAATTCCATTGAGAGAGTTCTGCAGAGATCGAAACAGATGATAGTCAGAGGGTGCTATATCCGGACTGTAAGGTGGGTGCATCAAAACCTCCCAACCAAACTCTCTCAATTTTTGACGGGTCATCAAAGAAGTGTGTGGTCGGGCGTTGTCATGATGGAAGACAACACCTTTCCTATTAATCAATTCGGGCCGTTTTCTTTCAATCGCCTGGCGTAATCTCTCTAGTTGTGCACACTAGAGTTGAGAATCAATCGTCTGACCAGTTGGAAGTAGCTCGTGGTGGACGATTCCCCTCCAGTCCCACCATACACACAGCATCACTTTTTTTGGCGTCAATGTTGGCTTAGCGAACGCTTGTGACGGCTCACCATCCTTTATCCACGATCTTTTACGCTTCCGATTATCGTACGTAATCCATTTTTCATCTCCGGTTATTAAACGTTTCAGAAACGGCTCGATTTCATTCCGTTTCAGCAGCGCATCGCAGATGTTAATTCGGTCCATCATATTTTTCACGCTCAACTCATGAGGAACCCATACGTCAAGCTTTTTTTTGTAACCAGCTTTGTGTAAATGGTTCAAAACAGTTTTGTGGTCAATGCCTAGCTCCATGCCAATATCGACACTGCTGATATGCTTATCTTGTTGGACTTTTTCAAGAATTTCATCAGATTTTTCAGTGATTGGACGACCGGAGCGTGACTCATCTTTCACATTGAAATTTCCAGAACGAAAGCGAGCGAACCATTTCCGCGCAACAGATTTCGATAAAGTACCTTCACCGTACACAGCACAAATTTTATCACAAGCCTGCGCAGCGTTCTTCCCCTTATCATAATAATATTGCAGAATATCGCGAAATTTCTCATTATTCTTCTCCATTTTCAAGTGCGAATAACTTTCCAACCACTGCACCGATTACAATGTTTCTACGCTCAAACTAACGTTCGGAAGGTCATCTAAAAAACGAGCCGTCGGTGGTGTCGCTGTGATTTGTTGTTCTTTAGTTATCGGCAACCAATGCCATCTATCGGGAAAAACGCCACGAACTTTTTCCCAGACCCAATATAAAGAATGGCATTAAAAAACGTACAATATAACCGACAAAATGCAATGAATCTCAAACTTAGGGATAGAAGTTTTCGGGCATGAATTCGTTTTACAAGTATTGTGTGCAATTTTTTAAAGTTACATTTAATAACTTTCTGCTTGATAATTATTAAAGCAGTAAATTGTAACAACATCATGAAAAAAAAGTTATCAAAACGTTTCCTTTAAAACAGGAAATGAATTGTAATTTTGAAATTTCTGATTATCGTAACTCCTTCTACTATACACTGCAGGCCATAAGTTTGGAATCACTTGCATAAGTTAGGAATCACTTCTGAATATAATGAAAATATTGTAGTGGCTTTAACAAACATTGTAAAAATAAAACAATATTAATATACCAAAACGTTTTATTATAAAATAAGCAGGAAAAAAAGCAAATTTTATTTATTTACATACACTTATTTTTATTATCAACTAAACGGACTTTTCATCGAAATACCCTCCTTTTGCTTTAATGACGGCAGCACACAATCGCGGTAAACGAGACACTAATTTTGTAAGGGTTTCATTGGGTATATTTGCCCAAGAATCTTGTATAACTTGCCACATGTGAGTCTGGGACGTCGGACACTTTTCACGCACTTTTCTATCCAATTCTTCCCACAACAGCTCTATTGGATTGAGGTCTGGCGATTGTGCCGGCCAAACCATGTTTTGTAAAACACCGTCAGCTTCCTGTTGTTGGAGATATCCTCTACATAAATGAGAAGAATGTTTTGGGTCGTTGTCTTGCATGAATATAAAGTTTTCTCCAAGTAATCTCAGACCGGAGGGCACAGCGTTGTGTTCGAGAATCTGTCTGTAACCCTCCTTTTTCAAAACTCCTTCGATTTTCACCAGATCTCCTACACCAGCCGAAGAAAAACATCCCCATACCATTACAGAACCGCCACCATGTTTTACCGTGGGCACCACACATTGCGGTAACATTTTTTCCGTAGCAGTTCTTCTTACAAATATCCGACGTCTGGAACCGAAGACCTCGTACTTTGATTCGTCGGTCCATAGTACTTTTTCCCACTGTTCTATTGTCCAATCTTTGTGTAACTTAGCCCATTGTAGCCTTTTTATTTTATTTTGCGGACGTAGAAGCGGTTTGCGAACTGCTACACGTCCCATCAGTCCAGCCGCTCTGAGCCGCCTTTTTACTGTGGTTAAAGACATCCAAGTTTCACGCTCCCTGTTAAACTCACCGCGGATTTGCGAAGCCGTTAATCTTCTATCTCTTTTCGACGTCAATATAATTGTCTGATCTTCTGCAGGAGTTGTAATTTTTGGTCTTCCTGATCGTTTTCTGTCCGTATACCCTCCAGTAGACTGGTATCTTTTAATTGTATTTTGTACGATATCTACATTCTTTTCGCGATATCCCGTATAGAATCTCCCCGATTATGATGACTAATAATTTCTACACGTTTTTCTAGCGATATCTGCTTTCTCTTCGCCATAATCAAACGATGTTTACTGATTCTACACACTTTTATGTGTCTACACACTTTAAATGATACGAAGCAACTAAAATATTCTCATTACTTCAAAATGTATAAATACTTATAAATATAAAAACAAAATGTAATTACAAAAGGTTTATGCGGAAGGGTCTGCAATAAAATTTGTCCATTCCAGGTAATCGTTCATTATGCAGAAATATTACCTGCTCGAATAAATAATACCGCACGCAGAGTTTCCTTAATCTCTGGTTATTTTCCAACTATTAATGCATTTAAAACTACATCTTTTATGTAAAGCTTTATAATGTACTTAAGAATAATCCTTTGTACTTATATCAAAGTAATACGAACGTAACATAGATAAATTTTAATTTTTATGAATTTACTGGAACTGATTCCAAACTTATGGCCTGCAGTGTATATACAGTGTCACATAACGTACTAATGTTTTTATAGTCATGTTATTATAACGCATCATATTTATACATACAGAGTGCGCCAAAATACAAAACTAGCTAGTATATCTTGACTGAGATGCACTAAAACCCATGTACGCGGAAAGTTCCAGAAGTACCCAACTAACAATGAAAACAAAAATTTTGGAAAGAAATATATTTATTTTTCAACATAATCTCCTTTTAACTCTATACACTTTTCCCAGCGATGTTTAATAAGTTCGATACCCTTTTTATAATAAGAACTGTCTTGCTCCTCAAAATAGCCATTAACTGCCGACATCACTACTTCATCGTTGAAAAATCTTTGACCACTGAGCTATTTTTTCAAGTTTGAAAACAGAAAATAATCCGAGGGGGTTAAATCTGGCGAACAGAGTGCATGAGGTAGCAATTCAAGCTATAATTCATTAATTTTGGCTATTGCAATAACGGATTTGTGAGCTGGTGCATTGTCTTCTTAGCCAATGCGGTCGTTTTTGCTTGATTTCTTCGCTCGAACGTTGCAATAAGTTCGCATAATACTCGCCGTTGATAGTTTTTCCTTTTTCAAGATAGTCAATGAAAATTATTCCACGCGCATCCCAAAAAACCGATACGATGACCTTGCCTGCCGATGAAACGGTCTTTGCCTTCTTTGGAGCCGGTTATCCCTTTTGAGTCCATTGTTTTGATTGTTTTTGAAATGCGAAGTGATGGAAGCATGTTTCGTCCATGGTTATAAAACGGCGCAAAAATTGTGCTTTGTTGCTGTGAAACTTCGCTAAACATTCAGTTGAAACATCTTCGCCACACTGTCGTTCGAGTGTGAGCAAACGCGCCACCCATCTAGCACACAGCTTTCTCATGTCCAAATTTTCGGATAATAAGCGATGTACCGCACTTTTTGAAAAGCCTACTATGTCTGCTAGCTCGCGCTCATCCAGTATCGCTTTGTGGATTTTCTTCACCATTTCTGGAGTCGTCACCTTATTTGGACGAGCACTGCGATGCTCGCCTTGGCAGCTCGTACGGCATCGTATAAACTCTGCTACCCAATATTTCACCGTCATAAACGAAGGAGCAGACTCACCCAGAGTAGAATCCAGTTCAGCTGTTATATTGGTTGGGCTGAGGCCTTTCAAATAAAAGTATTGTATCACGTAACGATGACGAGTTTTCTCCATTTTCGCTGAAAACGTTCACTATTGATGACTGCCCAACAAATACTATACAACGTGGCGTATTCAAACTTGAAACGTATACTTTATGGATTGTGTACTTTCTAATACAGTGATATTTTTCAAACAACTACCGCCATCTCTAGGTCAGGCCGGGTACTTATTAACCTTATTTCCCGCAAGTTAGTGGAGAACAGTGGCGAAAGAAATGAAAATAATACCGATTGGAAAAATCATTGACGAAAAACAGACAGGTTGTCTGTTTAAAGTCTATGACACATATGTATGTCTTATAGAATGGAAGAAGACAGAATTGCGAGGGAAGCGTTCGAAGTAAAAATACCAGGAAAAAACAGAGTAAGGCGACTACAAAGAAGATAGGAAGAGCAAGTTAAACAAATCCAGAGGAATTAGCTGGGGAAAAATAGGATAGTGATTAATTAGAAATAACTAAGAATAAAATATAATAAATAGTCCGACACCTTATGGTATAAGTACGTCTGATTACATAAAATAAATAAATAAAAATAGACGTCGAATAGTTACGCAACGATTGTTTTCGTAATAAGTTTTAACATACAGCGCGTTGCTCACAGGGAAACCTCTTCATTGTAGCTAAGTTTCCAAGCCGTGATTTTCATTTGCTTCATGTGCAGACTCTTTTGCCCCCCAGTACTTTGCGAAGTATTCCATAAATGGGGAAAACATTCCGGCACATCCAGTATATTGATTAACGTTTATTACTTCCGCGAATCGCCTTTGTGGTACTACGTCAAGTATAGGTTAAATGTTAGAGTTGATAAATCACGAGCATAATAGAAATCAGCAAATATTTTGCACTCATTGTCAATAAAATTAATTACTTGTATATACATGTTTACTTTTCGAAGCAATACAACCATCAATTTCCTACTTACATAAACTTAGGTCAATATTTAATTTAAAATGTGTAAACACAATGTTAAAAACAATTTTCTTGAAGAAAAAATAATACACGAAGGTAAAACTCTCAAAAACACGTTAATTTTTATTTCGATTTATTTATTTGTGATGTAACGATTTGTTATTTTTTCTGTATTTAGAAGTGATCGTAATTTAAAAAAAGGCACACGTGATCTAGTTTGTTTTGTGTTCATTTTGAAATATTGGAATTTTAAGTCCTTCACAATGATCGTAAGCCGTTACCATGACCTAACCATCACCTAACAATAAGCGAAATGAAGTTGAAATATTTTCTTCATTTTAGCGGAAGCAAAAACAGCAGTTAAGTTCTGAAGATGTTCCATACAAGTAGAGACGTTCTACTTCTAACAGAAGTAGAACGGGGTTTTCAAGAAATCAAAATGACAAAGTATGGACAATGACCGCGTACGCCTACGAGGGAAATGAAGTTGAAATATTTCCAACTTTACAGACTTTATATGATTTTTATGTAGACGTTTATAAAATCAAATGTTTGCTTGGTAAATTGATAAAATGATAGAAGCAGGGAAATGGAGATAAGCCTGAGGGGAATCTTGACGGAAGTGTTTCTTGTTGAAATTATAAGAAGCTGTTAATTTGTTCAATACGAGGGTGGTCTCAGAAGTACCCGACCCAACAAAGAAAACACAAAAATTTTGGAAAGAAATATATTTATTTTTTTTAACATAATCTCCGTTCAGCTCTATACACCTTTCCCAGCGGTGGTCAATAATTTCGGTACCCCCTTTATTATAAGAACTGTCTTCCTCTTCAAAATAGCCATTAACTGCCGACATCACTTCTTAATCGTTGGAAAATCTTTGACCACTGAGCCAAGTTTAGGAACAGAAAATAATCCGACGGGGCTAAATCTAGCGAATAGAGTGCATGAGGTAGCAATTCAAACTTTAAGTCATTAATTTTGGCCTTTGCAATAACGAATTTGTGAGATGGTTCATTTTCTTGATGAAATAACACTTTCTTCTTAGCCAAATGCGGCAGTTTTTGCTTGATTTCTTCGCACAAACATTGCAATAAGTTCGTATAATACTCGCCGTTGATAGTTTTTCTTTTTTCGAGATAGTCAATCAAAATTATTCCACGTGCATCCCAAAAAACCGATGCCATGGCTTTGCCTGCAGATGAAGCGGTCATCGTCTTCTTTGGAGCCGGTTCTCCGTTTTGAGTTCGTTGTTTTGATTGTTTTTGAAATGCCTACTATGTCTGCTAGCTCGCGCACTTACAGTTGACGATCATCCAGTACCGCTTTGTGGATTGTCTTCACCATTTCTGGAGTCTTCACCTCATCTGGTCGACCACTGCTATGCTCGTCTTGGCAGCTCGTACGGCCTCGTTTAAACTTTGCTACCCAATATTTCACTGTTGTAAACGAGCAGACTCACCCAGAGTAGAATCCAGTTCAGCTTTTATATCGGTTGGGTTGAGGCCGTAACAATTTTTTTTAACTTGATTCTTGTTAAACAACTTCAAATCATCGCTTGATGTTCGCATTTATTTACGTTTTTTGATTACAAATCCACTGTACTAACCTCGCGACAGCTTGAATATGCCTAATTTTAATTGAGATGCTCACGATGCTATTTATTTCTTAAGAGCAAGTTGTTGCAATTTTTGATGATCTTAATCGCACACAATCTTCGATGTTCGTATTTTCAAACTTAAATTATATAACGCAGCGGAAAATTATGGTTTTCAAAGAGATATCGACACCCAAAACACAGTATAAGCATATATAATAGTTTCGCTTCATCTGTTAGTGATAATATTCGAAACTACAATCTAGAGTGTTAGGCTCAAATACAGTCATCTCTTTGATGTGTGAAAAAGTAATAATTATAGAATTTGATGATCTAACTTTTTGTGGGCATTTTTCAATGCATGTTTTCACAATTGATAGAAGTTTAAATTTAAATGCTTCATAGAGATGCTTGCTGTATCAAAAATATCTGTATCAACAAGTATCTCCTTTTTATACGTTTCATCGATTCCTACTTAAAATTTTCACCACTGGAATGCGTGATCTTCTAAATTATTTCAGTTATTTTCATTTATTTTATTTCTATTATAAGTTTTTATTATGCTTAAAGCTTGTTACCTATCAGTCAAAGTCTCAAATGTATTTAGTTCAGTAGCCTGTTGACTATAAACTCTCTTTTGAATATATTTCACCAATTCCTACTCTTTACTTTTCACCACTGGAGTGCGCGAGCTCCCAAATTATTTCAGTTATTTTCAAGAGTAAAACTATTGTTACAAGTTTATATTGTGCCTAACGTTTGTTACCGATCAGTCAAAGTCCTAAATGTGTTTAATTCAGTAACCTCTTTATAGTAAACATAAACTTATGTTAACTAAACAAGTTGTCAATAAGTTGAACTGAACGTTTCAACCTAGTGATTTCAAATATTTAAGGCTGCTTTATTTTTCAAATTAAGCAATACTAATGAATGGACTTCATAACTGATAGTTTTTTTTATAATATCCATTTAAATAACGTTAACATTACTATCTTGCAAAAATAAAGAGGTTAGAATTTACCAGTCTTGTCTTCAGATCAATTTATTACCAATAATTAAATAATCTTTTAATTCCCCCATTTTGTCGTTGATTATTCATTTTTAACAGAAACTAATTTTGAGGATAATACACGATAATAAATATTATAACATTAAATTAAACAGTTTATTCTTAACACTTGTAGAGGTCGCCTTTGTTGCTTAATTTACTAAACAATTGAGTGCACTAAAAGCGCTTATTCAAAAGTATCCGTTGGCAACAAATTAATATATTTAGGTAATAATTTAACGCTTATTTAATTATATGCTCCCAAATAATTAAAATTAGAAAGTTTATAAAACAATTTTGATGATGTGCACATACGAGGTACGGTAATTAAATAACGAGACGTCTCTCCTTCAATCACGTAGCCCGCATTGGGCGAGGCTGTAATTGGAATGTCATTGACCTTGATACTTCCCAAACAACAACCTGTAGTTTCTTCTGTATGTATGCTTTAGTTTGCTTTCAAGCTTTAATTGTAGAGAACATTCTTACTTAGTAGTGCCGTGATAATGGTTGACAAAAAAATCGAGCAGCGAATTAATCTGAAATTCCTTGTTAAATTGAAAAAACTCGCCAACAGAATGTTTATAAATGTTAAAGAAGGTCAATCGATGCATTGGAAGTTCGCCTGATTGCTAAGACAGAAGAAAGCACGAATGAGCAAGTCGAATTGAAGGCAATGTTAATCGTTTTTTTCAATAGCAAGGGTGTTATCATAACTAACTGGGTGCTTGAGGGTTAAAACATTAATCAGAAATACTACAAAGCAGTTCTAATCCAGCTGAAGGAAAGAGAAAGGAAGAAAATACCGGATTTGTGGAAGAACAACTTGTAGATTTAGCACCAGGACAACGCACCAGCACAAAATGCCTTATCTGTGAAGCAGTTTTCAACGAACAAGCGCATTGATGTGCTGGATTATCCTCCGTATCCGCCAGATCTCGCACCATGTGACTTCTACCTGTTCCCAAAAGTAAAAAGTGCATTAAAAGGAACACATTTTCAGTTTGTTGAACATATAAAAGCAAAAACGGCAGAGTTGTTGACGAGGCTGACAACTGATGAACTACAGCATTGTTTTGAACAATGAAAGTCACGTATAGGTGTATAAGGTCCCAAGGAACAATTTTTAAATTACGCGGAAGTTTTGAGTTGGTAGTAGTAAAAATAAAGGTTAGCTATGATTTCAATTCATTCAAGAAATTAGGAAATAACATGTTTTTAATGCGTACGGTTTTCGTTTTAATTTTGATTTTGAAATATACACCTTAATTATTAATATTCATGCTGTAATAAAATAAAATATAATTTTAGATGTAGTTATTTTTTCCTTGGGCAACTTAAAACACCCGCGAAATTTAAAAATTGTTCCTTGGGGTGTATAGATAGGGGACGAGACTATGTTGAAGGGGATAATAGTTAAATATAATAAATTTCAACTTCAAGTATTAATCGCATATGAATTATTGTTTTAAATACTCGCTATTCTGTGGAAAAATAATGCTGCAACAGGTAGAGTTTCTTTAACTATTTTTTTAAATAACATTTCAAGTAATACACAAAAAATAATAAACAAATTATTATAATAACCTCACAAATAATAAAATAGCGTGGCACAAACGAAATTACTAAAAAATTTACCAAAATAAGTAGATGACAAAATTCACCCCATAAAATAGTAGAAATAATGTGAGGATCGCTCATTGATGTCTCTGTATATGTTTAAACATTAGTATAATGGTATGAAAAATTGAAAACGTAATAGAATTTTATTGTATATCATTATACAATCTAAGTGCGTTAATGGCTTTAAAAAATGTAAATACTACCGAAACTTGTAAATATATTTATTTACGAAGCATACATCCGTAATATAAATATATTATGTAAAAACATATGTAAAGTGCGTGAATACTTTATTTATCTTTGAAAACTAATTTTTATCAAACAAAAACGCTTGAGCGCTTTTATACACTACATTATACAAACAATTAACACACTGAATACGTCTTTTTACAATGATGATATTTTCAGTGTTTTTTTAAAAAAGAATTCACGTGGTTAAAGTGTTAACATATAAAACACTGCGATCAATCTTTGTCTTGTGTGAAGTCTTTAGTAAGATTTTAAAGACTAAGGAAAGGCTGTACGTTTCTTAAAACAAACCATTGACTATAAATCTATAAAACACTAACATTATATCATCAAACGATTTTGATAAATGTCTACCAATTATGCTTGTGTGATACAAAGTTTTTCTTGTTTGTAGATTCTACAATAACTAAGTGGTATTGAATTTCTTAAAAAAACACATAGAATTTCAATATAGTGACAATTCTAACTCCAGTCATACCTTCAATATCCTATCAAATTCTGCTGTGGGCCTTTCAATATATTTTCATTTTTGATACATGGCGCCATCTATTATTTTTAGCGAAACTACATACGTTGGGCTTTACCAATAATTTGTATGTTGGTTGATAAGTTGATGTAGGTGATTGCTCTAAGAATATATTTTTAAATAAATAAATTAATGGTTTTTTAAACTATTTAAAATTTATTTTAGTAAATAATATATATAATACAATAAATTATCTAGAATGCATATAGTAATCAATAGCTGTTGAAAATGCAGCAAAACCAGCAGCACCAAATATCCCAGCTTTGATTCCAGCTAAAATATTGTTAAATGGTTTTATTTAAAATAGATTCATTTGTATTAATACTTTCTTACCTCGCAGACCTATTAATCCACCTGTAACAGCTCCAGCATAAGTTCCATTTTTCCAGTCACTTTTACCTCTACTCTAAAACAAAATAATATAAAAAAAATTCTATTTTAAAGTTCAAAGTATTTACAGATTCTATAGTGCACTCCACAGCGGAAAACATCAAACCGATCAGTGCAAAATTCTTGGCATAACTTAATGTGGTTGTCTTCATTTCTTTAAATACTTGTCTGGCTGTTTGTTGTTCGAGCTCTGTCGTTGGTGGTCCCATACTTGCAGAGAATAACCCTATTGCAGCTCCCAAACCGTAACCTATATAATTAAGCATGTATAAAATATTTTTATAAATTAAAATTGCTAGTTAACATGCCTATAACACAACTCATCAACGATTTAAATGCACAACTCTCAAATGCTGACTCAACCATCTTTTCTTCATCAGATTTAATTTTTACAGGACCTAGATTCTTGGGTATTATAATATTTTCTCTATATCTATGATTATTCCCTACGAAAAAGTTGGTTAAACTTATCCAATCTTCGTTGGATAACTTTCTTTTTTCTTGGTTATCCGTGATGTCCATTTTTTAATTTCTTTCGTAGTTTTAATTTTATTATGAATTTAATATCTTTATGAAAATTTAATTAGAATATATTCATTTTCAACTTATTTTTTATTATAATTTAAAATATTTTAGGTTAGAAGAGGTTATCTTGACTTGCCGTTGTCAAACATATAATCTGCTTTATCGATAACTCTACATATTTACAGAATAAATTAACAATTAACAGATGGCTCTGTAATGCAAAATTATGTTGTCAGAATTTCACTTTATTTAAATTAAGTCAAAATTTACTGTTATAATGTCCTACTCAGAAGAATATCTTAAAAATAAGTTGATTAAAGAATTGGATGCGGCCCATGTGGTAAGTTTTTAATATTTTTATTGATTTTTAACTAATTTTTCAATTCGTGTATAACCTAAAAATCACACGGTTTTTGTGCCACATCAGCTGAGTGCAAATCGTATTTCTTATGCCTACGCATTGATAATACACGTTTTTATGCAATTAAAATGTAATCGTATACAATTATTATATAAAATACGTAATGCCACATAAACATTAAGAACAAAATTAATGATTTATCTGTGTTTAATATGAAGATAGGTTAAGTTTAAGTGAATAGATAAATATGCAAGTGATCAGAGAAACTGCTTTGTGTTTGTTCGGTGTCTCAGTATCGATATTATTGAGAATATGTACAACATTACACCCCTATTCGGGGCAAGGAACGCCTCCGATGTTCGGCGATTATGAAGCTCAAAGGCATTGGATGGAAATAACTGTTAATTTGCCGGTGAAACAGTGGTATTACAATACTAGTGATAATGATTTGATGTATTGGGGCTTGGATTATCCACCGTTGACAGCGTATCATAGTTATTTGTGCGGGATTATAGCCAGGTTCATAAATCCGGATTACGTCAAGTTATTCGTATCAAGAGGTTATGAAAGTGAATCCCATAAACTGTTCATGAGATATTCAGTGCTCATTGCTGATATATTAATATTTTTCCCGGCTATTATATTGTATTTTCATTGTACAAAATATCAGCATCTAAAACACGATGTGCCAAGTATAAAGAAGAAAAATATCAAATGCATTACAAAAAGAATAAGCGCTCATTTCTGCATTATATTAGCGCTTATATACCCCGGATTAATTCTGATCGATCACGGTCATTTTCAATACAATTGCATCTCATTGGGATTGGCAGTTTTCGCCATAACCTTCATAAGTATGAACAAACACATTTTGGCCTCCATATTTTTTTGTATGGCTTTGAATTATAAACAAATGGAATTGTATCACGCTTTTCCATTCTTCTTGTACTTATTGAGTAGTTGCGTTCCAAAACCTGGTACCAGTGTATTTTCCGGATGCCTCAAATTCATTAAGTTATCATTAACGGTTTTAATATGTTTCGGGATCATTTGGGCACCGTTTTTATTCGACCTAAAAGATGTCTTTCAAATTTTGCACAGAATGTTTCCGATTGCACGGGGTGTGTTCGAGGATAAAGTTTCTAATGTTTGGTGTGTTCTGAATGCAGCACTTAAAATCAAGAGGAAGTACTGCAATGAAGAATTACTACGAATTTGCATGGCCACTACTCTGACAGCTATTCTACCGAGCAGTATCGACTTGTTTGTCAGGCCGAACATAAAGAAATTTGTTCCGGCTTTGATAAATTCATCTCTAGCCTTTTTCTTGTTCAGTTATCAAGTTCACGAGAAAAGTATCCTGTTGGTTGCTGTTCCAGTTATGTTGTACCTCCCGAATTCCCCGATCGCTTGTTTCTGGTTCCTAACGATTTCCGCTTTCAGCATGTACCCGTTGTTCATGAAGGACCAACTTATCATAGCTTTTTACGCGCTGACCATTTTTTACATAGTGTCATTTAAAATGATTTACGATTACGCGGAAATCGACATCGATTATGTTAATAATTCGAAAAACTTCGTAAAAGATGTCCTATCTGTCGAAGAACAAAACACGACTTATGTCGACGTCCTACAAAAGCACTTCGGTTTTTTGAGCCAATCGACAATATATGGTTCCATGGTCACTTCAATAATAGGGGCCGCTATTTTGACAACTCTACCTTTACTTTTCGAACCACCAGAGAGATATTCGGATCTGTATCCTTTTTTGGTATCTATGTATGCGTGTGGACATTTCTTGATCTTCTTCGTTTACTTCAACTATGTCCAGCTGATGTTGCCCCAGGGTTTTGAACATGTTATATCTACTTCTGGAAAATTGAAGATTTCCTAATGAGGATGTTTCTTTTAAATATTCCGCATTTATAATAGATTATTTATGTTAGATGTGATAAATATAATTGTGTACCTCATTGTGTATCTATGTATATTTGTTAAATAGGAAATAAATACCATGATTGTTCTCTTTAAGGATTGTTTTATTTTGTTAATTTAAACGTTTTTAATCATAAAAATATATATATTCATTTGAAAAATAATATATTTTAAACACTTTTTCTTCTATTTTTACAAGAATAATCTATTTAAATTTTCAATGATTCGATTATTGTAAAGAGCAATAAAAATATTTTGTTAATTTAAATGTTTAATCATAAGAAAATATTGAATAATAAATCTCTCGTCCAAAACAAAAATGTGTTGAACGACAAAGCGAGAACGCGTCTATCTCGCATGTCGATAACTAAGTTACGAGAGCGTATAGGCAGACGCTTGCGTCACGGCTTTTTGCCAATTAAAGGAATGTTAAAAGGAATCATTCTAATATTAGTAACACCCTGCGTACTACATATGTTTCACAGATATCACTGATCATCAGGCAGATTTGTGTTATTAATGAACGATTCCTTCGTAGCGTTTATCATATCATTTCGATACAGAAAAATAATCATTATTTCGAAATGATATGATAAACGCTATGAAGGAATCGTTCATTAATAACACAAGTCTGCCTGATGATCAGTGATATCTGTGAAACATATGTAGTAGACAGAGTTATCAATATTAGAATGATTCCTTTTAACATTCATAAGAAAATATATTCACTTGAAAAATAATATATTCTAATAATTTTTTCTTCTATTTTAAGAGGAATAATTTATTTAAATTTTCAATAATTCGAGTACTGTTAATATCTATAAAAATAATTTTTTTTTTCATTTTTAATTTCAAATATTAAATTGTATTTATTCGTTCTATAAAATATATCCAAAAAAAAGGTAGTAGTTGGAACTATTTTATTTATTCACATAATTGAAAATTATTTTTAATTTGCGAATTAATCTAATTTTAATAACCGAAATTAAAATTGTTTAAAAAAATACTTATTGTTTATATAAATTTATTCTTAAAATAAATTGAATATTAACATCCGCTTTAACCGGGAGTAATAAATGCAAATTATTGTAAAACTAATTTATCAATAAAAATACGATAAAATTAAAAGTGGTCAAGTTTTCACTTTAAAATTTATTTTAAAATTATTTCCGGTTAAACCGGAAGTATTAAATTTATTTAATTTTATTACAGAGTCGATCAATGAATACAAAAACTAATTCATCGTTTTTTTGTTAATTGTATATTAAAAGTATTGAATATTTTCTGCTTTTCCAAAACCAGCTTTGGATTTCTTGTGTATGTGAAAATATAATAAAAAATGTATTTAAATCATCGGGGGTGATTGGTACATGGAATTAAATATACTAGAACTGTTACTACATGGAATGAAATATACAGAACTGATAAAAGAAATTACAAATAGTTCAGTTTGATCTGAAGTAATGAGTAATAAGACTCAAAAAAAAGTTCATAAAAATGTTAAGTCGATGATTCACTTAATTCACTTTGGGTTTAACCGGAAATGCTAGGCTATTCAGAGTTTGAAATAAATAAATATTTTAAACTCTGAATATTACGAAAACTATGATAAGAAGTAGTTATTTTAAGTATGACTGGAAATGGTTGATTTATATTTATGTAAATATTGTGGTTCATAATAAATGTTTTTCTCCTCTCTAAATTTTACGCAGTAGAAAGTTTTAAAAATGTGTATTAATGAAGAATAAAAATATAATTTATGTTAATTCTAGAAACGTAAGAAAATTTTAATATCGAATTAGTTACGTCATCATAGTCACCCATACTTGTAGGATTTTTTGAACATTCCGTGAAACTTTTTCTAAGGTATAACCATATATAATTTTCTGTTACAAAATTACTTCTGTTTTAATCGGAAATAATGATTTAAATTTTATGTATGTAGGGTTGCAATGACGTACCGGAACTGTTGCATATATTCGAAACTTAAACCTCTCATTTCGGTTGACCAGCATGGGTTCGTCAGCAAGCTACTACAACTAATCTAACTGTCCTTACACAGTACTTTTGTGAATAATTGGATGACGGAGCTCATGCGGACGTTATTTACACCGATTTTACCAGGGCCTTTGATCGTATTCATCATCAAATTCTTCTGGATAAATTGGAGACTGTGAGCTTTGCTTCATCGTTAATATCACGTATTTCTTCCTATTTATCTGATAGGAAACATTACGTTTCTTACTTGGGTCATCACTCAAATTACTTTGTTTCTATTTCGGGCGTCCCTCAGGGTACGAATTTGGGACCCTCGTTTTTTCTGGTTTTCGTGATTGATCTTTGTATGAGGTTCAATGTCACAAGTTGCCGATGATCTTAAGGCTTTCCACCAAGTGTCACAGATTGATGATTGTTCTTACAGGATCAGATAGTTATTGTACATAATTGGTGTAATAGAAATAAGCTAGATATAAATATTTCTAAATGTGGAGTACTTTCTTTCTCCAGGAAATTTAGCACCATATATCAGCCTTACTGTCTAAATGGCTCCCTCTTATTACGGCGCGAAAATATGGTGGATCTAGGCATTACCTTAGACTCTAAATTGTCCTTTCCTTCTCATATTGAAAATATTATCAACTCTAGTTTAAAAACTTTGTTTTTTTGGGTACATTTTGCTTTTAAACAATTCTAGAGAGGCTTTGCCTATTTATCTATTGCAGCACTCACTTGAGTCATTAGAAAGTTTACTATTGTGTTAATGTTCGCTTGAACAATTCAATATTGGGACGTCTTTTTGAGCAAGCTATACCTTCCAAAATTGACCACAATTTGTAATCTAATAGATTAAGGTCAGAACTACCAAAAGATCAATCATCGACAGTAATGTAAAGTGTTATGCTGCTCGTTGGCAAAATTTAGGTAGACTGTGCTTTATGTGCAGGCACGGAATCCTAGTAGAAGTAGCTGGTTGTTGGACAGGCTTGTTAAGTGTCATTATGGTGCCTTCGAAGTCTGGTACACTGTAATGAAGATCCGCAACTTCATGGTATCTGGCTCCTCACCAAACTATTATGGGTGCTGAGTGGCGACCGCTTTAAGTTCTTGGTACGCGTTCTAAAGTTATTTCACGATAAAAGTCTTTTCATTAATAAAAAAGAATTTAATGGTATTTGTCTTCAACGTACTTTTTTAGCAGTTTTAATTTTTTCTGCCTCTTTTTTTTTTTAAAGATTCCGTCATTAAATGTCTAGTATTACTCTTGTAAGCACTTATCCCGACATCTTCTTTTATGAGTACAGCATGGAGGTCAATACTGTTCCACTGTTCCACTGTTCGTATTTTGGTCAATACGCTCTTTTACAACTTTAACGAATTGACGTGTCCGAGCAGTGTGTGGGTTTTACGTCATTAATCTCCTTGAATAATTTTATGGCCCGATATATACAAACATATGACTTATTCAAAAGGTTGAAATGTTTTAAAAATTAAATTTCGTTCCATACCATATTTATGTATTTCACAAATTAGTACGCACATGTAACAGTACAGAGCCTGAATGACAAAAATTGTACGATACTAGTGTAGGACGTTGTGTTAGTAGTTATTATCGGTTTAAGGTTATGTATTGAATATTACTAATTTTCTAATAAAATAATTGTTAAAATTGAACAAAATTGTTGATCGTAAATAAGTTTTGTTTTTCGCAAATAGAATACGTGTTGTATGCAAAGAGAATTCGTAATGAATAGCAAGGAAGAAATTAAAAGTAAACTCACTGATAAACGGTACAGAAAAGACGACCAACGTGGTTCGAACATTTATGAATAATTGATAATTAAGATGTGGCAAACAAAAACGTAGCATAAAAGATCAAGAAGTAGACCACGGAAGGCGTGAGAGTCTTAGATTGAAGAAAACTTGAAAAAAGAACGATGACCGTGCTGGTACGAGCCGAAGAAAATAATGAGAAACAAAATGATGAGCTAAATTTATTTATTGCTAAAATTTAATGCCGTAACCTTATAAATACGGTGATTATATACGAGGATAGATTGGAATGTGTCTAGAACGAACCAGAAAATATCGCTACACAGGCGTGCTCTTCACTTGTTTTGAAAGCGGCATTGTTCGCACAATTGTTGTCAACTAACTGTTGCCTCCGATCTGATGATTCCATCGTGAAGTTTGTCACTTTTGACAATATATTTACCTTGACAGTTTTATTATCCGGTCGCTATTTCTATTGTTGACAATAACTTGAAAATTTTATGTCAGCGAAAAAATGGAATTAACTCGCGAACATTTTCGTGCAATTATTTTTCATAACTTTCGGCGTGGGTTATCCCAACAAGAATGCATCGATGAGCTGAATTCTTTATATGGTGATGAAGCACCATCGAAAACTACAGTATATCGTTGGTATAGTGAATTCAAACTTGGACGGCGTTCTTTGGACGATGAATTTCGTGAAGGTCGTCCCACAAATGTTGTCTAGGTATTAGTAACACAGCGTGCATAAGATCTATAATTTGACAACCGCTCAAAAAATAACTCGCGTTAATTGGTGCCAAGAAATGCGCAAAAAATACAATGGCGGTGCTTCAAAGAACATTTATAAAGTCGTCACAGGTGATGAATCTTACTACTACGTATGAGCCCGACAGTAAACAGCAGTCGACTATGTGGATATTCTAGGATGAGCCAAAACCACCAGCGCTCGAAGCACATCAAAACGAATGGTCGCCTATTTTTTTGGAAAAACCGGTCACGTTGCAAACGTGCCTCTAGAGAATTGTAGAACGGTTAATTCCGAATGGTACACAAGTATTTGTTAGCCAAAAGTTTTTGAACAAATAAGAAAAATAAACCGAAAACGACAGATCATTCTCCACCATGACAATGCGAGCTCTCAAGTCGGTTCAAACAATTGAATATTTGACCGGGCAAAACATTGAATTGATGAGCCTATCTGCCGTACAGCCCTGATCAAGCAACCTGTGATTACTTTTAGTTCCCACACGTAAAAAATAAACTTCGTGGTCAACGGTTTTCTACGCCGGAAGAGGCAGTTGAGGTATTCAAAACTCATATTTGGGAGATACCGCCTTCACAGTGGCAGCAATGCTTTAATTTGGTTTAAATGAATGACAAAGTGCATTGTTTTTCAAGGAAAAGCAATAAAACAATTTTCGATAGTAAAAAATTCTTTTTTGTGTGCTCGTCCCGAAATATAACCGGCTACCTTCGTAAATGTACATTCTTTTCGAAGAAATACTATTTTATTTAAAAAGTCTTCCTAGATTTCGTTTATCTTCAATTTGAAAAATATTCTTTTAATTATTTTTAGTTTTAGAAATTGTAAATTTTTAATTTTCTCTACAAAAAATGCTTTGTCAGAAATAATATAATCGATTTAAAACAATTAAAAACAAGATAAACTAAAATATTTCCTAACATAACTGCTTTATAATTCAAATCAGATTTTTCAATGAACGTATTCTTATGTAATACAACCTTTCAAGTCTATTTTTGTATGCACATAAATATTTATTATTTTAAAGATAACGCACGAAAAATATTTAGTCATTTTAAAACTGTAGTTACACTAGTTTGTATAATACACGATTGTTCAATTGAGAATGAAACTGAGAATATAAGATAAGCTACCATATTTTATATTTTAAATCTAATTGATTATTCATAGGCGCAATCAAAGCGAAGCGTGCGGCTATTTCGGTTTTAAAGTGAATTTAATAATTGAAAAATTACTTAAAATGGATTAGTAAATTGTATTTTAATTCAAGTTAATGCTCACTTTATATTGTTATATTATTTTTAGGAGGTTATAGACGAATCAGATGGGTGCGGCGGTAAATTCTCTTGTGTTATAGTTTCGGACAAGTTCGAAGGAAAATCGTTATTGCAGCGCCACAGGTATGAATAGACATTATTTTTTTAATTCTCAACATTCTCAAAGTATAATTAATATATCTTCTTTGTTCAAATTACCATAAAAACAATGTACGATAATGATATGGCGGGAAGAGAGACTCAACTACTACCACCACCGTTCAGATAGTATATTCTAATTTTATCATCTTTTCTACGGTCGCATATGATATGTGGTTAATTCTTGACATTTTATTTAAGTTATGGTGGTGTGAAAAAGTCTTTAAATATAAAAGCCTAAGTGGTGAACTTATTAAACTGTTTAAAAACAGATCTGAAATTTACTTTGATAAGCAGCAAACTTTGGGTGACAAAACTCCTTCAAAATTTACAATTTGTTACTAGATTGTCCTTAAAAATATAGAAAAGATTAATAAAATTAAAGATATTTGTTACTGATCCTTTTCTTATATATATATATCTTTATATTTTGTTAGGCACCTTAAATAATAAAAATACAAAGACGTGGGATGGTGTGAAAATTTATTATATTTTAACACAATACACCATATGACCTTACAATTACATAAAGATGCTACCTAGTAATAATTCTCAGGACGAGTCAGAATACGAAAAGGTTGCTTGTAAATAATAAGAAAGAAAACATAACAAAATTAACATAACACATACAATTTCCTACCTTACATATTGTCTGTTTATAAGTATATGCATATATCTTGTTCAACTATAGGTGGTCTCCGCTTCGGACGTTCTTTTCCACAATGCATTTATTCGCACTCCTAATCATTCGCTTTTGCATAGCTTTAAACGATGCCTATCGATTTTCTACTCACAGGGACCGATATGTATATATATATATATATATTCAATCAAATTTGGTGCCACCGTGATCATACGACCGTTTCAGATTGCGTACTTCATCCTTCTCTCCTCGATGTCGATATCAGTTTCCCTTATACAAGGGATCTGCAGCTTAGAGCATTAATAGAAGACGAACCGAACTGACATTTGTAATTTTGGGGAATAGCGAGTTGAACGAGTATCTTGCATGACAATGACTGATCTTTACTTGCTGTTTTCACCATACCCAAACGTTTTAAACGCCTACTATTCGAAATTATGCGAGGAGGATCCATATTCCAAGATGATCGAAAAAAGATCCTCTTTAATCGTGTACGTTGGTCCATTATGTATGTACATTGTTGTAGTCTTGTCTGACTGAGTTCTTGTTCGACCCTATCTGCCATATCGGACTTATAGATATAAAATGCATACGAGCATGTTAAGAACATGCTCTAGTGACGAAAAGGCTTACTGCAAATAGTCAATATACTTAAGTATACACTTTTGATAGCGGCATAAGTAGATCTCTATTAAGGATTAAGATACATATATGTGAAGTTGTAAACTATTATACAGATCCCAAGGAACAATTTTTAAATTTCGCGGAAGTTTTGAGTTGGTAGTAGTAAAAATAAAGGTTAGCTATGATTTCAAATCATTCAAGAAATTAGGAAATAACATGTTTTTAATGCGTACGGTTTTCGTTTTAATTTTGATTTTGAAATATACACCTTAATTATTAATATTCATGCTGTAATAAAATAAAATATAATTTTAGATGTAGTTATTTTTTCCTTGGGCAACTTAAAACACCCGCGAAATTTAAAAATTGTTCCTTGGGATGGTATTCATACTGTTTGTATGTAAATATATGCACTGTATATGCGAATATTTATTTAATTATATTTTATTTTCAGAAGAATTTTAAGTTTCATTTTATGTAAATATTTTCATTTTATTTTAATAAGTGTATTACAGCTATACAATGCTCTTATTTAGAAATACAAGCGAATTATGTATTTTATTCGTTACGATTAATCGTAAAGGGCTAATAAAATTAATATTCTGACCACAATCAGCGCACTAGCTTAACGTAACTATCATTACAAAAATGTCGTAATGCATTCCAGCATTGTTGCTAGTTTAAGTGCGTTAAATTGAAAAAGAGTATATTAAAATGCTGCTTCGCGTTAAATCTTTCCCGTAATTGAAAAATGTCTTTGGTTATCTTATTAGTATGAATTTTAGATTGGTGAATACGGCATTACAAAACGAACTGAAGACCATACACGCATTCTCACAAAAGACCTACAGTACATCTCAGTGGAAAGATATACAGCAAAATGCATAACTTTTCAGATAGTTTAGATGTAGACGTGAGCCGTGCTGACGAATTATCTCGTGGTGATGGTATGTAAATATTTTTAAATAATTAACAATAATTCAAAAAGTCTATTCGATAAACACGTATTTTAAAAAAATTAAAAGCAAATTTTTTCTAGGGTTCCCTTAGTGAGTGTGTCAAAACCTATACAATTTGTTAGTTTTAATGTGAAGATTACTTTGTCTTTAACTGCAAAAGATTACTTAACGATATTTTGAAGTACCATTTCATTTGTTTAAAAATTTGAAAGACTTTCACCATTGTAATAAAAATGTTATTCTTTTTCAGCATTTTCAATATCAGTTTCTGCTCCTGGCAAGGTAATTTTATTCGGGGAACATGCAGTAGTCTACGGCAAATTGGCACTAGCAGCCAGTCTAGGGTTACGGACAAAAGTTACTTTTACAGAGCATGAACTGACTGAAATAGGCTCCAATCGCATCATTTTCAATCTTTTCACAATTAACTTAATGCATTGCTATAATTTAGAGGTACATAATCATCTCACTAAGGCTTCTAAAACTCATGTTTATTTTTTAGGAAATTCAAAATAATTTATTGAATAAAAGTAGTCACTTACTGAAAAATATAAGTTTGGAAAAACCGGAAGCGGCAAATCACGAACATCTATCGGAAATTATAGAAGAATTCATTAAAGAGAACGGAGGTACTATGCCGTTAACACAAGTCCAACATCAGGCTTTATTCTCCCTGTTTTATTTACTATTAGTGATGGTGGGAAGTTCAAACATTGCCTTACAACCCTTCACGCTCGAAATAATGAGTGATTTAACACTAAATTCAGGTTTAGGTAGTTCAGCTTCTTACATGGTAACCATATCTGCAGTATTCTTCCAATTAGTTCGATATAAAACGTGCAAAAAGGACGACAAAAAACGTAAAAATACCAAGAAGAATTGTTTCAAAATGGAATTGAGTAAAAAAGATTTAGACCTGATATCACGTTGGGCTTTCACGGCAGAAAAGATAATGCACGGGACTCCGTCCGGGTTGGACAACACCACTTGCACTTGGGGTTCCATCGTGGAATTCAGAAGGAATGTTTTGATGAAACCGGTGGAACTGCATCGCAAGTTGAAAGTCCTGTTGGTCAACACTAGAGTACCCAAGGACACAAAAGCTTTAGTCGCTAGAGTCGCCAGATTGAGGGAAAAACATCCCCATATCGTCGATAATATATTGTCGGCAATAGAAAATATATCCAACTCGGTTTTAGATGAATTACTTAAACTGGATGAGATCGCTTTATCTGATAAGTCACCATCAGAAGATTATCAGAGCAAAATGGCCGAATCGTACGAACGAATTGGCGTAAGTTTTCTGGATTTTAAAGCAAAATGATAATTCATAATTATGAGCTTTTTAATAACCAACCTCGTACATTCTATTTTATTGTGTCGCATGATATTCACAATTTTATTTTAGGACCTCGTAGACTTCAATCAGAACCTCTTAAGGAGCCTTAAAGTTTCGCATCCATCACTGGACGATATTTGTGCTATCTTAGCCGAAGCAGGTTTGCATGGGAAACTAACGGGAGCTGGTGGAGGTGGTTACGCCTTCGCTCTTGTACCAACAAATTTTAATGAGGCTAACTTGAACGAAGTCATCCACAAATTAATTCAAAAAGGTTACGATGCGACTTTAACAGATTTAGGTGGGCCTGGTCTGGTAGTGGGATAATGTTTTGCTTGGTGTAAATGCTTATAGTTATAGCAACACGACTAGAATGCCAAATAAGAAATAACAAGGACTTATGTTTGGGCTCCAATAGTTTGGTGATAAAACGGATAGACACTATTGTCGCTTATGAATTCTTCCCCTCAATTTATATTTGTATTTTTTTAATTAAATTTATATGAAATTATAATTTTTTTTTTATTTAAATAAAATAAAATCAATGTCTTAACAATTACAGGGCGCACAGTGTGTCAAAAGAACGATTCAAGAATTATATATTGTTTTTAATGTTTCTGTTGGTAAATAATAATTATTTATTTTAATGTATAAAAGGTGTACATGTGGCATGTATGTATGTATGTACTTTCTTTCGTAATTATTTTCTAAACATAATTATACAAGGTACAAATTCGTATTATAGTCTAGTGTTCATACTTCATCATTTAAATTAAATCCAATTTTCAAATTTTATTTGGTAATGAATATTTAAAGTGTAATGTTTTTAAAATATATAATAAAAACCTTTTAAGAATATAGTTTTATTTCACGTAGGTGTCTAAGCTAGGGTTTTGTCTTATTTTCCCCCACGCAGAGGAAATGCGTCAGGTAATACTACGTGATCAGCGACGAAATCAAGATTTCGCATCTGAATATAACACAAACAATATCTGAATAATTTATGCATTCTAAATCGAATTGTATTTAAATTAAAATAAATTAGTTTAACAACATTGTATATAAACAAATTATATAAGCGAAGCGTAACAATTTAAAGAAATGCTGTTGTCTTCCGCTCATTTTCAATACTTTATTCTTACTTAGTTTCTCTGAACTGAGTTTGTATCGTTTGTTCTGGTGAAGTAACTTCACCGCTCTTGCTATTTTTCTTCCCATAGTGCGAACTTCGATGAGTTACTCAGTTTATAACCATCCTCTGGGCTATTTTTTAATTTCCAATATTTCTTGTTTTATTCCAGGATGGTAGTTGTTAGCATTAGCTGATATTTTGATTTTTTTTTGTAGTCTATATGGTGTTTTCCATTCTCAAACAAATATTCTGCTAATATTCGCATGTCCATGTTGGATTCTTGTCTTGTCTCTGTCTGTGCGGTGTAGTTTTTTCGACATTGGTGATTAACTTTGTATATTCCACGGGTATTCTACCTGTTGATAGCAATCCATCGATCGATCGTGAAAGAATGTTTGGCAAAAAGTTCACTTTCTAATCATTCTCTTGGTTAGGTTATTTTTTTGCACTTCCGATAGTTATTGTTTTATTTCTGGGTAGTAGTTGATATCATTAGCCAATATTTTGACTTTTTGTAGTTCATACAGTTTTCCATTGTCAAATGGATCCTCTGCAACTGTTGACAATCACATGTCCATATTGGTTTGCTTCTCTCTGTCTGTCCAATGTAATTTTTTCGACACTGATGATCGAGTTCGCATATTCCACGAGTGTTCAATTTGATGACCGCGATCGATTATTCGACTATTATTATTTATGATACTATGATTCGTATCAAGTTTTGTAAAAATAAATTGATTTTGTTATTGTACAGCGTGTTTCAAAAAGAATATACGTATTACAAAGTATTATTTTGTCCAAACTATCGATCGCTGCGCCTCGGCTCGGCTATTGGAGAAACGAATACATAGTCTAGTTTATTTAATAGCCGCTAGATGTCAGTTGTCTTCCGTTTTTCTTGGTAACCGTCATATGTTTAAAATGGCTACTCCGCAGCAGAAATTATTTTGTGTTCTCGAGTTTGCGAAGTGCAATTCCGTGATTACAGTGCAAAGACGTTTCAGGTTGAGCTACCAAATTGATCCTCCGAATGGGTGGAACATTCGCAGATGGCATTGACAGTTTATAAATACAGGATGTGTACGTGAAGGAAAGAGTCCTGGCCGCCTTCGAGTTTCTGAAGAAAATGTTGCATGAATTCAAACTGCTTTCCAACGTAATCCTTCAAAATCAACTTGTCGTGCTAGTCAGGAGTTACAACTGCCCACAACAACAATTTGGCTTGTCTTGAGACGTCGGTTGGTTATGAAGCCGTACAAGTTGCAGTTGTTACAAGCTCTGCTTCTGATGATAAACGGAAACTTGTGGCATTTTGTAACGAGATTCATGATGCTATTGACAATGATATCACTTTCGCACAACGCATCGTGTTCAGTGATGAAGTGACTTTCCATGTTATTAGTCTGGTAAACAAACTCAATGTTCGTATTTGGGATCTACAGATGCAGCCATTGAATATGTACTAGATTCGCCTAAAATCAATGTGTTTTGTACGATATCTCGATTATCTGTTTACGGCCCATTCTTCTTTGATGGAAACACGGTTAACGGCCAGCAGTATCTCGCTATGTTACAAAACTAGTTGTTTCCGAGGCTGCACGAAGACAACTTCATTTTTCAACAAGACGAGGCACCCCCTCACTGTAGTCGCCAAGTGCGTGAATATCTGAATTAAACTTTACCGAACCGTTGAATTGGTCGTCAAGGAGCTGGCGACTTGCCATGTCTCAGCTGGGCTCCACCGTCACCGGATTTGACACCCTGTGACTTCTTCCTGTAGGGTTTCGTTAAAGACAACGTTTATGTACCACCACTCCCACAGAACCTGGAAGAGTTGAAGAGCCGGATCCGTACAGTCATAACATCAGTAACGAAGGACATGCTTGCCCGAATATGAGAGGAATTTGAATATCGATGTGATATTGTTCGTGTCTGATGGAGGACATATTGAACATCTGTAATCTGAACTTGAGAGCTTCGTAAATATGTGTGTAAAATTTCTTATTCGTATGTCTTAAAGTTTAATAAATATATGCATTCGAAATACGAATATTCTTTTTGAAACAGCCCGTATTTTAATCGTTTTTCTTTATGACACAATATTCCGACGGTCCTATATTTGATATCCTCTGATCTGTGTTCGTTATCACTAAAACCCTCTCCCTTATTCTAAAAAGAGTAGGAAAAATTAGTTAGTTTTATTATTATTTAGATACTTACAGAGGAGTTGAATGGACGCTCAGCGAAATGAACGCGTTATGTTGTAATTTTATTTCCAGAGACTCTTGAAAACACTATTCTTTCATCAAAATGTTATGTAACTTATATTTGCATTTGCACTTTAAGATTGAATATAGAAACTTTAATGTTATACAATTCATAGCAAACTTGTATATTATTTTCTGAAATGCCATTAAGTTTGGACTTGTACAAAATGTTAAAAGAACATTTTCTCATAGTATTTTTTTACAACAAATATTCTTTTAAGGATCTTTTTTTATTAATTTAATTACTCAGGGAAAATAATTTACCAAACATGAGATTTTTGAAAAAGGAAATTAGAAAAGATACAATGTGATGCAGCAAAAAAATTTATATATTTACAGAAGAACAATATTGAAACATAATATAGAAAAATATAATCTGAATATTTAATTTGTGGCGTCAAATTAGGAGTAACATTAGAACGTTTTAGTTTTAGAAGCTTTTACGAACTCTTGAATCCATGACAAGTGTATATCTATGCGGGTATATGTATTGCCACCTGTACAATTTAAAGTTTCAACTTCACTCGCCACTCCAACTAACTCGTTTTGATAGACTAAAGGACCTCCGGAGTCGCCCTGAAAAAATTAATTTTTATATAATATCTGTATTAAATAATTTACATTAAATTAAAACTGTTTACAACAAAGTAAATCGTAAAGAAGCAAAGCAAATACAAGCATACAGGATGGACCACTGAAAACAGTCCAGCCAGACTTCTTGACTGTTTAAGCAATTTAGAAAAAGCTGCCCGAACACGTCAATCTTTATTCTAAAGAGGATATTTGATTTATAGTTAAATAATGCGTTTTTTTTAAAGTTATAATAATAATAATATTTGTTGTATTTGTAAATTTGTACAAAAATAAAAGTCGAAACATTAATAATCTAACAAAGTAAATTAAAAGAAAAATGTTTTATTTTTCTTTTAATTTACTTTGTTTCATTACTAATGTTTTGACTTTTCTTTTTGTAAAAATTTTACAAGTTTAAATAGTCATTTAAAGAACATGGTTTAAGATTAACTAGGAAATAATTTAATCTATGCTTCAGCAAACTAATAGGCTGTGTGGATTTAATAAATATTGAAGGAAGTTGCGACGTCATCCAGTACAAAAGAAAATTGTAATAAATAAAATCAAAATAAACAAGTGAGGGCTGCTATCTCATCCAAACCTACCTGGTGTCGTGCTTGGGAATTCCACCCGGTTTAAATCTGCATCAAGCGTGGATAAATAATGAAGATATACAGGGGACGCCACAGTATGAGTTATATTAACTTTAATTGATTAATCAACAAATTTAGTTTTACTATATCAGTGGCTCGCTATGTACAAGAACACATACATTACCAATACAAGAAATATGAGAATCATTGCAAGTAAAACCTATTGGAGCAGTGAAAAAAACGCTCTACAAGAAATAGGAATGACGATAAAGAAGAGGTTAATAAGGAACAAAAAATAATAAAACGAACAATGTTATCAAAGCAAGGGTCTAATGGATCTATTGTACTGTTTATATGTATAATATTTATCGATTTAACGATAACTAAATAAATTAAATAAAATTATAATTTATCTTATTATCTTATATAATATAAACGTAAAGTAATTCACATACAATACTTCATTTAGTTTGTTAAAGTGAGTCTGTTCTCACAAATATTGTATATAAACATTTATATGATTGAAGTGTTAAATGTTTTCGGTTTGACAAAGGAAACAGTTTTATTTCCAAAGAAATTATTCCTCTTGCAACTCTGCGCCCTTCCAAGTTTTCAAGTTTCTTTATACTCATACCTTTCTCACACTAAGATTATTTGATGCCCTTAAAGTAGACATCAGTAGCAGAAATTACCTTGTCGTTTAATCCAAATTTCTTTCCAATCATAATACCCATTTGGTTGGAATTGTTCATGTAAAATATATCTTACCCATTGCAGTTTTCACTTCTTCGTCGTCGTTGAACCGTACCCACCGGGTACTAGACTATAAGGTGGACGATCACGTTGTTACCATCAAAAAGACCTAATTACACCTTGTGTTTGGGCAGAAACATATGCCTTTGCATTGTCATGGAGCAACATCATATCGAAAGACAATAGGTCACACCGCTTGTTTTTTATGGCACGCCAGAATTTTCTCAAGGTCACACAATACGCATCGGAGTTGATTGTTGCGCCTCTTGCCATAAAATCCACTAACAAAATCCCTTTCCTGTTCTAATAGTTGCCGTGATCTTTCGTCCTGAAATTTGGCTTTCATTTTGGTTGGCAACGATGTGTATCGCCATTCCATTAACTGTCGCTTGAATTCAGGAGTCAAGTAAGACACCCCAGTCTCGTCTTCTGTAACGATATGGTCCAAAAATTCATCTCTTTGCCGATCGTATCGAGTCAAAAGCGATAAAGCACAGTCCAATTTTTTTGGTTTGGAATCCACCGACAACATAATTTTCAATACTTTCTCAGTTGCAAATCTTAAACATCTGAACAGGCGCAGAGCATGCTGGGAACAAACACGCATGGATGCGTCATTCTCACTCTCATTTAAGAACGGATCTTATTTAAAAAATAACCCTCGTATGTATTATTATTGATTTCAAAAGTATTTTAGAAGTCTTCTATAAAATTTAAAGAAAACAAGCATCTTATATTTACAGGCGATTTATATCGAGTTGACACATTCACATGTAGTTAAAAAAGGTGGAGTTTAATCGTTTTCCTTCATATATCGCATATGTGGGCAACAACCGGCCCGCAAGATATTGTCGTATTATCTCATGTCTGTATCTATCGCTAAAAATTATGAACACTATTTTTATACGCGGCCCGCGAACGTATTTGCACATTAAAGTTTGGCCCACAACATGTCAAAGGTTACCCATACTTGATATATCGTGTATCAAACATATGCATTACATTATTACTCGCAGTATTATTTGTCGCCGCTTCTTGGTTGTAGATGTTGATATTCGCATATTTCAGTCTCAATATTTCCAATTATAGACGCCACATTTGTAAATTAAGATTTCTTTTCGACAATAGCCCTGCTAAATTTGATTTTTTGACATTTGCGATTGCCTGTGCCTACCATTTCATCATTGAGCGATGCATGCTTCAATAACATTTACAAATTATTGAGATGTTTTATCAAAATTCACATTCATTTTTTGACTTTGATGATCTCTCCTTCTTTGCATGTGACAGATTGACGTCGGAATTCAAAAACTTGTTGAACAGTGTGACAAATATTTGAACAAAAATGAAAATTATGTAGAAAAGTATGTAAAATATGAAAATAAATATATTTTAATGATATTTACAATTACCTTCATAAAATGCACGTTTTAAGGCATAACAAAATGAACTTGAGTTTTATATTCCAATTGATTTAAGAGAAAAATCTATAACTCACATAACAGGCACTTTGATCAACACCATAAATGTCTATAACATAATCGTCGATTGATGTCACGTTCATAATAGCGTACTTCAAATGTTTGGAAGTGGGATTTAAGCATATTTCCGAAGTAGAATCGAATTCGTCACAAGAATCTTTACCGAAACCCACCAACATCACTTTTTCGCCAATAGGTGGTGTTTGCTGGGCTAAAGAAATCACCTCGGCTTTCGGACCCAAAACGACATCTTTAGTCAATCTAATTAAACCTATATCATGAATTGTTTCATGATAAACTAAGCTTAAATTGTACTCAGGATGGATGAGTACTTCATCTACTTCATATATGTCAGCTTCACTCAAGTCGTCTTCAGTTGTTATGCCCATATAGGCCGAATGATCCATGTCCAAGCAATGAGCCGCTGTCAATACAATGTTGGTTTCAATCAGTGCTCCTCCGCAATGTAACCAATCGAAGCCTAGAAAACTCAGATAGACATAATATGGGAAATCCTCAATATTTGCTAAGTCCCCATTTATGATAGATGTGGGTTTATCCTTTACTGGAAAACAAGATTCCTTTTTAAAATATAGACACGTAATAAAATAAATCAGGTAAATAGAATTCAGTTTTTATTTATTTATTCACATCAGAAGCAATATACATAATTAGATAAAAGCCCATAATTTGGCAACATCATTGGCTTCATTAAAAGTTATAGAAGATTTTGGACTGATCAAAAATTCAGTAGTTAATGTTTCTTCAGGGTAAGTTGATGTGTTTCAGACAGCAAAATATATGCGTTTGGACGTCTGCAATTATAAATAAGATATTTTTCATGCTTGGACAAATTTTCTGGAAAGGTACTACAGAAATACTTGCCCATTTGCACATCTTCAGTGCTGAACTACTGCACTGAAACTGGGGCAGTAGTTCAGCCCTGAAGATGTCCCATACAAATGGGTACGAAACGTCGGCAGATATACAAGTGACGCGGTTCCAGCCTGGAAACCCAGAAGCAGATAGCATGAACCACGACCGCGGAAGTCTACGTACCAAATTAAAGACTATTCACGCTCAAAAACAGAGAAAACAAAACATAGGTCGTAAATACAGAAAACACCGAGAATATCACCACAAACAATCATAAAGCAAAATTCATGACTTTATCATAGGTACCACACCTATCAGAAAATCTAAACAAACTCTTTACAAAATACTGCATTCAAATAGCCCACAAACCGAAAAATCCAAATAATTTTTTTTTAAACAAAATTAAATATACAAAATTAATCTTGTGGAGGTACATATGTAGGACAAACAAAATAATATCTACATTAAAGAATATGCGAGCAAAAATACAGTCTAACCAGTAACAAAATGATTGAAGATACGAGGGAGCGTTTTTATATTCGCGGAATGAGCGGGTTGTAGAGGGGTGAGTAGGCGCATTGGGGGCGTGGCCTATGCAGCGACTCATGATTAGTATAAATACGAAGTTTCATTGTTATTAGACAGTTAGTCTTTGAGCTATCGTCAACCAAGTAACATAATCAGGAGTGAAATATGGAAAAAATCGAATATCGTGCCGTTATAAAGTTCCTTACCAGGCAAGGAAAATCAGTCGCGACCATAATGAATGAGATGTCATTGGTTTACGGTGACTCTTGTCCAGGAAAAACCATGGTGTACAAGTGGCATAGTTTATTTAAACAAGGAAGGGAATACCTTGAAGACGACCCGAGGCCGGGAAGGAGCATTGAGGTGACCACGCCAGCACTTATCCAAAAAGTTGAACAAATTGTACTCGAAGATGCTCGACTAAAGAAGAAACAACTCGCAGAAATGGTTGGAGTATCCGATACAACAATTTTTAAAATCCTACACGATCATCTCGGCATGTCTAAGGTCAGCGCAAGATGGGTGCCGAGAATGCTCACGCCGCCGCAAAAACAACAGCGCGTAGAGTGTTCGCGTGCATTTTTGGACCTCTGTAATGAAGACAAGGATGGTGTATTGAGTGGAATTGTTACTGGAGACGAAACTTGGGTTCATCATTATGAACCTGAGTCCAAACAAGACTCCATGCAGTGGCATAAAAAGGGCACAGCACCTCCCAAGAAATTTAAAGTGTCACAATCAGCTGGGAAACTCATGGCAACGGTATTTTGGGATTCGGAAGGAATATTGTTGATTGATTATAAAGATAAAGGTGTTTCTATAACCGGAGAATATTACGCTTCAATATTAGAGCGACTAAAAGAAGCCATTAAAGAGAAAAGACGGGGAAAATTGACAAAAGGTGTTCTGCTTTTGCACGACAACGCGCCCGTCCACAAGAGCCGCGTTGCGTTAGCTGCCCTGCATAAGGTGGGCTTCGAAATTGTGAATCACCCACCCTACAGCCCAGACCTGGCCCCGAGTGATTATTACCTGTTTCCGAAAATGAAAAAAGAGCTGCGGGGTAAAAAATTTACTGCCGATGATGAAGTCAAGGAGGCAGTTTCGGCGTATTTTGCAGATAAAGAGAAATCATTTTTTTATGAGGGTATAAATAAATTAATTGAAAGATGTGAAAAATGTATCCGTCTTGCAGGTGAATATATTGAAAAAGAAAAATAATTTGGTTTTTTATTTCCACCCCTTGTCCCCCATTCCGCGAATATAAAAACGCTCCCTCGTACATGATCAATCTCAATGATATTATAACAACAAAATTGAAAAAATAAATTGTCTGCATCTCTCTGTACATACAAGCATCCAACAACGGGAATTTACAAATACGTATGCAGGTAACATGAGATAGAAAGGAAAAGAAAATACCGGATGTTGCTTTTAGAAAGCATCAACTGAAAACATTTAGAATGAATAAGTCTTTTGGCAAAACACAACGAAAAAAAAATTGTTAACTTAAAAATGCTTATGTTTGTAAATTTTATAATATTAAAAAAATATTTTTCTCAAATGTAAATAATCACAAATATTTATGTATATTAAAAAAAACTATTGTTCACACTTGGAAATATACGAGGGTGGTGTGAACAGTTTCCGACCTCAACGTGAGCTGTAAAAGGTATTGTAGATTAAAGAAAATAAATAATTTGAAAAAGGGGAACCCGCTCCCCTGAAACGTCATTAATGAAAATTAAATGTTTTATTAACTCAACGGTCGAAGCTCTCAATAGAAAGTAGTAAAGATTTTAATTAGGACAGGACAACCAATATATTAGACCCTTACGAAAGTGGAAGCAGAATGATTAAAAATAAATGTAATTTTCTTATACCAATCGAAAGAAAATCAGACTAGCCTTATCGTAAACCGAATTTCTTCGATTAGATTGTATAAAAAATATAATCAATGTATTAGCTGGCAGCAACATTACGTGAAAGGTCAATGTACAGTATTTATAATACATATAAAATATTTACAAGGTGTAGGACAAACTCCAGACGTAAAGTTAACAGAAGCACATTAAAAAAATAAAAAATTGACGGCTGTATTCTAAAGATTGGTCAACTGAAGAGAAGCTAACATTAACTATAATTTTTCTATTTTGATTTATATATTGTACAGTGTTCTGTAAGTGTAGTATATTTTCGAAATAGTTGCACTAATGATTTAGAAAACGAATTATTTTTTAGAATGTAATATTAAGAAAGTATAAATAATGTACATATTTATATTTATGTATTTTGCTTATACAAATAAACATGATTTAAGAATTATGCGATCAATATTTTAAATTATTAACTACTGAGAAGCTCTTGCTAAAATTAAACAATTTTGTGAGAACCTCAGTACTATTTTATGTATAATTAAAATGTAACTTACTGGTAGCTGTATCCGCAATTATAATATGGGTACACAGTAAAACAAACCACCACATTTTGAGATGAACTTAAACACTTCACTGAATATGAAATGCCAAAAAAATCGTTTCGTTTTTGTATATAAATCGAAAAGAAACAATATTATCAAAAGTTTTTTGAATTGTGGTTACAAATGGTTTTTTTTTCGTTGATAAGATTCTTAGATTGTGTATTTTTACTTATACTAATTGCAAAGTTAATGAACTTCTTTCCGGATATACGATTAGATTATGAGAATAGATGTAATAAAAGGCGCAATAGGCTTTATCAATTTTGCCATCATAATTAATCAAAATTTAAATGTGGAGAACGAGATACGAGGGAGCGTTTTTATATTCGCGGAATGGGGGACAAGGGGTGGAAATAAAAAAACCAAATTATTTTTCTTTTTCAATATATTCACCTGCAAGACGGATACATTTTTCACATCTTTCAATTAATTTATTTATACCCTCATAAAAAAATGATTTCTCTTTATCTGCAAAATACGCCGAAACTGCCCCCTTGACTTCATCATCGGCAGTAAATTTTTTACCCCGCAGCTCCTTTTTCATTTTCGGAAACAGGTAATAATCACTCGGGGCCAGGTCTGGGCTGTAGGGTGGGTCATTCACAATTTCGAAGCCCACCTTATGCAGGGCAGCTAACGCAACGCGGCTCTTGTGGACGGGCGCGTTGTCGTGCAAAAGCAGAACACCTTTTGTCAATTTTCCCCGTCTTTTCTCTTTAATGGCTTCTTTTAGTCGCTCTAATATTGAAGCGTAATATTCTCCGGTTATAGAAACACCTTTATCTTTATAATCAATCGACAATATTCCTTCCGAGTCCCAAAATACCGTTGCCATGAGTTTCCCAGCTGATTGTGACACTTTAAATTTCTTGGGAGGTGCTGTGCCCTTTTTATGCCACTGCATGGAGTCTTGTTTGGACTCAGGTTCATAATGATGAACCCAAGTTTCGTCTCCAGTAACAATTCCACTCAATACACCATCCTTGTCTTCATTACAGAGGTCCAAAAATGCACGCGAACACTCTACGCGCTGTTGTTTTTGCGGCGGCATGAGCATTCTCGGCACCCATCTTGCGCTGACCTTAGACATGCCGAGATGATCGTGTAGGATTTTAAAAATTGTTGTATCGGATACTCCAACCATTTCTGCGAGTTGTTTCTTCTTTAGTCGAGCATCTTCGAGTACAATTTGTTCAACTTTTTGGATAAGTGCTGGCGTGGTCACCTCAATGCTCCTGCCCGGCCTCGGGTCGTCTTCCAGGGATTCCCTTCCTTGTTTAAATAAACTATGCCACTTGTACACCATGGTTTTTCCTGGACAAGAGTAGCCGTAAACCAATGACATCTCATTCATTATGGTCGCGACTGATTTTCCTTGCCTGGTAAGGAACTTTATACCGGCACGATATTCGATTTTTTCCATATTTCACTTTTCACTCCTGATTATGTTACTTGGTTGACAATAGCTCAAAGACTAACTGTCTAATGACAATGAAACATGAGTCGCTGCACAGGCGACGCCCCCAATGCGCCTACTCACCCCTCTACAACCCGCTCATCCCGCAAATATAAAAACGCTCCCTCGTATGTATGTTAGACGCATAACTATTACTTACAAAGTCCGAAAAACAAAACCATTATTCAATGTCATTAAAAAGACCGACCAAGTTAGCATTTCAGAAGCATGGGTTTCTAGTTCTGTACTATCAAACGCTATCTGTCGTTTTATATTTTTCCCTGGCATGCCATTACGGCTTCAAAGATTTTTTTATTTTCTAAATTGTTTTTTTAATCACTAAGGTTGATATATAACCCCTTTCCACATTAACTTTCGTAATTCTGTATACGCATTTCGACAACTAAGTTGTCATCATCAGCAGACAATTGCAAAGTTTCGCACCTGGTAAACCACGGCAAAAAATACCTGTACGAAAACAAACTCCGTACGCGATCCGTACCGTTGAGAACCAAAATGTACGGTTATTTTTCGCCGTGGTTTACCAGGTGCGACACTTTGCAATTATCTGCTGATAATGACAACTTTGTTGTCAAAATGCGTATGCAGAATTACGAAAGTTAATGTGGAAAGGAGTTATATATCAACCTTAGTGATTAAGTTAATCAACTACAGGCTCCATCAAATTCAACTTCTAAATTGTTGTCTATCGCATATGTAACTAGGGAACGAACAACCCTCCAAGACATGTGTTGGTTGTTGGCAAGAGACTACTTACGTTGGCTCTACTACTTACTTTTGACGTTAATCATTAATAACTAGAACTGCCAATCCTTGGTGGTGAATTTAGTACATCGCGTCAGCTTAGTGAGAACAGTTATGGTATTTGTTATGATGCTGTTTTTGTATATAAAGTCATAGTGTCAGAAGTAAAGTACTACAATTAGTTCGCAAAAGAATTTAAATACTGAAAGTATGATGGTGCAAAAATAATACGAGGGTTGTTTTTTAAATAACATCCGTTTGTGAATGAGAGTGAGAATGACACGTGATCGCCGCAATGCACGTAAATCACAAGAATTTATACTACCAATATACGCGATTCAGGTGTTCATTAGGTATTTAATCTATTTTATCAGTTATTTATTAACAGTACATAGATTTCTTAATCGATTTTCGATATTAGAATACACAGACACTATTATTAAATGTATTGTTTGCAATATCAGCATTTTACAGTACAGTATTTTTTTGTGTAAAAGTTAATAACGTTAAAAGTTAAGTGTGTGCAACATTCCACAAAATATTGAAGATAACGAAGAATTTCTAAATTTTTGGAGGAAGTATATTCCGGAATGGAGATTGCCAACAAGAGATCAATTACAGTATAATTTTCATCGAGTGGAAAATACGGTTACGGATCAAATAAAAGCAGAGTTAAAAGATCAAAAAATATGGCTGACGGGAGATGAAACAACGGATGCAAAAAAGAATAGTATTTTAAATGTGTTAGCACGCACTTTAAAAAGCGGCGAGATTTCCTTGGCTCTTCTTTTTCGTAGTAGAATATTACAGAAGACAAACGCGGAAAGAATAGTAGAAACTAAAAAACATATCTTTGGGAAGTTCAATATATCGGCAACCCAACTTGTAATGTTTGTTACAGATGGGGATTCGAATACAGTTAAAGCTGGAAAGTTACTAAAACAATTTTATCCTCAACTGCTTCGTATAACCTGTTTGCTCCATGCATGTCTTTTTGTAGCTGAATTTATTAGAAACAGTTATTCAAATGCAGATCAATTTATAGTTTCTACCAAAAAAGTTTTTATTAAATCTCCAAACGCATTCGTGAGTTTAAACAGACTTGTTTGGACATTTCTCATCCACCACAGCCGGTATTGGCGAGATGGGTAACGTGGGTTAAAGCTCTTTTATATTATGAGAAGTGTTTACACATTATTAAACCTCGTATCTTAAATTTAAATCCGCAAGATGCTCAAGCAATTTCAGTAAGTCAGCGACTGGTTTCAGATACCGAAATCCACACTCAAATAGAGCAAATTTCCGAAAATTATTAAATTTTTTTAGATAATATTTCCAAATTAGAGAACACCAAGCTATCATAACATTTTTGTATTACATTTGACACAAAATTATTATTCAATAACCATATAGATAATATATCCAATTCTGCATTAAAAACTTTGAGTTTCATAATTAGAACCACCAAGTCCTTCTCTTTAATCGACAGCATACTACCAATTTATTTTGCCTTTGTTAGGTCAAAACTCGAATATGCGTCATTGGAGTGGTCACCTCTTTATAAAACACATATCCATGTGCTGGAATTAGTGCAAAGGCGTTTTCTAAAGCACCTCTTCTTTCGCCAGTTTGGGAACTATCCTCCTCGGGACTACAGTCATATTAATCTACTAACTACATTTAACATAGACCCATTAGAGCTCCGTAGACACCGCAATGATATAAAATTTCTTTACCACCTTCTACATAATAGAATTGACGCACCTGAAATTCTGGCAAAGATAAACTTTTTGGTTCCCAGGCAAGCGACTAGAATAACGAACACCTTTCGCCTGCCCATTCCAAGAACAAATTGTACTGATTGGATCGCCGGTCTACCGAATGTGTAATAACTTTAATAATTTAACAGCCGTGGATATAAACTATAGTCCTTTACCAACGATTTTACGTTAGTGCACTTACCGTGTTTGTAGTGTATAAGTGTGTCTATACTTTTTATGGTGGTGGATCTTACAGATAAAAGTATTTAATGTAAATTAGTATTTAATGTATTTAGAAAATTGGGTGTTCACTGTAACTCAAAGGATTGTAAAAATCTGTTGGGCAAATATATACATTATTATATACTATTATATACAGTAAAACCTGTCAATAACGGCCACCCAAAAAGCAAAATATATTGGCCGTTATATAAAGGTGTCCGTAATTGACAGGTTTTTCGTCTCACAAATAAAATACATAATTAATTTTAGGATTTGCTTTCTTTATTTTATTAATTAAAGTAAATATGTTAGTATATAAATACAAATATGTGTAAGAAAAACTAAAATTTTAATGTATTTACATATTATAGATAATATGGCATCTAATAAATTATTTATATGTACGTATTATTATAATATATTCATACGAAAAAACACAATTTATTAGGATTTTTTAAAGTATGTTTCAATATTTGTTTGCTTCACATTTTTTAGCTTCGATTTAAAAACTGCAGCTTCACATGTAAGTAAAATTTTAGAAACATCCATATAAATGTCACCATTGTTATTGCACAATAAATAATTTTGTATGTCTCTTAATTTTGCACACACTTCACTCATACTAGATAAACTAGATTTTGGAGTTTCACATTCGTCCAGGTGACTATTATTAGAGTTATGTTCTTCATCATTATTGCACAAATCTTCAACAATTTCTGGAATACTGAAGTTAGGGCTCTCTGTAGGCACATGACGATCAATAGAAGCATATTCATCTAAATCCATCAAAAATTCGTTACGAACTGCAGGATATAGCTGGGCAAGGGGTATTTCGTCTTCTTCATCAAACATTGTGTCCTCCTGGATAACATCAGAGAATCCGGCCTTGGAAAAACATTTTTTAACTGTAGCAGGAGATACCTTTTTCCAAGCAGCTGTAATCCATACAAGTGCATTGGTAAAATTTATGTTTTTTTCAAAAATTTCAAAATCACATTCATTGTCAATAAACGTTAGAAGCTTTTTAATCAAAAAATTTCGGTAAATCAATTTGAAATTCTGAATTATTCCTTGATCCAAGGCTGACAATACGAAGTGGTGTTTGGCGGCAGGAAGACTAGTTTAACATTTTCTAATGGAACTTTAGAATCTGAAGTGGCATTATCCAAGAAAAGAAGCACTTTTCTATTTTGTTTTTTCATTTTATTGTCAAATTTATGCAGCCATCTTGTCATAATTTGCGTTGTCATCCATGCCTTTTTGTTAGAAACCCATTCTAAGGGTAATTTGTCCACATGACTACCCTTAAAACAGCGAGGATTTTTATTTTTTCCAATTATTAATGGATCTTCCTTCTCACCTTCCATATTTGCACATAGTAAAACAGTCAAACGTTGTTTTGCTGGCTTCTTCCCTGCACAATTCTCACTTTTTAATGCAAATGTCTTATTTGGCATAGCGCGGTAATAAAGACCTGTTTCGTCGGCATTAAACACATCTCGAGGAGAATAATTTATTAAAATCAACGGTAACTTGGTTTTCCAGTCTTTTATATCGTCCAAATTAACCTCTGCGGAATCACCACAAATTGATTTAAAAGTTATACTGTGTCACCGACAGAAACTTTCCAACCATCCATTAGATGCTGCGAAATTATCCATCTTTAAACTGCTTGCTGTCTCCAGTGCTTTTTGTTTAAGTAGCGGCCCAGATATTGGAATTGCTTTATTTCTGGCTTTGCAAAACCAATTGTAGACGACTTGATCCACTGCCAATCCTTCCGACTTCGGAAATTTTCGTTTTAGCTCCATGTTAACACCTTCCTCGACCATCTTTTTTAATTCACCTTTATTTTTCTTAATATCGTTAATTTGTGTTTTTCCAACTCCATATTTTTCGGCCAACTTTCACGAACTTAACGCATACTTTTCACTTTCCGCGATTATATTTATTTTGTCTTTTAGCGACAAACGTTTTCTTTTTTGCGACATACTTAATTAAGAACCTTTCGAATACGGAGACAACTTTAAACTGAATTGTTTCCTTTAGAATAATAAAGTTTAAATCGAAAAGGGTGAATTACTACCAGGTAATAGGAAACCCCGGGAAACCCCGACAATTTGTATTAGGTATTTCCGTCAATAAAGATATACATGTCATAAATAGTCCGGCCGACATTGGCAGGTAAATTTCTATGAAAATAGGCCGTAAAAGTTTGGGTTATTTGGCCGCGGCCGTTTTACAAAGGTGGCCGTAATTAACGGGTATTTGTGTATGGGAATTTCCTTATAGTCGATTCGGGGAACTTTGAAACTCAAGTGGCCGCTTTAGTCAGGTGGCCGTTAACACAGGTTTTACTGTATTACCTCGAAGCCTCGTTAGGAATCTAACAGATAGTATAGGAAGATTAACAACAGATAAATTGTGCGCAATTATAAATAAAAATCTAGCTTTTCAAACTATAGTGCATATAGACAAGAGTTTAACTGAAAACCAAGAGTGCGAATATGATGCGAACGTCCTTTTTAAATTCGCGAGCATCACATCATTAGACGCAGAACGCTCCTCTTTCAAATACACCAACATATTTTCACCTTACCGTAGGAGTATGACAGAGTCAGCACTGAAAGGCATACTAATGACACAATACTACAGCGAATTTTTGCCTCATTCTACATCAACAACACAAAAAAAACTAAAATAATAAGTAATTACATTTCCTATTATAAGTATTGGTAGTAACTGAGCCGTACGCTACTGCGAAAGCACTCGTTTCTGCAGCCTTACTACGAACCTGGCGTGTTGACAAGTGTGACCGCTTTAATTATATATTATAATTAATAAAAAAAAAGAAAACTATAACTTACGTAGCATACATTTCGATCAACACCATAAACGTCTATAACATAATCGTCGATTGATGTTACGTTCATGACGGCGTACTTCAAATGTTTGGAAGTGGGATTTATGCATATTTTCACCCAGGGATGAAATTTGTCACAGAAATTTTTACCGAAACCCACCACCATCACTTTTTCACCAATAGGTGGTGTTTGGTGACCTAAAGGGATCAAGTCAGTTTTCGGTCCCAAAGTGACGTCCTTATTTAATCTAACTAGACCTATATCATGTACCGTTTCGTGATAAGTTAAACTAAGATTGTACTCAGGATGGACAAGTACTTCACTCATTTCGAATAAGTCAGCTTCGCTCACACCATCTTTAGTTGCTATACCCACATAAACTGAACTGTGCTTCTTCAAGCAATGAGCCGCTGTTAATATAATGTTTGTTTCAATCAGCGATCCTCCGCAACGCAACGAATTGGTGCCTGGATAACTCAGATAGACATAATATGGGAAATCTTCAATATTTGCTAATGCGCCGTTTATGATTGAAGTGGGTATATCCTTTACTGGAAAACAAGACCCTTTTTTAAAATATGGATACGTAATAAAATAAATTAGGTAAATGGAATTCCGTTTTTATTTATTTATTCATATCTGAAGCATTATACTTACATAATTAGATAACAGGCCAAAATTTGGCGACATCAATTTGTTAAAAATTACAGAAAATTTCGTACTAACTAAATCATTAAAGTAAAAGATAAATAGAAGTGGACTCAAGCCCCGAGGAACTCCAGAAGTATCAATGAATTCTTTTGAACTAAAACTATTTTAAAACATATAGAAGTCGCTTGTTATTCGAATAAGATTCAATTAAGTTTAGAAAAAGGACGAAAAACCAAAATAAAAAAGTTTCACGAGGAATATTCACGTATTATGACTGTTAGAGAAGCAGCATACAATTCAGCACTTAATTTTATCATTCCATTAATACCTCTGCTGAAGAAACAATACATGAACTCCAAGAATTGAAAACGTTCATTTCAGATGATATTTTGTAAAAAATTACCTTTTGCAGACGATAATCGAAGTGATGATTTGATATAATCTTATGCCTTCATCCTTAATTCCTCCGCAGATTATCTGAACACCAAAGAATATTCTACTTTTTTAATGCTTTTTACATCACACACATACTGCAGAAATTTTTGAAAAAAATTATTCTCTGGTGAGATTCGAACTCACAATCTTATCGTTATATGTGTCTTGACCATTAGACCACAGAGAACCGTGAGATTAGAACCTATTAACGTGCCATACATTTTATTATGGAAATAGATATTAAATATATATTATATACAATTAAACCTAACACCCACCCCATTGAATATCTGTTTTCATAATGAAATTTATGGCATATTAATTGATTTGAAGATTACAGTTCTCTGTGGTCTAGTGGCCAAGACACGCGTCCGGTAAATATGACATCGTTAGTGCGAATCTCATCAGGAGGCAGTAAATTTCTTCAATAATTTCTGTAATACACAGCGAAAACGAAACTTTTTTAAAATAGTAATTCTTAGTGGTACCATCTATTAAAAAAATATGCGTCGGTAAGATAGATCTTTCACCAATGTTATGTCAAAATATGACATTTGCATCATTAGAAGGAGAGAAATTGCGCATAAAGTAACAGTGTGTATTTGGCACTGGTGGAAAAATGAATTTCGAACAAAGAGTTCTGTTTTAAAGTTGGTAAATCGTTTACTGAAACCTTTAATTTGATGAAACAAGTGTATGGCGATGCGTGTTTATTACGTATGAGTGTGTATGAGTGATATAAACGATTTAAAGATGGTTGTACCGTCAAAAATGACGACGAACATCTCGGTGCAAAAAAATCTGTGGTTACGGAAAGTAACATCGCACTTGCGCGTGAATTTTTCAGAAATGAGCCGAAATCCTCATTGAGATACGTGGGAATGGAATTGAATATTTCCAAAAATTCAATTCATCGTATTTTGACACAGCATTTGGACTGAGAAAAATTTGTGCGCTACTACATACTACATAAGCTAACTGAATTCAACATTGTACAGACTTGATTAAAGATTCAAAAAAGGACGAAAACTTCAAGTATTCTATTGCAACTGGCGATGAGACGTGGTGTTTTCAATAAGATCCAGAGACTAAGCGTCAAAACCCTGGATGGAAGCATCCAAGCGAAGAAAGACCGACAAAAAGCCGTTTGGAGAAGTCAAAAGTGAAAACAGCGTTGATTTGTTTTTATGATTTTAAAGGCATGTGCACAAAGAGTTTGTACTAACTAGTTAAAGAGTCAATCTGTATATTATCTTGGTGTTTCGAAGCGTCTTTTGTGGTGAAACATCAATTGGCGCGTATTCGTCGTGTGCACCCTCAATATCGTGAAAATGGTAGCTGGCGTTTGTTACATAATAATGCACCATCTCATCGCTCGACGCTTATCACTGATTTTCTAACTACAAATGGCATTCTAACCATCAACCATTCACCGTATTCACCGGATTTGACACCCTGTGATTTCTATTTATTTTCCAAACTATATTTGCCGCTGAAAGGACAGCGTTATGCGGACGTCGAAGCCATTAAAAAGGCGTCGACAGCGATCTTGAAGAATATCTCTAAAGATGAACGTAAAAATTCATTCGACATGTTAATTGACCGTGCAAAACGTTGATTTGAAGCCGAAGGCGACTACTTTGAATAAAATAAATGAATTTTAAGCTTTTGTTTTTATTTAAGAAAGTTCCGTGTTCTCTAACACAGACTGTATATGTATGCGATGCAAGTCAGTAAAAAAATAAAGTTTTTTCAGTTTCACCTCGTAAAAGCCCATAATTATATGCCAAGGAATAGTTGGTTTTTCATAAATTTTTCGTCATTTATTTTTTTTGTTATTATTATTATTATAAATAAATAAAGTTGTTTTATTTTTTTATAGAATTTTGTATTGCAATAGATTAAATGAAAGATTCCACTAAAAACCTTGATGTTCTATTTTTTAAACCTAAAAGTGGTAACGTTTGAATTTCGGAATTCAATTTATCTCGAAATATTTAGTATTGTAATGTATGTACAACACTAAATTGTTAATATATAGAACAGCATTGTAATAAATTCCAGGTTTAGATAAATTTAAAATGTAAAAGGAACGAAAGTTTGATAAAACTTGACTAGAATTTTACTTATAGTGCTGAATACTTCGACTCTCGTAGATTTTATATAAAACCACCTTAGAGAATTTCAATATGATTTAATCGAACTAAGATTTTACTTACTGGAGTCTGCGTTACCAGCTATAATTTGGAAAGTGAGTAAAACACACCACCACATTTTATAACGTAATCAAACACTTAACCGAATACCAAATGATTTTTAATTATTATCGTAAAACTTCCGGAACCTGAGTGTAATTGATTCTTTTTTACTGATAAGATTTAATTCGTGTATACGTGCTTACCACAAGACAAGTACAAAACTGAGTTTCAAAATTTATATCGGAAGTCACGGCGATTGTTTCACCACAATGGCTTCATCAGGTAGATGGAAACTAATAGCATATTGCAACCACTTACATACGTATAGTGTTGATGGAAGATAATTTTGATGGAGCCTGTGGTTGATTAACTTGATGACTGAAGGTTGATATATAACCCCTTGCCACATTAATTTTCGTATTCTGTATACGTATTTCGACAACTAAGTTGTCATCATCAGCAGATAATTAAACAGTCTTACACCTGGAAAACTACGGCGAGAAATACCCGGACGAAAACAAACTCTGTACGCGATCCGTACCGTTGAGAACCAAAATGTACACTGTGCTGTTATCTGCTGATGATGACAACTTATTATTATTTTTATTATCATGGCGTAATACTCCTGTAGGAGTTAAGCCACCTTTCGGTTCTCTAGATCTGTTTTGTGTTGGGGAGATCACCCCCCTTTCCCTGCCTATATCTTTTCACAAACTTCTCTCCATTGTTCTATTCCCCACCTTCTGCTTCCAGTTACTGGTTCCGGTCCTTCTCAAATCCTCGTCCACGTCTCGCTTCCATGTACTGCTCGGCCTCTCCCTCCTCCTTCTTCTCAGTCCTGCTGTCCATATATCACTGTGTCTGGTCCCGCTCTCCATATAGATGATGACAACTTAGTTGTCGAAATACGTATACAGAATACGAAAATTAATGTGGCAAGGGGTTATATATCAACCTTCAGTGATCAAGTTGATGGAAGATAGTTATAATTTTAAATTTAGTAAGAGCTGGAGAGTTATTTAAATCTATCTGGCTATTTACGATTAAAACTAAATTATTGTATTTATTGGTTTCTAAACTTTCAAACAAATTAAGTTGCTTTTAGCTTGAACGTGTAATATTTTGAAATTACTATTGAATTCGTGGTTCGATTCTATGCAATGACTAACGAAAGTCGAGTCTTTTTTTATCCTTATAACTTATTTTATTCTCTAGCATCTTAACAAATATTTATCCTGTTTATCCTATGTAAACTTTTTGGCGATCTTCTGACATCAACATGTAGACAAGTTAGTTTAACTTTTCGTTTGCTTTATCTTTATTATTTTTGATAAATATTTGTATTTTGACGTCTGCTTTGAATGCTATGGTTTCATCATTTCATGTTTTAATGAGAATTTCTGTTTTGTTGGAAATATTGCCTATGTTCAGTACCGTACAGCCGAATTAGACCCATATATAGTTTTTAGATATATAAAGGTGTTTCAAATTTCCTGTTTTTTTTTTAAGAATAAATAAAACACATAATTTGCATACGCTTTCAAAAACTTTTTATTGTTAATTGAAGTATCAGTTATGACATTTATATGTGAAAAATATCTGCCAAATGACCTCCTCTTGCAGCTCCACAGACGTCCACTCTTTTGTTAAAATTTTCAATGACATTTTAACATAATTGAGGCTCTATCTCACCAATGACACGAATAATTTCATCTTTCAAAGCAGGAATTGATTGTGGATTGTTTTTATAAACCTGACTTTTCAGTCTAACGGTGTCAAAATGTGCCTCACCGGAAAATATTATTTTTTGAGAAAAATCGGATAATTGTTCATTGATGAAATTGACAAATAAACGACGTTTTAAATGATCTGATGGCTTCAGTTCCTGTGTTTTTTGAACCTTATATGCCTTTAGAGCTAAACCCTTGTGTAAAATACGCCATGTTGTTGATCCACTAAGTCCAAGTTGTTGTGAACGTCGTCTAATGGATATTCCGGTATCTTCAGCAACACTTTCACGAACCAAACCAATATTTTCTTGTGAACGACCACTACGACTATATTTTTCACTTTTTTGATCTTCCACGGAACCGATCTCTTGAAATTTTTTAATAATTCGACCAATAGTGCTTTCAGATGGACGATTATGTAAACTCTAGAATTCACGTAATTTTCTAAAAACTCTTTTCACAGAACGCTGATTTTCATAAAATAATTCAACAATTTGAACACGTTGTTGTACCGTGTACGAAGGCATTTTTATAAATGTCATACATCACACTTTTTATGACGGAGTCAGCACCGGAAGGCATACTAATGATTGCTTCACTTTACATCAACAACACAAAAAAAAAGTAAAATAGTAAGTAATTACATTTATTATTTTTAATATTGATAGTAACTGAGCCGTACCCTACTGCGAAAGCACTCGTTTCTGCAGCCTTATTATTATGAAATGCAAGAACTCTTTGAAATCGATGAATGAATTTTACTTCTTGATTTATCTTTTCTATATATTTCGTAGTACTTCTTATTCTTTCACTATGGATTGAATTCTATTATAATTCCTTCTTAATTATGGTTTTTCATCTTATGGCAAGAGCGTAGATTGAAAGATTTAATAAGTTTAATAATAATATTTATTATATTATAGAATTCACACTACACTTTAAATAACAAAGGTTGATGGAATAATAATTGGACAGAAATATTATACGGCGACCGCCAGCACTCTGACTGTAGCTAATTATCTACTTTTGACCATTTCTGGGGTGATCCAATATCTATACATATTATATGCTGACTAAGTTGTTTGTATGATGAAACGGACTCATTGTTTAAGGAGCATTGCAACAATATATACAATTACGCGAATTTCACAATGTACGTTAACGAAATCTCGAAATTTCTTGCTTATTGCACCACTTTAATATAGGAAGAAATTATTTAAAAAAATCATGTCATCGGAGGAGAATCGAACCCTTGTCAACTACTTACCGAGCAGGTGCTCTACCATTAAGCCACCAAGGCCCGCAAGATTCGATTCCTTAAGCCTTCTATAAACTTTATATTGGAAACAGATCTTTAATTAAATTTAGTTTAGTTAATTTAATTAATTAAACCAAATATTTTTGATTTTCGTTGTGATTCGAGGGTGTTGTTAATTGTGTCTATAATATAATCATACCTATGTACACATGAATAAATAAAACTTCGATTTGGCACTAAATGGAATACACACACAGACCTGAATGGCCGTGTTTTATTTTTAATTTTATACGTTTACAATAGAACAATATTAGAATAGAATGTAAGGTAATATAATGTAAATTATTATATCCACCAAGCCGAATCTGAAATGTTATGTTTACTTTTGTTATTGGAAGTATTTATATATTCTTCAATCCACGGTATGTGTTCTTCTACAGGAGTGAACGAGTTGCCACCTGAACAATCGTCGCTATTGACACTGCTCGCTACACCAACGATTTTATTGTCGTACACCATGGGACCACCAGAATCACCCTAGAAAAAACAAAGTCGCGTTTAAAATATTTGAAAAAAAAACTTCAGATGTAACTATCAATTAAATTTGTATTTTCTGATTTTAAATATTGCGTTGTCGAAAAAGTTATGACAATACTATTTTTCAAAGATCACTTATTAATTTAAAAAAGACCTGCAATAAAACCTACACAGCGTTACACAGGAACATAAGCTGAAATACCGTCAAGTGTTCGGTACTTATTACAGTGATCGTCCAAATGCCCTTAAAAAACCTGTCCATTATACTTAAGAGAATTAGAACCATACAGAACTATTACCGGAAACCTCATTCTTTGCTTAAAAATAATTATACATAGATTATACTAATAAACATTAAATAAGCCATATCTTTCGGTTTAATCGCAGGTTTTTGAATTACATTAGTTGAAATTTCGAAAATTTAAAAATTATCAAGGTTTTCTATTGATGAGCTTCATAATTCCACGCCCATAGAGGGACGAGAAACTTTTCAAGATGCTGATTCATAGCCTCATCTAAGTTGAACAATCACGCAAGTAGTTTTGAAGAGAACGAAATAAGTGGAAGTCGCCCAAGGATTGGCGATCGGCGAGTATAATGGGTGTACTAGCACAACCAAACCAAGAACTAATAATTTTTGACAGGCGATCAAACTTGTGTGTGGTCTCGCGTTATCGTGATGCAATACTACCCTTTTGCGACAAACGATCAATTGCCCAATTTTCGATAGTACACACTTGAATTATTTGTTTGGTTTCTTGGTAGGAGTTCAAATGACATTTGAGGCGAATCCACACGTTGGAACGAAGGCTATTTTTGCACTACGTGGTTGTAAACAATGAATTTCTCATTACCAGTTATCAGTCGCTTCAAAAGAAGATCGTTTTACAGATGTTTAAGGAACATATTGTAGGTGTTTGTACGTACAGTCAAATGAACTTCTTCTTAAGAAACTCAAAAAATGAAGTTTGCTGACGTATCCTAACTTTCATGTGATTGTGAAACATGCGAACGAAATTGAATGACGAATGTTTCACATTTCTGCAATTTCTTGTCTCGTCTACTGTGGATCTGACTCGATCAACATCTTTATTTCGTCGTCATCAAACGCAATGGGTTTCCCTGACCGAGCAGTGTCGTTGAGATTGAAGAATCTCGTGAAACATTGTTGATATTGATGTTTTTTAGAGTGTGAGTGTGAGCTTCTCATTTTACGGACATAAATTGGTAAAATATGATGAAAATATTGGTCTTCGCTTTTCAACTTTTTATAAAATTTAAAGCACTTAACCATACCGCTAGTTTCTTTCCAGAATGAAGTTAAAATTATCAGCTATCATATGGTGTAGTTAAATCTTAATGGAGACTGAGACATTACTACAGTGTGTGTTTGGCTTTCGACGATGTAAGTCTGGTACGGATTTTGTTTCTATGCGGGTTTTGCCGTGATTCCAAGTGTAACACTGTGAGTGCTGCTGATGATGACAAATTATCTGTCGAAATACGTATACAGAATACGAAAATTATTGCGAAAAGGGCTTATATTAATTTTAATTGATTGACATGGCGTTGTATAAAAGTAGATGATACTAGATCATGTAAAAATGAATAAGCATGCAAAAATGCGTCATAACTTCATCGACAACCCAATAAATCCCAAATGCTTACTGATTACACTTACGTAACAAGCACTTTGTTTGTCACCAACAGATTCTATAACGGTATTTTTGATCGAAGTAACGTTCATAACAGCTGATCTCAGATGCGTAGAAGCTGGATTAAGACATTGTTCTATTAGAGCTGGAATGAAGATATTGCAGGTATCTAGGCCGAAGCCTACCACAAGCGCTTTATCGCCAACGGCTGGTTTAAAGTCAGCCAATTCGATCAATTTTACTTTCATTCCAACAACCACATCTTCAGTTAATCTAACTAAACCTATGTCATGCGTTGAATCGTTTTGGGTATGTGGATATTCGGGATGGATCAGAATTTCATCTACTTTGTAGGCATGGGCTTCTTTTAATTCTGCCTCGGTCGTTATACCGGTGTAAACGACAAAATCGACTACACCCAAACAATGCGCTGCCGTTAGAACGATGTTCGGTTGGATTAGTGCGCCACCACATAATAAGGATGGGTAGTTTTTATATCTCAGATAAGCGTAAAACGGATAATCTTCTATGTTTGCTAAATCACCTCCGATGATGGAGGAAGGCTTATCTTTTACTGAAACATAAATAAAGTTTTATTTTATATCAATAAAGTTGATAGTTATTGCACTGTATTAATGTGGTATATATTTATGGAAATGCAATGATTTCAATGTGATTAGAAAATAGTTAGGAGTGTTTAGGATATTACAAAAAAATAGAAACAATTAAGGTGCTTCGTACATGTACGAGATGTGCCGGAAAGATATTACCGGTTTTTCCAACAGATGTCGCTAGGCTTAAGTATGCAATGTTATGATTTGACACATATGATATTTCATTCTACTAACATCAAGCTTCAAAGCCTTACATGTTTATTTATACGTCTTTGAAAATGTCGTGTTTCGTGCCTGAAAAGTGCGTTTGCAGTACCCATTACTTTTCTTGTTGAATCAAAAGAAAAAGCCGCTGAAAGTCATCGTTTGCTGCTAGAAACTTACGGTGAGCATGCTCCAACCATAAAAACATGCGAAGCGTGGTTTGGACAATTTAAAAGTGGTGATTTCCATGTGCAAGACGAAGAACGTTCTGGTAGACCGAAAAAGTTGTAGGTGCGAAACTGCAGGAGCTATTGGATGAAGACCCAACCCAAACTCAAAAAGAATTGCCAGAAGCGTTAAATGTGGCCTAATAGCAACCGATTACAAGCAATGGGAAAAATTCAAAAGATCGGATAATAGGTGCCACATCAATTGAATGACAGGCAAATGGAAAATCGAAAAATTGCCTGTGAAAAGCTGCTTCAAAAGTATGATCGGAAGTAATTTCAGCATCGAGTAGTGACGGGTGATGAGAAATGGATTTATTTCGAATACCCTAAGCGCACAAAATCTTGGATATCACCTGACGAAGCCGAGCCATCGACTCCAAGGCCAAATCGTTTTGGTCGCAAGACAATGCTTTGTGTTTGGTGCGATCAGAGTGGCGGGGTGTATTACGAAATGTTGAAACCTGGTGAAACAGTTAATACTGGTCGCTACCGACAACGAATTATCAATTTGAACCATGCAATGATAGAAAAATTTCCAGAACGAGTGATTTTACAGCACGAAAACGCGCCGTTTCGTACAGCAAAATCGATCAAGGAGACGTTGAAGGCACTTAGATGGGACATAATATCATCCCCATCGTTTTCTCCGGACCTTACCCCGTCCGACTATCAACTTTTCGCATCAATGGGATACGCGTTTGCAAAGCAGCACTTCGCCAATACCGAAGATGTTAGAAAATGGCTCGATGAATGGTTTTGCTCAAAAAACAAACAGTTCTTTTGGAATGAATAAATACATTTTTCCATTTCCTTGGAAATTGTGTGCTGTAATCTCTGAATGCTGACTATCATCAAACGCAAACATTCAATTAAGATAGAGCATATTTACTTCCACCTAACACCCTTAAAAAACTCTACTAAGGATATGAAAACTGTTATTATTTAAAACTACAAGATGATTTTGTAAGTATTCTAGTATTTACTGTTACAAAAGTTTTTGTACACAACGAAAAGAATTTAAAAAATTAAATAAAAAAATGTTTAAAATTTCGTTGAATCCCCACTAGCCTCTTTTAAAGTTGCTGGTCTTTTGGGCATGGATTTGATTAAATTTTCTGTAATATTGGCAAAAGTATTTTACCATTCTTTCAATAACATTTCTTTCAATGATTTCCTATTGGATTTATAACTTATAAATTTCTACTCAAAGTTACGTATTTTCCCATTGGGCGTCTATGATTGGAAACCATGATTTGCGAACCTAAGTATTAAGACTGGACAAAACAAATTGTTCAAGATGTTATTCGTTCAATTTATGAAGACCTTTTTTCTAAAGATTTATTAGAAAAAAGTCTGGGAAATGCAAATAAAATAAAAACATGACGAAAGTATTTTGCCAGTCTTTCAATAGCATTTTTTTCAATGATTTCTTATTAGATTTATAACCTATAAATTTCTACTCAAAGATACGTATTTTCTAATCGGGCGTCTATGATTGGGAACCACAATTTGCGACCCTAAGTATTAAGACTGGACAAAACAAATTGTTCAAGATGATATTCGTTCAATTTATGAAGACCTTTTTTCTAAAGGTTTATTAGAGAAAAGTCTGGGGAATGCAACTAAAATAAAAACGTAAGATTTAATCGATATTTGCTATATGCTTATATAATCATCAAAATTGCTGCGTTTCTTATATCACGCACGTACAATGAAAGACATTCACTTCTACTAAAAATTGGTCTCGAAGCAAAACTGTTTGCACTGAAGAGTAGAGCACTGTTGAGATTGTCGATGGTCAATTTCGATACAAATCACAAGTGTGGAATGACTAATAAAAACGAAAAAATTGCTGACAAGAATTGTTTGAAGAGACAAAAAGACTACTACAATTTATCCATGAAGACAAAGAAAACCTTTTTCTGTTCTGCTTATTGAGAAACTCGAAAAATCATACGCAGATATTACTTTCGATATACAGAATGTTTGGAAATTTTAAATTTCCGAATAATAAAAATATTATTTAAACATAAAAATGATCATATATGTCAAGAATATTATTCGAAAAGTGAACGCCTTAACTATCTTCAGGTCTACCTGTTTCTGGGTTTCCGGGCTGAAATCGCGTCACTTGTACATCTGCCGACGTTTCGTATTCATTTGTATGGGACATCTTCAGGACTGAACTACTGCACTGAAACTGCTTTCAGTTTCAGTGCGCTGGTCGGTTCCAGCCCGGAAACCCAGATTATTTCCTATTTAATGAAACTTAAACGTAGTGGAGATACTTACTATGTTCCGCATCGACTACTATGATTTGAAAACTTAGTAAAACACACCACCACATTTTTAATTTGATCCGCGCAATTGAATGAATTGGAAATTGCGCATAATTTATTTCATTTTTGGCTATCGATCTTAAACCACAAAAATATTATCGTAAATCAATTACGATTACGAGTAACATTTTATCGTTAAACTTTTTCGTGTGTTTATTTACCGGTATTAATACCATAATATAGGGTGTTTCTGAAGAAATTGTCAAAGAAATACCACGTCAAGAAAAAGACATAACCACGAAGAAGGCAACTTTATTCTATGTTAAAAGCATTATAGAGGGAATCCGTAGGATATTACAAAAATACAACAAAGAGACAATATTTACTATGGACGAAATGTTAAGCGACATTGGGAATTTTGAACACAGAATTCCTTTGGAAGAACAACATGTTTACAGAATAACTTGTGGGGACTGTTGGCAAACATAGGCAAAACAGATAGAACAGATGGCTATCATATCTAATCTAACATATGTACACTAAAAATCCAGATCTTTCACATTATCCCTTTTAGAGTTTACAGAAATGTTGATATACGAGGGTAGTTTGACAAGGAGTGAGAATGGAAAAGAAAAACGAATTTTTTAAATACAAAATAATTTTTATTTTTCAATATATTCTCCTAAAAGAGCAATATATTTATTCCAACGGTGCTCCAATGCGAGAGAGCGTTGTCTTGGTGAAACAGAATCTTTTTCTTTGCCATTCCTGGCCGTTTAGCACGAATCTCGACATTTAATTTTTGTAGAAGTTCTGCATAATATTGTCCGTTTATTGTTGCACCTTTCTGAAGGTAATCAATGAGCAAAATGCCCTTTGAATCCAAAAAAATTGATGCCATCACCTTGTTTGCCGATAAAGTGGTTTTCCCCTTCCAACCATTGTTTCGACTGTTGTTTAGTTTCGGGCGTACTGTAGTATAATCAAGTTTCATCGCAAGTAACAAGTCGCCTACAAAAGTCAACCGGATTCCGCTTATAAAGGTCCAAACACTCATTGGAAATGCGCAAACGAGTGGACTTTCGATCAGTCGTAAGCAATCGCGGCACCCATCTTGCCGAGAGCTTGGAAAGACCCAATTCTTTCGTTAAAATGTGGTGTACGCATTCTGTTGAAATGTTTACTATGTCTGCTATCTCTCTCACTTTGAGTCGTCGATCTTGCGTAATAATATTATGGATTTTTATAATCATTTCCTTAGAAATCACGATTTTGAGTGCTCCAGAGCGCGCTTCATCAAAACAGCTTGTTCTACCACGTTTAAATTCATTTACCCATCTACTTATTGTGGCGGATGATGGAACAGATTCACGTAATGTTTCCCGTAACTCATCTTTTATTTCGGTAACTTTCATACCCTTAATTACGAAGTATTTAATCACCGCACGATACTCTGCTTTTTTCATTTTAACAAAACGACGTGTTGCTTCTTTTTCAATCAGCTGTAAAAAATAAACTAATAAACAAATTTATCTAAAAATCGAAATGTAAACATATAAATAGGCAACCTAAATTACAGTGCATTTGTTTTACCAATTAGAGCGCCACCTATGTGTCATTCTCACTACTTGTCAAACTATCCTCGTAATCTAAAGACTCAACCTATCTCGCTCTTCTAATAAGCCACGTAGTGTCACTTAACATTTAATACTAATTTATTATTAGCACACGACTCACGTATGAAGTTTAGGCTTAGTTGTAATAGCCCAATATCAACACCGCCATTAAATTAGTTAAATAATAACGGTACTAGGTTTGAGCCTTGTAGGTTTCGCGAAGTTGACCTGTATGATTCGTATTTAACGCCATTGAAATATATATATATATATATATATATATATATATATATATATATATAATTTAATCGATGCAGGATACAACTATGTATTAGAAATAATGACGTTCCTATACAACCATAAACAGTTAGTATTTTAAGTGAGTTAGTATGGTTTCTAGTATCAATGCTAATATTAAGTTTATTTAATTTAAAGTTTTATTTTATCCTCTATATTCGTATCTAATTTTAATGAAACTAAATTTGACATTCAATAATCATTTTAATACAAACTTCCACGAATATTTCATTAACTTAAAACCTAAGGTAAATTTAATGGAGACAAAAATATAAATAGAACCCCTTACCTCACCAATGTTCATATTCTGTATACGTATTTCGACAAATAAATTGTCATCATCACCAGATAATTAATGACAATGTCGTACTTGAATCTGCGGTAAAATTCGCACAGAATAAATCCACACTAAAATTTTAACCGTCGAAACCCAAACACACACTGAAAGTTCGTTTCACGTCGCTTAATATTTCTTTAAAACTATCTCTTATTCTAAAGCACACGCACCATCTACACTTACTTACGGACCTTTTTCAACGTTCATTTTCTAGATGTAGGAATGTAGGAAATCCGCGATTACATTACCCATCTTCTAACATGTGTTTCGCTAAACTGGATTTCTCGGGTCGATTAAATCTAAATTTATTTCGAAAATCCCCGATTTCTGATTTAACTAGGCTTTATCTTTAGCAAAGATATTTAATAGAGTTCCCAGATCGAAATGTAGTCTGGAATCTGCGTTCCTTAAAAACTCTATTTAAATTTTTCGACACTGGGTGAAACGGTAAGCATATAAATTGCTTGTCCCAATTGTTTTGACGTAACAGACATGTGGTATCCTGGATTGTCTTTTTAAGTTAGCTTTCCTAATTAATCCTGATTATTTCTGAATCAAAACTATTGTATCTCACAATGTTCTTGATAGAATTGAATTCTGTTTCGTATCTATCTTTTGTTAGTGGAACACTAAGCAAACGATTGATAAGATATATTAACATTGGCTTCATTTCGGAAAATGTCAATTTTTAATAATTAAGATATCTAAGAAAGGTTTGTTTTCTTTTTCTACCGCGAATTTAATCGTCGGGACGATAAAGAGGCGTTAAAAATGTTCATAACTCCTAAGAAGAATTGTAAATTAAGTGTGAATAATCCGATGATCCCGAGATGTACTGTTTCGGGGATTAACTCAAACACTTATTTAGTTTCAAAATGGTTAGTGGATGAATACAAAAAATTGTCCGAAAATGTTGAAAGTTTGTCAGTTGCAAATTCAATAGAATTTATTCAAAAAAATCAAAACAATTTTAAACTAGAAGTCGAGGAAATTTTAGTGTCATTCGACGTAACGTTATTGTTTCCTTCGGTACCAATTCCAGGAAGATTGAAACATTTAGAAGACTTTCTTTATAAAAGTAAGTTTGAACCGGACAAAGTAAATGAATATTTGCTATTGACATTCTATGTATGTCCCAAAATTGTTTCCAATTTGAAAGTAAGTTCTATGAACAGAAACAAAGAACAGCAATGGTCAATTGTTTTAATTTTGAAATTGAATTTAATGTATGGATTAGGTATGTAGATGATTTTTGCAACGTATAAGTGTAACTTGGATAATTTCATTAAACAATTAAATTCAAAATTCCCAACGATTAAATTCATGGCAGAAAATGAAAACCATTACACCTTCCCTTTCTTAGATACTAGTAATTAGAAATAATCATTGATATTATCCGAAAAGAATGATTCAAGTCATAACATGCAACAAAGAAAAGATGGCTTTCTTCAATTTTCTTATCAAACATTTGCTTAGTGTTCCACTAACAAAAGAGAGATGTGAAAGAGAATTAAATTTTGTTAAGAACAGTGCGAAGTACAATGGTTTTGATTCGGAAGTAATCAATAGATTAATTAGGAAACTAATTTCAAAAAGACAATCGGGGCACTACTTGTTTGTCACCTTAACGCAATCGACGCAAGCAATTTATATGCCTACTGTTACGCCCAGTGACGAAAAATTTAAATAGAGTTTTGAAAAATGCGGATTGCATATTACATTTAGGTCCGAAAACTCTATTAAATTTCTCTTAGGAAATGCGAAAGACAAAGTCGAATTAAATCAGAAATCGGTGATTTACGAAATAAAATGCCTAGAGCGTAATAAATTATATATCAGTCAGCCCGGACGTTCTATTGGAATCCGGTATAAAGAATATATGGCGCACATTAAGTTTAATCGACCTAAGAAATCCAGTTTAGCGAAACACGTGCTAGAAAATAATCATAGTGTAACCACGGATTACCTACATTGCATGCTCTTATTTATTTATTTTTCTAGAAAACAACCGTTAAAAAAGGTCCGTAAATAAGGGTAGGTAGTGCGTCTATTTTAGGATATGAGATAGTTTTAAAAAAATATACGATATTAAGTTATTCGAACTGAACTTTAAGTGTGTATTTAGCTTTCACCGGTTAAAATTGTAGCGCGGATTTATTCCGTGCGACTCTTACCGCGAATCCAGTTGCGACGCTCTGAATAATTATCTACTGATGATGATTAGCTTTTCGATTAATTTTTAATACCGATATCAATTCGTTCAATATATGTTATCGATATACTAAGTCTGATAGGAATTGCTTGATAACTATCGGAAGTGGTATTTGTATCAATAATTCTGTGGTTTTCCTGGATTAAGTTACACGATTAAAAAAGTTTCCCTTCCTATATTATTTTATCTTCAGTTCGCGTCGAAAATGGACCATTCAAAGAAGCTAATTCTGCTAATTTTGTGCTTAATTGGAATACATAGTAAGATTTAAAATATTAGAATTTGTTTTTCTTATTCACGTGTTAATGTAAATTAAAGGTCCTTTCAATATATCAAGGAAGCAAAAATACTTGTTCCAAAATGCTAATTCTTTAAAATCGCAGATTTAAGTTTAAAACATTCAAAAGCGCAATTCCTAATAGTGCAATGTACAATATAAAGAGTCCTTGGATAGAATCTCATCCAAAAACAAATTTTTACAAATAAATTAATTATTTATCGAATAATCGTGATTTGTAATTTTCAAATAGGTTCGGATTCAGTATCACAGATCTATGGAAATTTGGCAAACATTGAAGATCATCCTTATTTCGCCTATTTAACACACGGGAATTCGAAACATTTCAAATGCGGTGGTGCAATTATCGATTCAAATCTAATCTTGACAGCCGCCCATTGTTTGGACGACACAAAGTTTCGTGTTTACGTTGGCGTAAGTGGCGCAGACGAATTGGAAAACGCAGTTTGGTATTCAGTAAGCAAAATTCTGAAACATCCTTGGTTTTCGCAAGACCCCTGGGAGGATATTGGTCTGGTCCAGTTAACTGATGATATTGTATTTGGTCCTAAGGTCCAAATCATTGGTCTAGAAACGGTTGACCCTCCAGTTAACGAAACTGCTGAATTATTGGTTTTGGAAAAGTCGACTGTACCAACGATCCTTGGGATGTTACTGTTTATAACTGTAATGATATCAAATACAACAGTTTGAGATCTGCTTCCGTAATGATCAAAGGTATCACATATAATTCTATACAGACAGATGGAAGATATTTGAATAGCTGTTCTGTAAGTAAAATAGTCATATTTTCAAAGTATTTTATTTTATTATTACATTCATAGCTTGAAAATAGTTCAGAAAGGGGATGATTTGACAGGAAATGATACTCGAAATTAATTATGATCCATTATTTTTTCACAAATTTAATGCAATTTGACAACGATGCTGGAATGCGATGTGTCATTTCTATAACCTTCGTCAAGATCTTCAAAATACTGTTCCTTACCGCAATTCTTTATCCAACCGAAATTTCTTTTCAGTAAGGCAAAATGTGTTTGGGCCATCCGACACGAGATTTGACAAATGGGGTTGGCGTATAATCAAATTTTTCACCAACAACTTAGCTAGTGTGAAAAAGCGTTTCGTAGTGATGAAAGAAAACTTTTTGATCAACCACTACATTATCATTTTTTAGAAATCCCTTTCTTTAATTTATCTAATAGAACAGTATAATATTATCCATTAATAACTTGACCCATTGTAAGATAGTCTATGTCCCCTTCGAATCAAGAAAAATCATTACCATTTATGACCATACTTTTTTTAACTTCTAAAGAAATCTGCAATACACCCAGGGAACAACAAGCGTTTATTGCGACTGGCTAGAAAATAATGACGTGTGGAGTATCGCTCCAATAACTAATCTCCTTCAAACACTAATCCAAATCTTAAATCTAGAGTATATTTATCCATGCGATCCTAGTCTAGACTTCTGTAGTCAAATCTATTGGGAGAAAACGTTTTGGTCTACGTACTTTATAGATTTTATACACATTTCACTCATTAGCCATCGTATTAGGGTGCGCGGACACTCTTTTATTCTATCTCACACTAAATCGATGTATGGCTTCCTTCCTTGATGGATTCCAGGGGGATGTCATGCTGTATCACTTCGTTGGGGACGTAGTAAGGAACATCGACGACAACTCACGGTACCTTCTTCTGAAACCTTTACAGCATGTCAATTTTGGGGATACTATTGGTACCCCATAGTTGAATTCCGTCCAAACAGGTTTAAGGATGGTCTTGTAAAGTAGTACCTTATTATTCAAGGATAGTTTAGATTTACAACTAATGAAGTAATACATATGGCATAGTTTATGTCCTAGCTGCTTGCGTTTGGAGAATACATGTTTCTTCCATGTCAGGAGTCGGTCTAAATGCATACCGGGATATTTAGCATCTTCAACCTGGGAAAGCTGACAGTTATTAATCTTTTCAAGTGGACATGTAGTGTAGATGTTACATGCATGGCTTGATTTCATTCTCTCTGATGCGTCTTGTTTTTAACCACTGCCAAATTTTATTTAACGTTCATTTAAAAGTTTCTTGAAGCAGACTTTGGATCATTGAGAAATGTCAAAATAGCGGCGTCGTCAGCATATATTGCTGCAATAATTGCTCTTGTTGATGGCAGGTCTTCCATATATAAAAGGTCCAAGCTCACTTTCCTGGGGAGCGTCTGAGTATATAGAATATAAGTCGGTATATTCACTTCCCTGCTGCCTGTTAAGTATGATTTCAACGATCGATAGTGAAGATTAAGAAAGAGTTCTTTTAGTTTCACTTGTAAACCTCTGTGCCGCACCTTATCAAATGCTTGAGATATATCAAGGAACACTGCAGAGCAGTATCTTTTGGCATCTAGATTTAATTAATTCTCTATTGTACCGTGTTTCTTGCAGTAACTCAAACCGATGATCTGAGAGAGTTTTCTTGTCAAAGACCTTGGAAGGCATTGGAAATAAACTTATGGGCCTGTATCAAAAGACATCTTCTGTTTTTTTTCCATAGTTTAAGATTCATAATAATTTCAGTCACTGTCCAGATGCTAGGGAAGTGATTTGTCGGTAGTATAACCTTGAAAATGGAGGTTATAAGTTTATAGCATTTTTCGAGTAATTCTTGTAAGACTTTACCAGAAACTAATCAAAAGTAGGTGTTTTTCTATGAGCATATTTAGATTTACTCTTTTTCGTAGGAGTACCCATACTTTATAGACTACTACATTATGTTTTCTTTTTCATTCGTGATACACCGACCATCAGATATCTGAACAAAAGCATTTGTGATACGCCGAGCTTCAGATATTTGAGTTAAAATGCTTCCAAAGCAGTGCAAATTATTTTCCACAACTACCAACTCATTATCAAGTGCATTGTCTTGGTGTCTTGTTGATAAAAATATATTTTCTATCACATATTTGAATAGAGATTTTATTTATTTAAAATCTTCAGTATAATTACTAACGCCAAAAATATACTCACTTCATCTCCCATTCAATTTAGTCATTTTCGTTCGTCTTCTTGATTTTTTATTCCTAACACCCTATTTTATTTTTATTGTACTTTCGAAACAAATGGGCATTAAGAGCACACTTACATCTAGGTGCCAGTATAGGTGACAAATTAAAAATAAAATAAATATTTAAATTATATACGTTTCAAATTTCACAAAATATGAAAATTTCGGAAACTACGATAGTCCTTAAGGATGTCAATAACACAAGTATGCACGGTTTGGATCCAAGTACACAAAAGCTGTTTCTAGGGTTATTTGGGGCGCTTAATCCGAATCTACACTCCGTTTTTTGATATTGGTTCTAGTTTTCGAGATATTAAATAAAAACATTTTTTACAATTTTTGACAATTAATCTCCATTTTATTCATTAAAAAGTGTTAAATTAGAAATGAAGCGCAGTCGAATTGAGTCGCTTGTACTGTTTGCATTGAAGTCTAACAGTAGTCGCTCATCATGCCCTCGTCCCAAAATCCTTGGTATCGTTTTTCGATTTTCGCCAAATCTTGGTGTAGTCGCTCTCCTTGGTCGTCGCTTGTATCATCCAAGTTTTCAGGAAAAAATTCGAGATGAGAATGCAGAAAATGTATTTTGAAAGACATTCGAGCTCCAATCTTGCAATAATTTTGCAACAAACTGTCGATTTTCTTCTTGAAATCCGAGGATTTGCGGTTACCGAGAAAGTTGTGAACATCTTGAAATGATACCCATGCTGCTGCTTCGTTGGACGTTAAACATTTTGTAAAGTTTCTGTCGGCCATTAATTTTCGAATATCAGGTCCGACAAATATTCCGAACCAAATCATTGAGTTCACTTTTCGAAACTAAATGGTTTTCCTCCACATTGAAATCGCTTCCACTGTTCGTAGGTGATGAACTACAAATTTCCATGGAATTTGCACTCGTACCTGGACAAATTGGCAAAGGATTATTGCTCGCACGGGGAACTGGCTTAGAAACTGATGATACTTCAGCATATTTATATTTTGCTAGATTTTTGCATTTAGACCGACGACATTCATCAAGCAAAAGTAACAATCATCTACATGATTTTTCGGCTCTCTCCATAACATTGGCAATGAAAATGAAAAATATACTTTTTACCGCGTAACCACTTATATAATATTGTGCTACATGCGTTACAAAACAATTTCGGTACCCACGGCTTGTGAGTGTTTGATACAGAGAAATCAAAATAATAAAAATATGCATTTCTGATCACATTAGTAATAACTTTGTCACTTTTTCTGGTCATATAACATCCGCAAACATAACAAAAACACTTTGAATCAACTTTACAATTCTATCTTTGCATTTTCACACGTTTTGGATTCAAAAAAAAGCTTTAAAAATTCAAATTAAATAATATTTCTAGCGCCGCCAACAGCTGACTGATTATGATAGCGCAGTGCTGCCAACATGCGCGAACTCACAAACTAGAACCAATTTTGAAAAACGAAACCCGGATTTGAATTCAGCACCTCAAATAACGTCAAGATTTGTTCTCATCTACTCTGATCTAAAAGTTGACCGGAATTTATAAACTTATTAAAATTATATATGTATAAACATATAATTAAGTTTTCACGATGGGAAATTTAATGAAAATTATATTTTTTTCTGCTATTTCATCGTTAATTAAATACACAGAAATTAATTAAAAAGAAGAACGGCAGATAGAGGTTCGAGTCCTTCTCCAGCGCAGAAGTTTTTAATTAATTTCTGTGTATTTAATTAACGATGGAATAGCAGAAAATAATATAATTTTCATTAAAATTTCCCATCGCGAAAACTTAATTATATGTTTATATATAATTATTGATATCAAAATAAGCTGACCGCGGATTTTAAATAAATATTAGATCTGTTCCATAATGCGATTTATGGCGTGTTAAGGGACTCGAAGTTACACTACCTGTTGGCTTAATTGGTAAAGCAGTCGTCTAGAAAACGGCAGATAGAGGTTCGAGTCCTTCTCCAGCGTAGAAATTTTTAATTAATTTCTGTGTATTTAATTAACTATGGAATAGCAGAAAATAATATAATTTTCATACTCCTTAAGGAGTTAAGCAAAGTATTACTGTTTCCTAGTCCTTAAGGGGTCAAGCAAAATATTATTACTTTTAAAATAATTTACATTTTTTTAGGGTGATTCCGGTGGTCCCATGGTATACAATAACGAAGTCGTTGGAATATCTAGTGTTGGGTCTTATAACGGTTGCTCCAGTTTTAACTTACAAGTTTCAGTAGCAAAGAAATACAGATGGATTAGCCACTATATGAAGCATCCCTTTTAATATGCATTAATTCTGTATCGAAGGCAAAAATAAAGACATACTTTCGAATTATAAATCTACTACGTCTTCAATCCTTCCCAAGATTGTTACTAAAAAGTTTAAACAATCTTCCAAAATATTAACAGCGTATAATGAATATGTTTGAAATATAGTTTTCAATTACTTGAATTTATGCAAAGCACTTATTTAGGTTTAATTTTAAATAATTTTTTTCTTTGACTTCATCTAGAACGCCATAAAATTTGTCTTGGGCAATAAATAAAATTACTAGATTCGCATTCGACACCATTCTGATAACAGGCAATAAATCACATATACTTTAATGTAAACGAGTACGCTAGACAACTAAATCCGAACTCTAATTTGATTAACATAAACGTCAATATTTAATGCATGTAATGTCGACATATTCAAGGACGCTTAATCATAGTATAATCGAAGTAATATGAACTGTCAGCGCGAAATGATTAGGTTCAAAATCTGACGGTGCATTGAAAAGAAAGAGTAATGTATCACCGTATTATTATTATTATTATTTACAATTGCTTTATTGCGACTTCTGGTGTTCCACAGGGCTCAAATCTTGGACCACTACTGTTCTGCATTTACATCAATGATATTCTTACCGCAATTGATTGCAGAGTTTTGGCTTATACCGATGACTTAAAAATATTTTCTTCGGTTGCATCTATTTCTAATTGCTTGTTCTTACAGCATCGTCTTGATTTAATTTATAATTGGTGTGATTCCAACAAAATAATGCTCAATGTTAGTAAATGCAGGGTGGTAACTTACTCTAAGTGCAATAACCGTATTATATTTGATTATTCAGTTGACCAAATTTTTTTGACTAAACAAGTAGAGGTAAAAGATTTAGGTGTTATTATCAACTCACACTTAAGCTTTGCGAAACACATCTACTTCATATGTAATTCTGTTTCTCGTTCCTTGAGTTTTATCATTCGTTCGTGCCGACGCTTCGTTGACCCCTCTACTCTCCGACTATTATTTTATACGTTGGTTCGCTTAACTTACTATCAATCTTATTTTAAATGTATGGATATGATTGCGAGTGTTCAAAAGATATTAAAACCTTACATTTTCGCAAATATAGCCATTATCTGTCTCACAATTAAAGGCTTCCCCAAACCAACGCGAAACATTCGCAGTCGCAGCGAAATTTTCGTGGGAAATTATCCACGACCAAACGCTGACTATGTAATTAAATGGTCTTATCTACATCGATGCAAAGATATCGCGCCGCAGCGCGTCAAACTGCAACGAATTTATCGCAATCGCTGCGTGCACGGTTTTTAGTTGCTGTCGCCACGCGAAACCTATCGTAATAAAAGATGACATGTACCGAAAAGCTAATTGAATTAGTAAAAAAATACCCAATCTTATACGACCTGTCACATGACGAATACAAAAATGTGAGGACAAAAGATAAGGTGTGGGAACAGATTGGAGCGGAATTAAAAGAAACTGGTAAGTATGTACCTAATTTATTGAATCATTAAAAAAATTAACAAATTTAATTTATTGAATCATTAAAACAATTAACAAATTTTTCTCGAATGTTAAATGATAAATTTGTTGCCCGTTTTGGATCATTTTGCATCTGTCTAAGGACAGATTGTTGACTAGGTTGGTCCGATGGGTCTAAAGAATCACAATTTTCACCTTCGATTTGTTTCATACGTAAAAAGTTGTGTAAGATACATGTTGTATTAAGAATTGCAGTTTCCACTTTAGTTGCAATTGGTCTGAAGAATATTCGCCATTTTTGAACGAGGATTCCGAATGCGTTTTCTACAACTCTTCGTGCTTTACACAACCGTGTGTTATAATTTTCTTTACGAACATCAGCTCTTGATTGTCGATAAGGAAAAGGGCGCATAAGATACGGCTTGAGAGCAAATGCTTCATCACCAATCAGAACGTGACTGCAAAGTTCACTTTGCCGTGGTAAAGGTTTGGCTTTCGGAATGTTCATTAAACCTGTTTCAAATCTTTGACCCATATGTGAAGCCTCAAAAATTCCTCCATCACTGTTTTTTCCATAACCGCCAATGTCCACACAAATAAATCTGTACTCCGGGCCAACAATAGCCATAAGAACTATTGAAAATTTATTTAAATAACAAAAGTGCAAGGAGCCGGTTTTATTAGGGCATTTGACGGTAACATGCTTCCCATCTATAGCACCGATGCAGTTGGGAAATCGCCATATATCTTCGAATCCTTTTGCAGACTCTTCCCAAATTTCCGTTGTAGGTTCAGGCAAATAAATATGTTCCATTCTTCTACAAATCGCCTGGCAAACTTCTGTTACTATTCTACTAACTGTTTCAAATCCAACCCGAAAACTGTGGCCAATTGTAGAAAAACTATCTCCGGTAGCAAGAAACCTGAAAAAAAAATTAAGCAATTTTTTCTTCCTAGTTATAAAACAAATGTATTATATCTCATTAGGACCTTTTTATTGTTTCAGGCGACGAAGTAAAAAAGAAATGGAAAAACCTTAGGGATACCTACATGCGACACATAAAAGCAAATAAATCCAAAACTGGTCAAGCTGCAAAAAGTGGTAAAAAATGGCAATGGTCAGATCAAATGCAAGCATTCCTCCCTTTTATGTCGTTTGCAAAAACAAGCTCAAATGTTCATGAAATTTCGGAAAATCCAGAAAGTATCGGTGATAGTAGTGAAACCGATTATTATTCTCAAAGTATTCACAGTGGTGAGGACAAACAGTCCGAATTTTTGGATGACAACTCAGATGTAATAGCGGCAGAGGAACTAGATCCTGAAGATTCAACTGTCACCGATTTAGAAGTAAATTCAGCTCCAGCGCCAGCACCAAATTCGACCAAAACATCCACCCCCTCGTCAACAAATAAAAATAAAAATAAGAATAAAAGTGAACCCTCTTCTGTAAACAGTTTAATTACATATTTTCAAAATAAGAAGAAACCCGACTCTGACGAAACTGAAATGCTGTTTATAGCTCATGCAAAAACTATCAAAAAGTTCTCAAAAAAACGCCAGGCCATAGCAAAAATGCAGGTTGCAAAAATTATTATGGAACAAGAACTTTTAGATATTGAAGAACAGTCCTCACCATATCACAACCTGGCCTCACCTCGTCCTTTAAGTACTGACAGTTCTGCCTCATGTAGTTATAATCAAAGTGCATCACCAAGCTATGTACCACGTACTTCACAAAATCAAACTATTAATACACTACAGCCAGCAAACCCTTCAGATGAAAGCAGTAGCGTTACAAATTATTTTCAATTATTCACTCCTACTAATTACTGAATGCTAATGCTAATAAAGACTATTGTTTATATTTTCATTTATATTGTGTTTCCTAATAAAATGTTAACAAAAAATATGCCTTTTTTTAACTTATCTTAGTGCAATGGCAAGTCGTTCTTCCGCTGATATAGCTTCACGGTAATTTGTATCCCTTTTCGTAATATCTTCTTTTATAAGATTTAAAATTTCATCAAAATTGTCACTTGACATTCTAAAATAAATATGAAATCGTTTTTCATCTTGCCGAAGTTGAGGCATCAGTGTATGAAACTCTCCGAACTCCTTACGCTCCAAATTAATTCTATGCGCCCATTTTCTTTTTTTCGTTCTACAAAAAAAATTATATCTATATTATATCTATAACATTTATAATACTACAAATATAAACCTTGAATTTTCCTCAGCTTCTAATGCAAGAAATAGCACTGCTTCTTCTTCGTCCGACGAGGAAGACATTTTTGCACTGCTAGAATCAAAAACTGACGCGTTGGTGTGGGAATCCACGCGAATTCACCGCGTCGCAGGTGAAGCGAAATCAATCGCCGCGAAAATTTCGCTGCGACTGCGAATGTTTCGCGTTGGTTTGGGGAAGCCTTAAGGCTACAGAGACGACGTTTTCGCAGTAGCGTACGTTACAGTTACTACCACTATTAAAAATAATAAATGTAATTACTTACTATTTTAGTTTTTTTAGTGTTGTTGATGTAGAGTGATGCAAAAATTCGCTGTAGTATTATATCATTAGTATGCCTTCTACTGGTGACTCAGTCAAACTCCTACGGCGAGGTGAAAATAAGTTGGTGTATTTGGAAAAGGAGCGTTCTGCGTCTAATGATATGATGTTCGCGAACTTAAAAAGGACGTTCGCATCATATTCGCACTCTTGGTTTTCGGTTAAACTGTCTATACGCACTATAGATTGAAAATCGGGATTTTTATTTATAACCGCACACAATTTATCGGTTGTTAATCTTCCTATACTATCTGTTAGATTTCCTAACAAGGCTTTGAGGTAATATACTATATTTAGCGCTTCATGTATTGACAGCTTGGTGTTCTATAATTTGGAAATATTATCTAAAAGATTTGAAAAATTTTCGGAAAATTGCTCTATTTGCCTATGGATTTCGGTATCCGAAACCAGATGCTGACTTACTGAAATTACTTGAGCATCTTACGGATTTAAATTTAAAATACAAGGTTTAATCATGTGTAAGAATTTCTCATAATGTAAAACAGCTTTAAGCCACGTTCTCCATCTCGCCAATACCGGCTGTGGTGGATGAGGACAAGCCTGTTGAAACTCACGAATGCGTTTTGGAGATTTAATAAAAATTTTTTTGGTAGAAACTATAAATTGGTCTACTTTTGGATAACTATTTCTAATAAATTCAGCTACAAGATGACATGCATGTAGCAAACAGGTTACATGAAGCAATTGAGGATAAAATTGTTTTAGTAAATTTCCAGCTTTAACAATATTCGAACCCCCCTTTGTAACCAACATTACAAGTTGGGATGCCAATATATTGAACTTCCCAAAGGTATGTTTTATAGTTTCTACTTCCTTTACGCGTTCGTTTTCTATAATATTCTACTACGTAAAGAAGAGCCAAGGAAATCTCACCGGTTCTTAAAGCGCGCACTAACATATTTAAAATACTATTCTTTCTTGCATACGTTGTTTCATCTACCGTCAGCCATAATTATGTGAAACGAATATATAGTGCGCGTTTTGGCTTTCAACGGTACAGATCGTGTGCGGAATTTGTTTTGTACGGGTATTTTGCCGCAGTTTTCAAGGTGCGATATTCTTCAATTATCTGCTGATTATGATAACTTAGTTGCCGAAATACATATACAGACTACGAAAATTAATGTGGAAAGGGGTTGTATATGAATCTTCAGTGATTAAGTTAATCAACCACAGGCTCCATCAAAATTACCTACCTATTAACATTAAAATTATCTTGGAATTAGCTTATGGTGTTGGATAATAATTTTATTATTATTATTAAAAAATGATGGTGAAACTAAATAGAAACCGCTACCATACTATGATAACCAATCAGTGAGACAACGTGAACCTTGATGAGACATAGTTCCAAGAAGACAGCATCATCTGCAGATTTTCTGATCGCGTCAAAATATTCTTCTATAATAGTATTAAATGCATTTTAAGAATTAATAAAAATAAACGATATACTTCATAAATAATTTGCTTTATTTAACTCTAATTTGATCAGTACTTTTAGACAATCTCTTTTTTCTCTTTTTTCATATATTTTTGTATCCAACTATGATAAAAAGTTACATCAACTTGGGTATCGTAACCAGTACAATTTAAGCGCTGTCCAGAACTTATCAATCCCACTAGCTTATTTTTAAAAACGACAGGTCCTCCTGAATCGCCCTGAAATAAAATGCATTTAATTATATTTAGAAAACGGATTCAATTCGTAATATTTTGAAAAGCCTAAACAAAACCTTTAAAGTACATGTACTAAAACTTATTTGTAACATAATGTTTAAGTTTCTAGTTTCAAATATTCACGCCATTATATATAAGTAACAAATTTAGTGGTATAGTGCGTTTCGATTTATATTTAATATGACCAAATAGCAGGTAAGTATTTTTATAGCATCCCCTGCGATGGGGGCTTAATAAAAAGTAAACACGTATAGAATGTGAGCTGTTCCTTCTTTTAATAGCCAGAGTGGTATTAAATAATTGTGTCTAAGTAAGCGAACTAGATTTTCTTATTTATATCGTATATACAGTTCTGGAAATTAAATTTAATAGTCATTTTGTAGGTAAATTTTAATGGAGACTGGTAGATTGAATGAATCAAAAAAGATAAATAAAACTTACAATAATGCTCATATTCTGTATATTTCGACAACTAAGTTGTCATCATCAACAGATAATTAATCACATTGTCGCATCTGGATCCGCAGTAAAACTCGCACAGAAACAATTCGTACCAGACATTAACCGTCAAAAGCCAAACACGCTCTGTAGATTCATTTCACATAATGTAAAATATATTCTAGTCTTAAAACTAATGACTAAAGTACACCCCCCGCTACACATTTTTCTTTTCCAGGAAGCCAAATAGACAAGAATATGTTAATTGAATCCTTATCGGTGTTTAACACATGGTGTTTTGTTTTTTGAAATCTATACATTTTCATAGCTATCTAATTCACGATGATTATTTATATTTTTGATTAAATGTAGACGATCTACGGTTACGTTATGATTATTTTCTAGCACGTGCTTTGCTAAACTGAATTTCTCAGGTCGATTGAATTAAATGTGTCGATTATACCGGGTTCTTATCTCGCGGTTTTCAAGTTACATTTCGGTCCAGTAACTCTATTAAGCCCCTCTTAGGGAATGCGAAAAATAAAGTCGAGGTCAATAAGACATCGGAAATTTACTAAATTAAACGTCTAGGCTGCAATAAACAATACATAGATTAGAAAAAATGACGATAAAAACCTAGTGTAAGGAACATATAGCGCACATTAAATTCTATTGACCTAATAAATCTAGTTTAGCAAATCTTGTGCTGTGTTGCGATTGTTTACATTTGATTAAGATTGTGTATAATTACTGTGGATTAAATATCTATGAAAGCATAACATATATGTTATAAAATACATATTATAAAAACGAAAACTGATGGAGGTCCAATCCCTTTCTAATTTCTGTTTCAGCAGAGAGATATATAATAAACGATCGATGAAAAGGTTCGCATATGCAAGCAGGTACCTTAAAATAAATGTTTAGTTTACAATTACAATACGATTTAAGCTATATGAAACGAATCTACATTGTGTGTTTGGTTTTCGATGGTGCAAGTCTAGTACTGACTTTGTTTCTGTGTGGCTCTCGCCGTGGTTCCAGATGCGACTCTGATTAATTATCTGCTGATGATAACAACTTTTTTGTCGAAATAAGTATACAGAATACGAAAATTATTGTGGAAAGGGGTTATATTAACCTTAATTGATTAATCTAAGTCTATTAACAAATATAACTAATATTGAAACACTAGGTGTAGCTTCGCAAAAAATATATTTTTAAATACACTTCTATATATACACTTCACCCTGTGGCATCGTCGGGAAAATACAACAAGAAATTAATAATGTTGCAATGATGAAGGTAACCATTCCTGGAATACCAGGTAAGTAAAGCTTTTTAAACCTGGAGGTTAATTAACTTTGTAGCGAGGTCAATTTACTTAATAATCAAATTCACCGTAGAGATTTTCATTGTAACAATGTTAAGTTTTACTGTTGTATAATATTGACGATGCCGCAAGATAAAATGTATATTAGAGAAGTGTATTTAAAAAATACGAGGTGTAGCAATCAAATAACGAGACTGGTGTGACAGATGTTATTCATAGCAAATAAATTTATATTTAACTTTTACCCCCTTCAACGTGCTCTACTCCCCTATCTATACACCGCTGTATACGTGTCTTCCATTGTTCAAAACAATGCAGTAGTTCATCAGTTTTCAGCCTGTTCAAAGACTCTGCCGTTTCTGCTTTTACATGTTCAACAGACTGAAATCGTATTCCCTTTAATGCACTTTTCACTTTTGGAAACAGATAGAAGTCACATGGTGCGAGATCTGGCGAATACGGAGGGATGATCAAGCACAGAAATGCGTTTGTCCCCTAAAAATGCTTCACATATAAGGCATTGCGAGCTGATGCCTTATCCTGGTGCAGAATCCAGAAGTCGTTCTTCAAAAACGGTCGTTTCTTCCCTACTCTTTCCCTCAGGTTGATTATGATTTCTTTGTAGTATTTCTAATTAATGGTTCGAACCTCAGACACCCAGTCACTCATGATACACCCTTGATATAGAAAAGCAGCATTGCCTTCAATTTAGACTCGCTCGTTCGTGCTCTTCACTCACGCACGTGACATAACATTACCACCGAACATTTCCTTTAACATTTTTAAACAGTCTGTTGGCGATTGTTTTAATTCAACAAGGACTTTCAGGTTAATTCGCAGCTCGATTTTTATGTCAACCATTATCACGGCACTACTAAGTAACAGTGAACTCTACAATTAAAGCTCGAAAATAAACTAAAGCAGACAGAAGAACAAAACTACGAGTTGTTGCTTGGAAAGTATCAAGGTTAATTACATTCCAATTACAACCTCGCTCGATGCGGCAGCGCTATAGAGGAGTGCAGTTTCGTTATTTAATTGCCATACCTCGTATATTTTGTGGAACTATATGAAATGTTTTAATTTTTGTTTTATTTATTAGTTAAAATGCTTCACCAAAAGTCGATAACACAATTAATTAATATATTCTAGAAATACGTTTATGTTCATATAATTACAGTAATAAAGAACTTACGTAACAAGTATTTTGCATCGAACTCCTTGTATATAACACTCGATCTTTATGTTTGACAATCGTCTGAGAAGCAGCTCTCAGCATCATAGAATTAGGTCCCTTACAATCTTTAGTATCGCAACGGAATTTACCAAAACCAATAACCGAAACTTCTTTCCCAATAGGTGGAGCAGCAGAAGACACTTTGATAGTGCCAACATTTGGATAAGATAATCGGATATGATCTACCAGTACTACCAAACCGATGTCGAATCCATCTTGACCTCTATATTTTGGATATTGGATGACGTCCTTCACTTTGTAGGGATATTTCTGCCATAAATCCTCTTCTACGCTTATTCCCACATAGACGTGTATATTTTTCGAATTTAAACAGTGCGCTGCTGTCAGAATCAATTTGGTACTGATTATGGCACCTCCGCATTTTAGTTTCTTGTATTTGTACGCCAGATACGCATAATAAGGATAATTGTCTATCTTGACGAGATTTCCGTTGATTATGACATCGAAACGGTCGTTTACTTTAAAAAAAAAATACGTAAAAAGCAAAATTTTTACGTGTGATGCTGCATACTAACAACAGCAAGTGTCAACTCTTCCAAGAGTTAGATAAAAAAATTTTTATTTTTTACCAATAAAGACGACATAAATGTATATTATATCTTTCATTTATTGGCTTAAAAAGTCATGCATTAAAGAGTTAAACATTTGGTTAAATCTAGACTACATGGTGGATGAGTCACCTACTAGTTGGCCTTTGAATCTGTGGAAAAATATACAAAGGGTACTAGGAAAGTTTTGCAATATGACCCAACAATGAATCGTAGGAAGCTACTTGTTGCTGCATGTCGAGACACGTTCATACATGAATAGTAGCTGCCGCGCCATGTCGATGGGCTCAGTTATTCATTAGCAGTGAAAGTATAAAGTGCTTGCGATGGCGTCGTGGTCACTAAATGAGATAAGGGCAGTTTTGCGTTATAATTTCGTGCGTGGTTTAAACATAGACCAGTGCTTCGGAGAAATGACTCTTGCACTAGGTGATGTTTGTCCACATCGCACAACGATATTCAGGTGGTATAGAGAATTCCAAAGGGGAAATTTAACTGTGGAGGATTCTGAGAGGCCGGGAAGGCCACGAACGTCAGTTACGGAGGAAAACGTTACTACTGTGAGGTGAATGCTTGGCGAGGACAGGCGAGTGATCTACCAACAGATAGAGGGTACTTCAGGCCTAAATGCACCAGCAATTCGTTCGATTCTGCATGATCATTTGCACGTGAAGAAACTTTGTTCTGTCTGGGTGCCGCATCGACTGACTGACGAGCAGATGACACGACGTGTGACTTGATGCCGGGAGATGGTAAAAAAGTTTAATAAGGGACAATCTCGGTATGTGAACAACATCGTGACAGGTGACGAGACTTGGCTGTACTATTACGATGTGCCGACCGAAACTCAAAACAAAGTTTGGGTCTTTGATGATGAGGACGTGTGACTTGATGCCGGGAGATAGTAAAAACGTTTAATAAGGGACAATCTCGGTATTTGAACAACATCGTGACACGTGACGAAACTTGCTCAAACAAAGCTCAAAACAAAGTTTGGGTCTTCGATGATGAGGACACGCCCGTAGTTGTCAGAAAATCCCGATCTGTAAAGAAGAAAACGATAGCTGTATTTTTCAAATCGAGTGGAATTGTGGAACACATCGTTTTGGACACACAGAAGACAGTCACAGCTAGGTGGTATACTGAACAGTGCCTGCCTAAAGTCATTGGATGGACAGCTAACGATGACTTTTAGTGACTTTTTTCTTTTGATTAAGGAAGAAAAGTAATGCGTGCCGCAAATGCACTTTTTCAGGCACGAAACTGGATATTTTGAAAGAGGTATAAATCGATGACAGACGATCGAATCGATGACCAGAACGTTCTTCGTCTTGCACATGGAAATCACCACTTTTAAATTGTCCAAACCACGCCTCGCATGTTTTTATGGTTGGAGCATGCTCACCGTAAGTTTCTACCAGCAAACGATGACTTTCAGCGGCTTTTTTCTTTTGATTCAATAAGAAAAGTAATGGGTACTGCAAACGCACTTTTCAGGCACGAAACTCGACATTTTCAAAGACGTATAAATCTATGACGGTGTTACTTTCGCAGAATATAACATGTACGGCTTTGAAGTTTGATGTCAGTAAAATAAAATAACATATGTGTCAAATCATAACATTTCATACTTAAGCATAGCGACATCAGTTAATGATTGTCCGGTATACCTGGTATATACACGCAGGTATACCTAATATGAGATAAAAAGAAAAAGAAAATACCAGATCTTTTTAGAAAATATCAACTGAAAACGTTTAGAATAAATAAGTTTTTGGTAAGTACACAATTAAAAAAAATTGTTAATTTAAAAATGCTTGCGTGTTTGTAAATTTTACAATATTAAATAAAAAAAATATTCGTTTAACAAATATAAGTAATCACTAATATTTACACACACATACATATATATATATATATATGTAAACTATTGTTCATAATTGGAAATATATAACTGTAAAAGGTACTGCAAGTTAAAAAAAATAAATAACTTGAAAAAGGGGGACCCCTCCCCCCCGTTATTAATATAAAGTAAATGTTGTATTAACCGAACGGTTACAACTGCCAAAGAAAGTAAAGATTATAATTTTCTATCATTTGATTTTGTGTTATTTTAACTTGCTATACAGCACTGTAATTAATAATCTATTATTATTATTACTACTATCCAACAACTAAATTCTTTTTTAAATAAAGCGACAGTACTCTATAAATTATAAACGAAAAACTGTGTCGAAGTAGTATCTTATTCTTACCATTTATATTACTAACACCACTATCCACCGCCAACACTAAAATCAAATATTTTATTATAAAACACATTTCCAAAAGAAATTGGTAAGATAGTTCTCACAAATCAAATATATACTGCAATGCTATCTGTTCCATTCTTCTCTGTAAACCACAAACGGATATCCTTTTCTGTGTAATAGTAAAGTTTAAAACTATTTTTAACTACACAGCAAGCTCAATAACCAATCAGAAATAATAAGTATGATCACGCCATCTGGAAAAGTCGTATTATTATCAATTCAAAAAAGGTAATGAAGAGTACGGGATTGTTTTCGCGATCGTGTCTTGCACGTCATAACTTACGACGCTTACAATAGGGTATTTGACAACATTGAAAATATACCACAATATGTGGTCATCCTATCGGGTAATATCGTAAAAGAACATATTTCTTTCGCCATATGTGGCGGAACCATTATAAGAGAAGATGTAATTATCACAGCTGCGCACTGCCTATGTTCGTATCCACCGAGCGGACTCCAAGTTTACGCGGGCATGTATTCGAAGAAGGACGTATTTAGGAAGCAAGGAATCGAGGTGAAAGAAGTAAAAATTCACACAACTACACTGGCGAAGCCACGCCTGATGATATAGCATAGTTCTGAACGTTAACTTTCGGCCCGACCATACAAAAGATTGATTTGATAATACGAGATGCCTGTTGATGCTGTAGTTAGCGGTTGGGGGTCGACCAATTGCAACTTTTCTCTATCCGAGGACGAAACGGTTGGTACGCCGTAATTGCAGTATTTTAAACTTTACGCGGCGCCAAGATTTTGATATATGCACCGCATACCAAAAATTATGGTAATCATGTGAAGTGCTGGTAAATTTTCAGAATTTGTAATTTGCAAAATATTGGTATATTTCGTCCTTTTTCCTTTATAATTCTTCTTCGCATCTTCCCCCTCCGTCCATCCTCCTTTCTTCTCCTTTGTCCCTTCTCCTTTTTTCTTCCGTCCAAACTTCTTTTTACACTTCATAACTCCCTCCTTCTTCTCTCATCGCTCTTTTCTTTCGTTATATCCTATATTCTTTCTTCCTAATTCATTTTCCTACCTCCCCCATCCTCCTATGACAAACTTCTTCTTTCTTTCTTTTATCTCATTCATATGTGGTAAAACACAAACGTTTGTTAGTTCATTGTTGGATAGCTTTGAATAGGGTATTTGACTACACAATATGTGGTCATCCTATCGGGTAATATCGTAAAAGAACATATTTCACTTTATTTTATACTAAATTATGTTTATCTTTGACAAATTAATTCAAGATCAATAAGGTTGATATATAACCCCTTTCCACAATTAACTATTTGTAAATTCTGTATACGCATTTCGACAACCAAGTTGTCATCATCAGCAGATAATTTCAAAGTGTCGCACCTTGTAAAACACGGCGAAGAAATTGTACGAAAAATACACTCCGTACGCGATCCGCAATCTTGTGAAACAGACACAGTGTACATCTTGGTTTGCAACGGTGCGGATCGCGTACGGAGTGTATTTTTCGTACAATTTCTTCGCCGTGTTTTACAAGGTGCGACACTTTGAAATTATCTGCTGATGATGACAACTTGGTTGTCGAAATGCGTATACAGAATTTACAAATAGTTAATTGTGGAAAGGGGTTATATATCAACCTTATTGATCACACACATAAATCACTCACACTTTTTGACCATAATAACCTTTTCCGAAGTAGTGCATGTTAGTTTAAGTAAAAGTATTTTTAAAAATCTTGTGAAACAGACACAGTGTACATCTTGGTTTGCAACGGTGCGGATCGCGTACGGAGTGTATTTTTCGTACAATTTCTTCGCCGTGTTTTACAAGGTGCGACACTTTGAAATTATCTGCTGATGATGACAACTTGGTTGTCGAAATGCGTATACAGAATTTACAAATAGTTAATTGTGGAAAGGGGTTATATATCAACCTTATTGATCAAGTCAATCAACCACAGGCTCCATCAAATTCAACTAAAATTAATTCAACTTTGACAAATTACACAAAAAACAATCTCATAATTTTTGAAATTTTATCAGTAACGGGAACACTATGTCATTGGTGGCAATTCTGGTGACGTCATAGGCTAGCATACACGGCGATACTGGCGAAACGTTAGCTATTTTCTGGAAAACAAATATATATCCTATTTTGTATAGTAACACCAGTTTGTGATAAATAAAAAACCATTCTGTATTTCTTGTTTTATTATTTTATTTTACATTATTTAGATATTTATATTATTTAATAAGAGAATCCTGCAAATTTATTAGAGCACATGCAATAATAACGACATGATCAAGTACACGGAGAATGTTATTATTTATAACTGAATGTTGCTTTAGCATATGGAATTCTCTTAATCGCCTTATCACCCTCTCAATATGAATTCGCAGGCTAGCAATTATTTTAGTTTGTCGAACTTCTGTTTTTGATAGTTTTACACCAGCGTTTACACTGGGTGGCCTTAATAATTGCATGCCTTTTTGATGAAGTGCCTGTTCAAGGTGCTTAAAGCCTCTGTCAGCTAAGATACAAGTTCCCTGTTCTAACCCATCTAGAAAGTTACAGTTTTCTAGTATGGTAACATCACTTGTTCTACCCCCAAACCCTTCTGAAATATAATTAACCAAACCATTCGGAGTGCAGGATATTAAATACTTCACCGTATTCCCCTTTTTGTACTCTGACCATGTCAGTGCCTGATGAAGAGCCTTTGATGGTATTTGTACATCGATTTCTAAACAATCAATGATGCAGCTCACATTGTGATAGTTATGTCTAAATGCAATTGGGAGATTCTTTTTAATTAATTTTTTGTCTAAGTTTATGATAAAGGGTTTTAAAAAACAACTTATTATAGGTATATTTCGCAAAAACAATTTACTAGCATAAGATAGTGATATTCCAAAATTATCCTCTAATTCAGAAAATGTGTTATTCAATCTAATTTTTTTCAAGCATAACAAAATGTATTCTACTTTTATATTTGTATGTTTATGCAACAACTGGATTAAAAAATAACATGCTTTGGGAATTCTTTGGAACAGAAACAAACAGTTTGTGTGGACTCTTTATAGATGTATTTGTACATTGTGGCACTACACACCCATTCTATCCAATAAATTTGAAGAAAACATGAAATTAACTTCAGCGACGCTGTTTTATTCAGGTTTACTTCTTGATTTATTAGATTTACTTATCCCGTCCTAGCCTGTGACGTTACGCATGCCATATGACCAGCGCCATTACACAAACAGCGTTTTTGGCGCGGTCTTGGACGTTTAAACTTCAACATTGTTTTTTATTGATAATACAATAGATATGTCGGAAATATCAATGATATGTCCTTATTATGTAATAAACAATAATTTAAAACAATTTCCCAAAATTAGTCAAATAGGCTATTGTAGATCAGTATCTGTTATTCAAAAGTTTGTTTATGTTTGTTGTAAATTCTACTATTTTACTAATGATGAAGCGACTATTACGATTTCAACTAGAGATGACCTTGAAATAATGTTAGATATAGTTCGTTTCAAGATATTTTAATTGGACTAAATAGATAACAGTAGTGGCATTCCCTGGTGCAGAAAAGTTCAGTAAACTAACGTTAATGTAAATGAGATTCAGGTACCCGGAGCCGAATATGCGTAGGGGTGTATTTTGTAATATGCCTGCAACTATTTACATCTTATATATTTTATTATTTTGTGTGTGGGTGTGTGTTGATTAAACACAAACTTATATTAGTTCTTAATATGTTAAAATAAATAAAGACAGAAACATAAAATGAATGCATTACGAGGGTAGTCGCTTATATTTCGGGAATAACAAACAAAGAAAATCTTTTTATTATCGAACAGTTGTATTGCTTTTCAAAATATTCTCTTTGAAAATCAATGCACTTTTGCATTCATTTAAACCAATTCGAAAAGCATTGCTGCCACTGTGAAGGCGGTACTTCCAAAATATGAGTTTTGAATACCTCGTCTTCCGCGTCTTCCGGCGTAGAAAACCGTTGACCACGAAGTTTATTCTTCACGTGTGGGAACAAAAAGAAATCACAGGGTGCTAGATCAGGGCTGTACGGCGGATGGTTCATCAAATCAATGTTTTGCCCGGCAAAATATTCAATTGTTTGTTTTGACCTGTGAGAGCTCGCATTGTCATGGTGGAGAATGATCTGTCGTTTTCGGTTTGTTTTCCTTATTTCTTCAAAAACTTTTGGCAAACAAGTAGTTGTGTACCATTCGGAATTGACCGTTCTACAACTCTCTAAAGGCACGGTTGCAACGTGACCAATTCTTCCGAAAAAACAGGCGACCAGTTGTTTTGATCTTCTTTGAGCGCGAACAACTTCAGTTGATTTTGGCCTACCTTCTAATATCCACACAGTCGATTGCTGTTTACTATCGAGTTCACACGTATAGATCCAAGATTCATCACCTGTGACGACTTCAAAATGCTCTTTGAAGCACCGCCATTCTATTTTCCTCTGGTTCCTCCATCACGATAATGCTCCAGCTCACCGCGCCAAAGCCTGCACCGAATATTTGACCACGACAGGATTGAAACTTCTTGAGCACCCTCCCTACAGTCCAGATCTTGCTTCCTGCGAATTTGCACTGTTCTCGCATGTGAAAATAAAGGTAAAAGGGAGGCGGTTTTCCAGTGATGAGGACCTTCTGCGGGCTTGGGACAACGAGTGTGCTTTACTCCCTAGTGAAACTTGGCAGAACTGGTTTAAAGATTGGTGTCGGAGGATGGGAAGGTGTATTGACTGTAGATGATATTACTTTGAAAAAATTAAATAAACAAAGCTGTATTGCAAAACTTTCCTATTACCCTTCGTAAATATAATTTTTTTTATAAAAACTCCGAAATTTTAACCTTCATACGAAGCATTTTTCATGACAATGATACTTCTTTCGGGTAATACTGGTAAGAGATTTTTCTGAGACCACTTTTCAAATAATGGGACCGACTTATTCTTGTGAGAGTCAAAATTAGAATTTTTTATGTTTTTCGTTCATCATTGAACAAGAAAATATAAACAAAAATGCATAAGAAGAAGTAAAGAAAAAGATCATACGCCATTAATCTTAAAAAAAAATTCGCTTTTCAGATTTTATATTTTCGATAAAGTCGTTATATAAAATTCAAAATAATTCATTAAATTGCATTTCTCTTTATTAACAATACATTCAAAAAATAACACTGCAATAAGAAATTTAAGAAAATCTAATTTTTTTTCGTTCAAAGATAAACGATCTTGAGGAAGATTCTATGTCTTGGTGGCGTTTCTTCTAGCATTTTCTACTCGTATAGTTTCTTGTATCCAAGATCGAACTCCCACAATAGATGTTATCAAATTATAACCGGTGCAGTTCGCATATTGGATTAAACTGGCTATTCCATAGAGTTGATTGTTTCTAAATATCGGTCCACCAAAATCACCCTGTAAATAGAAATAAAATCAATTTTATATGTATGTGTACACATGGGTGTAATAAATAGGTCACCAGATTATTGAGCTGAAGGTTCAGAATATACTGTTCCAACTCAAATAAACCTGATAAAATGCATGAGGGAAAATTCCGAAGTAGTTTATATGCAATTCTGGCCATGTAGCAAATCTAATATACTATCTATTTGGAAATAAACGGTTCAAAGAGTCAAAGGGCTACCTTCATTACCTAACCATAGATCAGTAATTGATCTAATACCGGAGAATCAGTCTCAGTGCTATTAGGCGAAGAATGCGGTTTTGTATCTCATTAGTTCTTCTTCAACTCTTGATTTGTCTTCGGTGTCTATCCTAGCCTCCCTGGTCCATGACTGATAACAGCCCATGATGGTGTATTAGTTTCAATTAAGGAGACTTATGATTTTCCTGAACGAAAATCCACCTTCGTGCAAGCCAACACTTCAATCCCTACCGAATTTGTTCAGCTGGCGATAGGAATAATCAAACGGTGAAAATTTAATCAAAATTCGGAAGAAATATATCTGACATTAATGCTAGAAAAGGCTGCATGAAGTGTCACGTATGCCATAATTACTTGACTCATCGCAACAAAATTACAATTAATTATTACGTTTGAGTAGTTATACGAGAGTAGCCGTGTATATTTCGGGAACTGGTAACACTGTTAGTATTGCCTCCGATCTGATGATTGCATCGTGAAGTTTGTCATTTTTGGCAATATATTTACCTTGACAGTTTTTTTTATCCGGTCGCTATTTCTATTGTTGACAGAAACTTGAAAATTTTATGTCAGCGAAAAAATGGAATTAACGCGCAAACATTTTCGTGCAATTATTTTTCATAACTTTCGGCGTGGATTATCTCAATAGGAATGCATCGACGAGCTGAATTCTTTATATGGTGATGAAGCACCATCGAAAACTACAGTATATCGTTGGTATAGTGAATTCAAACATGGACGGCGTTCTTTGGACGATGAATTTCTTGAAAGTCGTCCCACAAATGTTGTGTCGGAAAACATTAATGTAGTGTCTGAATTGATAATGCAAGACCGTCATGTGACATACCGTGAGATCGAGGCATCTTTAGGTATTAGTAACACCAGCATGCATAAGATCCTGCATGAACATTTAGTCGTTAAGAAGCTAGTGTTCACGTTGGGTACCACATAATTTGACAACCGCTCAAAAAAGAACTCTCGTCGATTGGTGCCAAGAAATGCACAAAAAAAGAGAATGGCGGTGCTTCAAAGAACATTTATAAAGTCGTCACAGATGATGAATCTTGGATCTATACCTATGAGCCCGATAGTAAACAGCAGTCGACTGTGTAGGTATTCCAAGATGAGTCAAAACCAACTGAAGTTGTTCGCGTTCGCACATCAAAACAAACGGTCGACTGTTTTTTCGGAATAATCGGTCACGTTGCAACCGTGCCTTTAGAGAGTTGTAGAACGGTCAATTCCAAATGGTACACAACTATTTGTTCGCCAAAAGTTTTTGAAGAAATAATGAAAACAAACCGAAAACGACAGATCATCCTTCACCATGACAATGCGAGCTCTCACAGGTTAGTTCGAACAATATTTGACCGGGCAAAATATAGAATTGATGAGCCATCTGCCGTACAGCTCTGATCTAGCATCTTGTGATTTCTTTTTGTTCCCACGCGTGAAGAATAAACTTCGTGGCCAACGGTTTTCTACGCCGGAAGAGGCAGTTGAGGCGTTCAAAACTCATATTTTGGAGATACCGCCTTCATGGTGGCAGCAATGCTTTTCGGATTGGTTTAAACGAATGCAAAAGTGCATTGTTTTTAAAGCAGAATATTTCGAAAAGCAATAAAACTATGTTCGATAATAAAAAAATTTTTTTCGTTTGCTATTTCCGAAATATAAACGGTTACCCTCGTATGCTTTTGCCACGTTTGATCAAAAAATTCGTACCCTTTCTTAGTGTTGTAGTTTCCACGTCATGTAGTATAGTTGTTAACAATTAGTTCGTCAAGGAAAAAAATATGCATGTAATTAATAAAATTTTTGTTTAAATTTGTCAATTTCATTTAGATGCCCCTACTAATGCAAGTATTACGTACCGCTGTTGATTTCGTAGTTATTAAAAAATAGCTTTTCTGAATGTTTGGTATGGTATCGTTGACGACCGTGTCGATGATCCATTTATAAGCGAAGAACGTTTCAAGGCAGTTCGTTATTAATTACCTCTTAATGTAAGACGACAAATGTGGATACAGCACGATGGAGTACCTCCGCATTTTAAGCTACAAATAACAAACTATCTTAATCAAAATTATACAAACCGGTGGGTTGGAAGAAGTTGGCTACCGAGCAACTGCTGCAACTAGATTATTTTTCATGGGAAAGGCTGAAAAACTTGGTTTATGCAAAACAACTTGAAAATAGAGAACAATGTGTTGCTAGAATTATGGATCCCGCAGGAATTATTCGTGCTGATGCTGAGACTGCTAGCCAAGCTACCTCTTCAATTCAAAGAAGAGCTAGACTATATACTGTATACCGCAACGGGGTGGGTACTTTGAACAACGAATTCAACAAAGCAACTTCTTTTTAAATGACATTCATCGAGGTTTTATTGTAGCGGTACTTATTACCTGCATTAGTAGGGTTATTTAAAACTACGAATGCTTGTAACTCAGTTACGATAAAGCTTTGGGCATATGTTCATGAGATACTTTAAACTTTAAATTGTTTCACTAACGCATTCTTAAGCTATGGCAATCATGCTATGGGACACCCAGTATATATTGGGTCTGGGAAAAAGTTCGTGGCGTTTTTCCCGATAGATGGCATTGGTTGCCGATAACTAAAGAACAACAAGTCACAGCGACACCACCGAGGGCTCGTTTTTTAGATGACCTTCCGAACGTTAGTTTGAGCGTAGAAACATTGTAATCGGTGCAGTGGTTGGAAAGTTATTCGCACTTGAAAATGGAGAAGAATAATGAGAAATTTCGCTATATTCTGCAATATTATTATGATAAGGGGAAGAACGCTGCGCAGGCTTGTGATAAAATTTGTGCTGTGTACGGTGAAGGTACTTTATCGAAATCTGTTGCGCGGAAATGGTTCGCTCGCTTTCGTTCTGGAAATTTCAATGTGAAAGATGAGTCGCGCTCCGGTCGTCCAATCACTGAAAAATCTGATGAAATTCTTGAAAAAGTCCAACAAGATAAGCATATCAGCAGTGTCGATATTGGCATGGAGTTAGGCATTGACCACAAAACTGTTTTGAACCATTTACACAAAGCTGGTTACAAAAAAAAGCTTGACGTATGGGTTCCTCATGAGTTGAGCGTGAAAAACATGATGGACCGAATTAACATCTGCGATGCGCTGCTGAAACGGAATGAAATCGAGCCGTTTCTGAAACGTTTAATAACCGGAGATGAAAAATGGATTACGTACGATAATCGGAAGCGTAAAAGATCGTGGATAAAGGATGGTGAGCCGTCACAAGCGTTCGCTAAGCCAACATTGACGCCAAAAAAAGTGATGCTGTGTGTATGGTGGGACTGGAGGGGAATCGTCCACTACGAGCTACTTCCAACTAGTCAGACGATTGATTCTCAACTCTACTGTGCACAACTAGAGAGATTACGCCAGGCGATTGAAAGAAAACGGCCCGAATTGATTAATAGGAAAGGTGTTGTCTTCCATCATGACAACGCCCGACCACACACTTCTTTGATGACCCGTCAAAAATTGAGAGAGTTTGGTTGGGAAGTTTTGATGCACCCACCTTACAGTCCGGATATAGCACCCTCTGACTATCATCTGTTTCGATCTCTGCAGAACTCTCTCAATGGAATTAAGTTGGTTTCAAAAGAAGCCTGTGAAAACTACTTGATTCAGTTTTTCGACCAGAAACCACAGAAGTTTTTCACCGATGGGATCATGGATCTACCAAAAAAATGGCGAAACATTGTCGATAATAATGGAGCATATTCGGTTTAAATGAATTCGTCCACGCGCCATGCGGGGACCAGTTGAATTTTACTGAAAAAACGCCACGAACTTTTTCCCAGACCCAATATATACATATATCAAAATATCGTGATGCTTGCATCATTAGAAGCAGAAAAATTGCCCGTCAAGTAACAGTGTGTATTTGGCATTGGTTGAAAAACGAATTTTGAACAAAGAGCAAAAATCAATTTCTGTTTTAAACTCGGTAAATCGTTTACTGAAACGTTTAATTTGATCAAATAAGTGTATGGTGATGTGTAAGTGTATGGTGATGTGTGTTTATTACGTACAAGTGTGTATGAGTGGTATAAATAATTTAAAGACGGTCGTACGGACGTCGTAATGACAACGAAGATCCATGTGCAAAAAATTAAATATTTCCAGAGATTCAATTCATCGCATTTTGACACAGCATTTGGGACTGAGAAAGATTAATGCAACGTTTATATCACAAAAGCTAACTAAATTCGACATTGTACAGACTTGATTAAAGACTCAAAAAAGAACGAAAACTTCAGGTATTCTATTGTAACTGGCTACGAGACATAGTATTTTCAATATGATCCAGAGACCAAGTATCAAAGCTCTGAATGGAAGCATCCAAGTGAAGAAAGACCGAAAAAAGCCGTTTGAAGAAGTCGAAAGTGAAGACAATGTTGATTTATTTTTATGATTCGAAATATAGTGCGCAAAGAGTTTGTACCAAGTCAAACAAACAATGCTGTATAATATATATCTCTCTCTCTCGGTATTATGAAGCGTCTTTTGGCGCGTATTAGTCGTGTGGGCCCTCAAGATCGTGGAAATGGTAGGTGACGTTTGTTACATGATAATGCACCATCTCATCCCTCGACGCTTATCACTCATTTTCAAACTACAAATGGCATTTCAACCATCAACCATTCATCGTATTCAACGGATTTGGCCCCCTGTGATTTCTATCTCATCTCTAACCTACATTTGCCGATGAAAGGGCAGCGTTATGCCGACGTGGAAGCTATTAAAAAGGCGTCGATAGTGATCTTAAAGGACATCTCTAAAGATGAACTTAAAAATTCATTCGACATGTTAATTGACCATACAAAACCTTGTATTGAAGGCGAAGGCGATTACTGTGAATAAAATAAATTAATTTTACCAAAATGGAAAGCTTTTGTTCTGTTTTCTCTGAGACAAACTGTGTATATATCCGGGTTGAGATTATAGAATTATTTAGGAAATATTCCAGTGGCAGAAATTATAATTGGTAAGATTTTGACCTGCTTCTGACGCCATAGTTTCTGTATCTCTTCTGCTCGAAGGCTATACACATTTACTACGTTTCTCTGTATAGTTTTACTGAAGGTTGTGGCTGTTATTATCATTATTATCAATAAATTATTATTATTAAAAGAATATACTTACAAAACAACTGCTTGTTCCATTTACACCTGTAGCGTACATAGTATTTCGACCAGTATATCCATTTACAAGAAAGTCTGCGCCGAGAAGGTAATACGAGGCTACTCCTCGACATCTTTCTCTAGGATTACTGGTCCTATTACATTTTGGATATCCGAAACCGCAAATTCCTACTCGGGAATTAATTGGAGCCGCAGTGGTAGACAAATTAATCTTCTCAACTCTACCTCCCATGCCTAAATCGTCAGCCAAAAACATCAGGGCACAATCATAATCGGCATAACCACGTCTGTACAAAGGATGTTTGATAGTTCTGTTATTGTCGTAAGGGAACAAGAGGAGAGTATCGCCTATGCTGCTAACACCGACAAAAATCTCTAAGTCTGTGTCCCTGAAACCATCTACTACACTGGCGGCTGTCAAAATAACATTATTTTCGATTATGATACCGCCACTGTGAAAACCGCCATAGTATAGCATGGCGTAAAACGGGCAATCGAAAGCAGTTACATGGGTACCGTTAATAATCCTTTTGGAATGCGATATCCTGGGAGCTTCAGCTGAAAGTATAAAAAATGATTTTGATTTTTAGTTTTTAGTATATTTCAAATAACATAAACGGATACAGAAACTAATCGATTATCAAAAAAATAACACGTCTCTAGACAAAGGCTGAATTGCAAGAGAAATATTATGTGTTAAAGTTTACAGGACTGGTGAGGAAATCCAGATAAAATGCATAATTTATTTAAAAAGATTTGACAAAGAGAACATGAGGCCTACGGAATGAAATGTAGCAATATATTGGACGCACAAATATAGTGACCAATAATATGCTCTAAATATAGAAGGATAGCTCTAGTCAAATCACACTTCAAAATCCTAAGTAAATTCATTGACAAATGACCGGACACATGAACGGACTAACCTTTCACCTAATCTCTACAATCAAGCAATCATAAAAATTTAAAGTCTGTAATATTTAGCTCGAGCATGTATTTCTTGGCGAAACAAGACTGACTAATTCTCAAAAGCTAATTTAAAAGCATTTCGAAAGTGGTAAAGACTTAATGCATATATGGTAAAGAATACGAAAATCAGAGAGAATCTACAAACACCAACGAGACGACGATGCACATAATTAGACACCAGCACACGTTCGTTGCAACGAATTTTGGTGAAAGATTTGAAAATGTCCTCCTACAAAGTGCAAACTGTTCACGAATTGCTGCCTGCCGACCATCGGACAAGGTTAACTTACTGCCATACTCTGTTAAACTTGGTGCAAGAAGACGATGATTTCGTATCAAAAATCATAACGAGCGACGAAACCCATTTCCACTTAAGTGGTTATGTTAACAAACAAAATTTGCGTTTCTGGGGCACAGAGAATCCACATGAAATGTATGAAGAGTCATTGCATCCCTTCAAAGTGACTATTTGGTGCAGTATTTGCCGTGAAAAAGTGATTGGCCATAATTTTTTTGGAGATGCCGATGCCGCCACCATAACCGTAAATAGTGAGCGTTACAGACAAATGCTAAACGAGTTTTTTTTGCCGCCAGTTGCTGCATTCTCTTTCGACCATTGTTGTTTTCAACAGGACGGAGCAACCGCTCACACAGCTCGGGCAACGATAGAGATTTTGAGACACCAATTTCCAGGTCGTTTTGGAGAATTGAACTGGCCGTCCATATCGCCAGATCTGACAGCATCAGACTTCTTCCTTTGGGGCTTTTTAAAATCTCGCGTTTACCACAACAAACCCCGTGGTTGTGAGTATTGAAAGCTAACATTGAAGAAGAAATCGCCAACTTGTAGCCAGATGTTTTGCGAACAACAATTCAAAATGCCGCAAAACAAGCGCAATTATGCCTCAACATATAATTTTTTCCAATTAACGTCATCAATTTTACACTTTCAAATAAACTTTTTATGAAAACAGAGCTCTTTTTTTTCATTTATCACAAAATGGCAGCCGAATTACAACATTACTTTTGCACGACCCGTTAAAAGCATTTTGAAAGTAGTAAAAACTCAATGCATGTATGGTAAAGAATTTGAAACCGTATCTCTATAAAGCTCGTCCAGAAATCCTAAAGGGAGTTCAAGGTATTGATTGAGAGACCTGAATGAAAGAAGATTATGTGCTTGCAACTAAACTTTGCATAAAATTTATAGATATAGCCACCTCCACAAAATTTCAAAACACAAACCAAAAAGAAAAAGAAGTTGAGATCATATTATGACGTAACATCTAAATACATTTTTTTTAAGTCACCTCCTCAAAATATTAACACGTAATCAGAAAAGAAAAAGAAATTGTAAAAGTGAAAGTATTTTCGTGGGGTCGACTAAAACTCAGGTTATAAGAAGAAACTCTTTAAGATAGACCAACATGGGGAGCTACGTGGTGGAAATAAACGGTCAAATTGTAGTGAAGGATTCTCAAAAGCTGGTATAAGAGCGTTCTGAAAGTGGTAAAGACTTAGTACATATAAAGAATACAAAAGGCAATTATGTTTTGATCGCCTTTGGATAAAGCTCGTCCAGAAATCCTCACGATATTGACTGAGTAACTTTAATGAAAGAAAATTCTGTGTTTGCGATATAATTACCTTAAAAGTGAATTCATAAATTTCAGCTTGAATAATCTGAGTTAATCCTTGTAAATACATTGTCGAAATACACAAAAGAAGTGCTTACCATTTATTCCCAAAAGTAAAACGGTAAAGTACACCAAAAACATTATTAGGCTTTATTTATTAAATAAACTGCGAAAAAGAACTGTGATCACTTAACGTTTAAATTGAAGTAATATTGTTAACAGTTTAAAAATAGTTCATTTCTTGTAAATACATATGTGTATTGGAAAACTATGTAAAGTACATTGCCAACATACTTGTGCAAATTGCTTGTTGATAAAAAAAATAAAATAACCTTAACTTACGTGCGTGAAGAAAACTTCGAAAAACCTTACTCGTATTATGTATTTAGGTATGAAAATAGTATTGCAATGTGTTCTGCATTCCTTTCTCGGGAAATACTTTTACGTGGACAAATTCTGAAAAAGTTATAAAAATGTAACTTCTACAACGACAATTATTAAGACGTTCATTTTCATAAATGTACTGTATGACAAAAAAAGAATCACCCAGTAAAAGTACATATTTTTTAACCAAATTTTGTACAAATGTTTACTGTGTCGAGAATAATAAATGACTAAATTTTCATTAAAAAATTCGTACTTTTTGTACAGAAAATTTGGTAATGATTTGCCGCTTTATATAAACTACTATTCATCCAGGTATGCTTAAAAGGGTCACCCCGTATGTTACAAAGGGTACTAGGAAAGTTTTGCAATATGACGCAACAATGAATCGTAGGAAGCTGCTTGTTGCTGTATGTTGAGACATGTTTATACGTGCATAGTAGCCGCCGCGCCATGTCGATGGGCTCAGAAAATCCCGATCTGTAAAGAAGAAAGTGTGAAGAAAGCTGTATTTTTCGAATCGAGTGGAATTGTGGAACGCGTCGTTTTGGACACACAGAAGACAGTCACAGCTAAGTGGTAAACTGAATAGTGCCAGCCTAAAGTCATTGGATCTGTAAAGAATCTGTGGCCAAAAATCAAGAATGAACACCTGGTTTCTTCATCACGATAATGCTCCAGCTCACCGCGCCAAAGCCTGCACCGAATATTTGACCACGACAAGATTGAAACTTCTCGAACACCCTCCCTACAATCCAGATCTTGCTCCCTGCAACTTTGCACTCTTCCCGCATGTGAAAATGAAACTAAACCGGAGGCGGTTTTCCAGTGATGAGGACCTTCTGCGGGCTTGGAACGACGAGTGTGCTTTACTCCCTAGTGAAACTTGGCAGAACCGGCAGAATTGAATGTAGAGGAAATTACTTTGCAAAAATTAAATACACAAAGCTGTATTGCAAAACTTTCCTAGTACCCTTTGTATATTTAAAAAATCCATTTTTTTGCATAAATTGATTCCTAAACATGTGTAAAATATGCTGTTGAAGTGATTTTCCCATATTCGAAGTCGTTGGAAAGTTACACCAGGTAGAAAACCAGGTGTTCGGAGCACTTAGTCGATCGCTCAGCGGAACGGCGCACCAGACCTTTTGTGACGCTCGGTTTCTTACCTGAGACCTTTCAATACACATGTACACTCATATAAAAATGTGTACACAGAGATTAAGAAGGTTACTTCTTTTCACGAACTTACTTTGAAATATAACAATTAGTTTAATTTTGGCTTGGCACCGAAGAGCGTAACAACTACCACGAATTAGTTCCAAATCAGATCGGTTTATAAGTTATTCGTTTTGGGTTTTGGTTTTTCGATAGAAAAGGAAGCAAGTCTGGTGATATTCATTCTGGTCGGTCTAAGAAACGTTTTGTGGAAATCATCTGACAGTGCAAAGAGATACGGAATTTACTCCAGCTTCAGCTGAGAAACTCAAAGACAGTATGAAGAGATTGCAACATTTTTAACTATAATTACCTTCAACGAAAGATTTCAAGGAGTAATGAAGACATTGATGACAATGGGATGTTTAATTGGTCACGAAGAGCATGTTTACGTGCATCGCCGTGATGAAGCACGTATCGCTCACTTTGAACGGCGCGTGAGCGATGTCGTGAAGCAAGTCAGAATTGGAGCAAGAGCAGAGGGAGCAGCTTTAAGGGACTTTCCAGAGGAAGAAGGATTTCTCTATGAACTAGGCATACCAGATTAATGGTGAGTAAAGATTTTATAATTTAAATCGAATTTGAACTTTTGAACTCGTTGTTCTTAAAATTGCGGTCTTCTAAATGGTCTCAACGATATCTAAAAACGGTTTGACCGATTGCTTTGAAATTTTAATGGTAGATTCAGCGCATGTATAGTCATCGTTTAAACTAAAATAATGCAAAAATTCTGACCCGTTTTTTTTCCTTAACAAAATAATTGAAAAGAATCACGAAACTTGAGAATTAATTTTCAGAAACTTCAATTCAATTATTCAATTTTCAATATTTTCGAATAATTCTAGTTCATGCAATAGCCACAGCTTCACAGATTAAAATGCCATTCTGTTTTTTGATTTTAGATAAACCAATCAGCCGCAATCATGGACATCGTCGACAAACTTTTTTCCGACACGGGTGGCTCTGGAGTGGTGTAAGACACATTGTGATGAAGATTTTGGTCTGAAAATATTCTGACTCACTGTTCAAATGTTAATAAATATATAGTACAAAATTCAAACTTCCATATTTTTATGGTTCATCAAAAAAAATTCTCCAAAAGAAAGCTAAAAAAAGCCGGTCTTCACACGGGGTGACTGCCTTAAGGTCTGTAATACGTTTTATAGACTTCTGTGGAAGTTCATTTCAAGCAACTTATAGGGTATCAATTCTAAGCAACTTGTAGGACATCATACACTCCGCGCAACATGAATAGGACCAACTGCATATATGACATTTGTAGTTGGTATAAACATGGTAGCGCGCTGGAATTGTTATTTTCGAAAATAAGAGGGTTGATAAAAAGATGTATGTAGGTACCAAATATAATTTTTGTAAAAGTCAGTGCAAATGTACGTTACTAATGACAATAAGTAGAGTAATTAAACGCCACTTGAATACGACCAATCTACAAAATAAAAGATTCGTTTGCAATAACGAAATACTTTATTGTTCAATAATGAGTACTTTTGCCATTATTTCTTATAACCTCAAATAGTCGGGATGGAATGGAATTATACAGGGTTCTCAAGTAGTCAACGGGAAGTTCCGCCCAACTTCGTTTCAGCGCCTGCTCTAGTTCGTCAGCGCAACTGAACTGGGTAGCATTGGAGTACAATTTACGCGACAACCATCCCCAAACATTTTCTATGATGTTCAGGTCGGGGGAGAGCGATGGCCAATCGAGAACCTCCATGCCTTGTTCTTGAAACCAGCGTCAGACAATGCGCGCGGTGTGAATACTGGCATTATCCTGTTGGAAAATAAATGGCCCACCTGCCATAACGTTGGAAAATTTGTCTTTCACCTGTTGCAGCAGCTGGACGTACTTTTCCGAATTCTGTCTGCCCTTCACTATTACTAAATCAACAGGTCCGTTATAGGAAACAGCTCCCCATACCATGACTGAACCAACATCGGCTCGCCTTCGTGACTGAATCACTTCATCTTTACGTAAATCGTGGAAATAATAAGAAAACCCATCCGGGCCATCTAAATTAAACTTCTTCTCGTCACTGAAAATAACAGTTTGCCATTCTCTTGTCCACCCCATTTTTGCTCGAGCAAACTGAAGACGTGCGCAGTGCGCTGAAATTCCCTTAAAGGAGGCCGTCGTTTAATTTTCAAACGTTTTAAATGCGGACAGGTCTTCAGTAACTTCTGTACAGTTCTTACCGATGCATTCGTTCCAACGTTATTCGCGATTTGTCTTGCCGTTAATGCCGAATTCGATGCTTCGCGTAATATGGCTCGACGTTCTCTCTTAGTTGTAACGGATGTTGTTCGCCCTTTAAAACGTTTTCCATAATTCTCGGGATCCCTAATAAAATTGTTCACAACCTGGTGTGATCGACTTATTTTCTTTGCAGTAGCCCTTGAGGAATACCCTTCTTGATGGAACGCTTTAATTTTTCCAATTTCTTCCATACTTAAGTACTTCTGTCGTCCCATCGTTGCACAATACCCTTAATTACAGATGTTTGTTTATCCGGATACACGTTGTAACTCGACACTCATCCGGTAGCTTACCATTAAATACTGGTCGTATCCAACCGGCGCGGTGCATTTTATATGTATGTGGTACTTATGTCACCCAATGCATAACGTTAGGCACTATTGCGCAATAATGCGTATTATTTGCCATATCATACCATTACAAACTTGCATTGTATTTTTAGTAAATGAATTGTTTTTCAAACCACCGAAAGCTTGCAACAAGTCGGGTGGTCCTATTCATGTTGCGCGGAGTGTATAGCTGTCGTAAGTTTATTGAACGATTAGAAAGCATACCAACCCTTCGACCGATCATTCCCCAAACATGTTCCATTAGTGAAAGGTCTAACGACCACGCAGGCCAATTGAAAATATTGCTGCAACATGAGGGCGGGTGTTGTCTTGCTGAAACGTGGCATTGTTATGCTTAAATACACGATAAAGCTAATTGTTCCAGGCTTTGTATTTGTTTTGCCAAATAAATATTATTATTGTTATTGTTACAATGTATTTTATTTGATTAAACGATAAACATGAACGAAGTAAACGCAATAAATGCTCAAAGTGCTTTTTTGAGTATCTGCGTGACTAATACAAAGAAAATCACGAAGGAGTATACTTTCTAATCTGGAATTCATGAGTCATTCTTCTTAATAGGGTAATTTGAGATCCTTATCATTGCAATAGTCGTTCATATTATCGTGTTTTTATTTAGTTCACATTTGCATTTAGCGGTGTTCACATCGCGTTCAGTAAAATGGCAAGCCGTCGTTGTGCCAACAGCCCTGACAAGTTTTGTTATATTTGTGGCGAGTTTGTGATCAAGAAACATCAAAGGAGGATAACATATTTCGTGAGAAAGATTTACTTTGCCTGCTTTGGAGTGAAGCTTGGAGATCAGCAAAAAGCTTGGGCACCACACAAGGTTTGTTACGTTTCTGTAAAGGATTTACGGAGTGGTCATGTGGAAAAAAGAAATCGTTTAGATTCGGAGTTCCCATGGTATGGAGGGAACAAGGGGAGCGTTTCCACCAAGATATAAAGGAGATGGAGAAACGGTATCAGGGTCGTTGGAATGTCAACATGATGGGAGATTCCTGTTGAACCTTTCTACGAGCAACTCCAGAAGCATCATATAAAAGGAAAAGCTACACTCGAACTTTTACCGTGAAGAGGTTGAGGAAATACAAAACTTTAGATTAATAAGTAAAAACCTGTTCATATTCAAACTTACACTACCATTGTAATAATAAAATATTACATTTTTCAATTATACTCTGATAATAAATTACGTACCTTTAAATCTTAACTATATATTATAATACTATCATACCCAAAAAAAGATAAAAATTGCGAAAAATTGATACGTGGTAGAAAAGAACTGATTGAAAATTTGGATTCAGCACACCAAAATACATAAGAAACAGGTCGAACTTTGAAAAAAGTTTTTAAGAAATATTTATTGGTTGGCCTGTGTAATCTAGTCATCAGTCAACTGAAGAACAAATAAAAAATCCAGTTTACGTATGTCCAAACTCTCGATAGAAATGTTGTCGATTTTGAGAGTGTGTCTAACTATGTACGAGTGCAAGGCGGATGTAATAAAATGCGACCTGATTACTTACGCAATATTTATTTTCATTAAAAAGACCTAATAATTTAATACAACTAAATTCCATAAATATTTACAATTAAAATTAATTTATTAAAGTACAATCGTTTACTCATAACTTAAAACGCTATCAAAAAGCTGCCGTTGTGTACTTTCTATCAATACTTGTTCTTTTTAAAAGAAGTATTCAATACTATATTGACTCCAATGTTGTTTTAATCCAAGGCAGGTAATCTAGGACGCTGGTGCCATCGAAATCGAATATACCAGGCTCGACGATATCGCAATTTCTTGATATTCCTATGAGTTTATTGTTGGCAACAATAGGCCCTCCAGAATCACCCTAAAAGGAAACAACATGTTAAAAATATGACAACGGTCGGGCTAACGCCAGTAAGTGCATACAAGAGGCGTAACTACAATAGGCTATTTGACTAATTTTGGGAAATTGTTTTAAATTATTGTTTATTACATAATAAGGACATATCATTGATATTTCCGACATATCTATTGTATTATCAATAAAAATCAATGTTAAAGTTTAAACGTCCAAGACCGCGCCAAAAACGCTGTTTGTGTAATGGCGCTGGTCATATGGCATGCGTGACGTCACAGGCTAGGACGGGATAAGTAAATCTAGTAAATCAAGAAGTAAACCTGAATAAAATAGCGTCGCTGAAGTTAATTTCATGTTTTCTTCAAATTTATTGGATAGAATGGGTGTGTAGTGCCACAATGTACAAATACATCTATAAAGAGTCCACACAAACTGTTTGTTTCTGTTCCAAAGAATTCCCAAAGCATGTTATTTTTTAATCCAGTTGTTGCATAAACATACAAATATAAAAGTAGAACACATTTTGTTATGCTTGAAAAAAATTAGATTGAATAACACATTTTCTGAATTAGAGGATAATTTTTGAATATCACTATCTTATTCTAGTAAATTGTTTTTGCGAAATATACCTATAATAAGTTGTTTTTTAAAACCCTTTATCATAAACTTAGACAAAAAATTAATTAAAAAGAATCCCCAATTGCATTTAAATATAACTATCACAATGTGAGCTGCATCATTGATTGTTTAGAAATCGATGTACAAATACCATCAAAGGCTCTTCATCAGGCACTGACATGGTCAGAGTACAAAAAGGGGAATACGGTGAAGTATTTAATATCCTGCACTCCGAATGGTTTGGTTAATTATATTTCAGAAGGGTTTGGGGGTAGAACAAGTGATGTTACCATACTAGAAAACTGTACTTTCTAAATGGGTTAGAACAGGGAACTTGTATCTTAGCTGACAGAGGCTTTAAGCACCTTGAACAGGCACTTCATCAAAAAGGCATGCAATTATTAAGGCCACCCAGTGTAAACGCTGGTGTAAAACTATCAAAAACAGAAGTTCGACAAACTAAAATAATTGCTAGCCTGCGAATTCATATTGAGAGGGTGATAAGGCGATTAAGAGAATTCCATATGCTAAAGCAACATTCAGTTATAAATAATAACATTCTCCGTGTACTTGATCATGTCGTTATTATTGCATGTGCTCTAATAAATTTGCAGGATTCTCTTATTAAATAATGTAAATATCTAAATAATGTAAAATAAAATAATAAAACAAGAAATACAGAATGGTTTTTTATTTATCACAAACTGGTGTTACTATACAAAATAGGATATATATTTGTTTTCCAGAAAATAGCTAACGTTTCGCCAGTATCGCCGTGTATGCTAGCCTATGACGTCACCAGAATTGCCACCAATGACATAGTGTTCCCGTTACTGATAAAATTTCAAAAATTATGAGATTGTTTTTTGTGTAATTTGTCAAAGTTGAATTAATTTGTCAAAGATAAACATAATTTAGTATAAAATAAAGTGAAATATGTTCTTTTACGATATTACCCGATAGGATGACCACATATTGTGGTATATTTTCAATGTAGTCAAATACCCTATTCAAAGCTAGTTTCCAACAATGAACTAACAAACGTTTGTGTTTTACCACATATACGGAAGGAAGAAGGAAAGAACGAAGGAGGGGGAGGAAGAATGAGATAAAAGAAAGAAGAAGTTGGGGAGAAAAAAAGAAGAGGAAAGAAAGAGAAAGAAGGAAGAGGAAATAGAATGAAAGAACATAGGAGGATGGGGGAGGTGGAAGACAGGAAAATGAATTAGGAAGAAAGAATAAATAGGATATGACAAGAAGGTGACAGATAGGAAGGGGAATTAGAAAGGAAGACGAAAGAAAAGAGCGATGAGAGAAGAAGGAGGGAGGGAGGATGAGAAAGTTGTAAAAAGAAGTTTGGACGGAAGAAAAAAGGAGAAGGGACAAAGGAGAAGAAAGGAGGATGGACGGAGGGGGAAGATGCGAAGAAGAATTATAAAGGAAAAAGGACGAAATATACCAATATTTTGCAAATTCGTTCCAAATTCTGAAAATTTACCAGCACTTCACATGATTTACTTACATAATTTCCAGCAATTTTGGTATGCGGTGCATATATCAAACCATCTTGGCGCCGCGTAAAGTTTAAAATCCCCGACTGCAATTCAACGGCGTACCAACCGTTGCAAGCATCGTCCTCGGATAGAGAAAAGTTGCAATTGGTCGACCCCCAACCGCTAACTACAGCATCAACAGGCATCTCGTACTCTTCTTCGATCAAATCAATCTTTTGTATGGTCGGGCCGAAAGTTAACGTCTCATTCAGAACTATCAGAGCTATATCATCAGGCGTGGCTTCGCCAGTGTAGTTGTATGACTCGTGAATTTTTACTTCTTTCACCTCGATTCCTTGCTTCCTAAGTACGTCCTTCTTCGAATACATGCCCGCGTAAACTTGGAGTCCGCTCGGTGGATACGAACATAGGCAGTGCGCAGCTGTGATAATTACATCTTCTCTTATAATGGTTCCGCCACATATGGGGAATAGATCGAAAACTAAAGCTACTTGATAAGGAGTCGTTTCTATCGACGTTGAGTTTCCATTGACAACTCTCTTATGGCGATTATGTCTCTGTGGTGCACCTAAAACTGAAGTAAAGACGCCCAATAGAGAAACTGATTACTATTATCATTGCATTTTAATTAGTGCTAACGCTTCAGTTTCTGGACTTTCAGTGAAATATTAGTGAGAGTTTACGTGCCTTAATTTATTTTTTAAAATTAACTTTTTCTTTCTTTTTCATGTATTCGGAGGAGCATGCTTTTACGTGTTAATGAAGAACTAAATTCTGCATTCGAATAAAATAAACATGGCATTCTATTTAAAGAACAAACGTTTTTGTGGTATAAATTTGCACTACTTTATAACGTCTCGTACAAGATTTGTCAAAAATAAAAGCGTCAGAGTAAAGCTCAATGTATTTTTTACTTTATGCTGCAAATACGAGTATCATCATTCCCAGTGTTAAAGACTTAATATTAAAATCAAAATATTTTACTGTTATTTTAAAATATATATGTATTTTGTTATTATTATGTGTTTTACTAATATTATTGTTTTATGTAATTTC